>VZRL01006688.1:714489-724706 GCA_013397895.1 Origma solitaria
CCCGCATCCCTCGGCGGGGCCCCCGGGCCAGGGCTGGGCGGCGGGTCGTGTCCCGCAGCGGCGTCCCCAGGAGCTGCGGGCATCGGCCGCGGAACGGAAGGAGGGCTCCCGCTCTCCCCTCGCCGCCTTCCAGCGCTGGGCTTTAAATACTAGGAGGCTAAACACGTTAAATAATACCGGGCTAAGTACATGGTTTAGGTCTGCTCCGCGGCCTTTCGGAGCAGCGTTGAGTCCCCTCGGCAGGAAATTTTAAGTCGGAGCCTCCAGCGGTTTCGCCGGGGTGCTGTGACCTGTCAGTGGATTGCAGTGGTCCTGTAATCTGCTAATGCGTTGCAACGGTGGGACGTGCCCGCCAGCGAGCAGCTGGACAGCGAGCGGAGCTGACCCTGCCGCTTCCGAGGTGGCCCTGGGCACTCGGCGTGTGGCTGCGGCTGTCCCATGGCACCGTCGGCCAGGTGCGACCTCGGCATCGGGAGTAATCCGTGTCGAAACCATGGCGCTGTACTGTGGCGGGTTTAGTTGAAATGGGTGGTGAGTTTTACATGGCAGTAGCAAGCGATGCGGACTGGTTTAGAACGGCAGCTTCTGTGAGTTACTGGAGTAGTTCTGTAAGGTAAATTTTAAAGAAGAAGCAGGAGTTCACGATGGCTCATTAGAAAATAGTCTTCAAGAAAACAGGCCTTGGGGAGGAGGGGGCAGCGATCTGTTCCCTGATGCGCTCTCCACTCCTTGTGTGCCATTGAGGGATGCGAGATGGACAGCAAGGCTCATTTAGATTTCTTTCCTTTGATCCTGATTCAGAAAAGATAAACTCTCTTTTTCAGCATGCAAGGGAGCAACTGTGTGCCAGACTCCTGGCGCAGCTACGGTGTGTGTGCAATGTCAGTTCTGTAGGAAAGGAGCCCAGATTTGGCTTGGTTGTTCTGATACAGTGGAATCACAGAGAAGGAAGGGACTGGTGACTTACAATGAGTGCATTGGGTGTCTGGTGGTATACATAGCAAGGCATTAGTGAAGACCATGTATTTCTTTGCTTAATGAAAGCAACAAATAAGTCTTTTGTGCAGTGTTACAGGCATTTCAGTGATAAGAGTCATCATAAGGGAAGCCACGCCATTCTTAATGTCTTTTAAAGATGCAACCCCATGTGCAATAAAGATCTGCTCCTTCAAAGGCTATGACTCTGTCAGCATAGCTCTTGGTGCTGCCTCTCTGATGCAATTGTGTTTGTCATGCCAGCGGGACCTGCTGGTGGTAGTAAGTTGTGTCTGACTGAATGTTCATTGAGATTTAGAAAGTGCCACCCAGAAGCTCTTTGCGGTTATAGATTTATAAAAGGGCAAATACAAGGTCTGCCTAAAACCCAAAATATTTGTTGTGACATTTAGGACCTATAGCAGCAGTATCTGTTGGGTATTTTCATGTATGTTTCTGCTTGCTTTTAATTTTCATTTTAGGTGGTGTAGTTACAGACAAGGGTGTGTATTTCAGTCTGAAATTGCTTGTCTGGTAGTAGAGAAAAATACACAAATGTAATTTAATCCAAATAATGTGAGCAGGCTGCAAGAAGATGAATGCTTAATTCCTCAGCAGATGCACGTCCGCTGTGCCCAAGTGGTTATGTGTCTTTTCTGGGCAGTTTCCTTTGTGTCAGCAAAGGGGAGCCATTGACAGTCTTCAGCAATATGTGTGTGTCCTGGGCAGTGGTAGCTCAGCTTTGGTGAATCTCTTTTTCTTACCTAATATGAATTTACTTTTCTCCATGGGTGGATTGCTGTGCACCTCCAATGGAACAGGAGCTAGCAGTGTTGCATAGTCCTTGCAGTTTAAACCTGTGTGCTGTATTATTTCAGGAAGACTTGCTCATGGGGCCAGTTTAACTGCGCAGACATTTCCCATACAGCTGTAATAAGGCATCTCTCCTGTGGAGGAGACTAGATGGGCACCCACAGTGGTGTCAGTGTGAAAATGGACTGGCTGTAGCTCAGCCAGTCTCTGCAGATGTTAGTTGGCTGAGCTTACGCTTTTCTCTGATCCCTCTGCAGTGTAGACATGACCTTTTTCTTAGGGTGATATTTTGGAATAGTTTTTCTGCCTTCGTGACAGAAGGCAGCAGGTAATGTAAAATATGACACGATAGAATAGCTTGTTGTCAGTTTTTATTTTCCCTGTCTTGTGCCTAGCTGGTTGAAGCAAACTAAATGTGACTGGAACATCATATTTGACCTGTGCATGTAACTAATCTGAGGCTTCAGGTTGTGTTCAAGAAAATGAGAAGTTAAAGCTTTCCTAATTGAAGCTGTGTGTTTCCTGGGTTGTGCAGGCAATAAAGAAAGAAGATAGCCCTTGCCTGGAGCTGCAGTGCAGCAAGTCTGCCAGTAACACTTCACACATTGTCCTTTTGAGAGGGAGTCCAAAAGAGCGAGCCAGCTTGTCTGCAGGCTCTGGGTGCCAAAGACCTCCCCATATGGCAGCAGTTCCCTGTTAGTGAGGCACAAGGTGTTAGAGGCAAGGTGCAGCTAGGTGCTGGCTCACTGCACGGAAGCCCTGGCGTGTTAATTCCTGTTGCCTGCTTCTGGGTGTGCCCGTGGCTTGGGGGGTGCTTGAAAGTGCTTCTGGAGACTGGAGTGAGAGATCTATCTAGGCTTATAGCCCCTTATCTCTTTGCACCACCAGGTTACCTGGTGCCCACACAGAACTGGCGCTGTTGAAGGAGGAGAGGTAGGAGTGCAAGAAGAGGGGAAAAAAAGAAACAGAGGATAGGGATGGGAAGGTAAGGAAATGAGAGGGAAGGGTACAGCAGCTAGAAGACTGTTGGGAAATGCTATTCCAGGAGCAAGTAAAACAGAAAGTAAAACAAGGACACAGAAAACTCACTGTTAAGACCCTTAGACAACAGAGGAATGTTGAATGAGAGGAAATGTGCAAGGCCCTTGTTGATGTTTCTGCTGCTGGGACGGTGGTGGACGTGTTTGTGATGTTCAGCTGTGAGTTTTGCAATAACGCGGAACTGATAGGGGTGGCCAGTCTTAAATGTGGTGCAGCATGCAGAAGTTAAAAAAGTGAGCTGAAGCTGAAACAGTGTGAGTAAAGGTAGTGTAAAGTACTTTGCTATTGAAAGAAAGTTAAAGACCTACACAGGCCTAATGGGAAGGCAGTAGTACCATACCATAGATACAGAGACGCCTGTAGCAGGTGATAGGTGGTAATGTGATATGCATCTTTGTTCTTTGCACTGACTACTTGAATTACTGATGTCCAATATAGCATAGAATAGATAAGCAAGATGCTATATATTGTAGATGGTCTTGTCTTGAACTCTCTGTATTTCAAAGGATAAGAAAATTAAGGTTTACAGACAGAAACTGTATTTTTTATGGCAGCAGGGATCTCTTCTGCTTGCCAGTGCAAAAGTGAGCAAAACAAGAAATGCTTAGTTTGCCAACTCGGGTGTTCTTTTAACATGCAGCAACTTTGAACCTGCAGGTTTTTCCAGTTCTCTGAAGTAGCAGCATATGTTTCTTCTAGTTGTGTTTTTAACTTTGCAGGATAGAGGTGATAATTTTTGGTTCCTATGTTATTAATGTGCTATTTTAATGTATGCCCTGTGTACTTTCTGTAGCTGGCTTAAGGATCTGCTTAGGTGTAGCATGTAGATTTAAAATCTAAATGCCTTACAGCCTTCATACCTATATCTTCACCTACCCTTACGTGGCAAGGAGGAAGAGTAAACTACAAGTGGGGGAATAAAATCAGAGAGTGAGTGACTTGTTCATGCTTGTGAAGAGGGGGCTGTAGCAGAAGCAGGTGAGAGCCAAATCCTGTGTTAGACCATCTTGAATGAAAACGTATGTCTGGTTGTTAAAGTGCTCTTTCTGCCTTGAGAGATAGTATATAGAATTTTTTTTTAGACTAGAGTGGTTCTGCCAGCTTCTTATTATGATTAAAACTTTAAAGCTCCAGCTTTTTCCTGCTCTGCAAAACATATTCCTTATGCCATGAAAGTTGTGTGTTTTTTAAAATAGATGCTAAAAATAATACCAGTTTTGTAGATAAACACTCCCCTTTCATTTTTATCTGTCTTTTTTTTTTAAAAAAAAGAAGTTGACACAGGACAAATTGAGAATTTGCATTTCCTTAATCTAGTAGCTTGCTTTTTTAAATCCTGAGTCAGCATGTAAATTGCAAAGCTCTCTAGAAGACCAGGGCAGCTTCTCCTGTTTTGTCTCTCATAAGGCTGTGTATTCAGGATAACTGCAATGCTGTGGGAAAGCATGACATCCCCATCTGTTGTTTTCTGTTTCCTGGTGCAGTCTCTCCTGCAAGATTGCTCTTTCCTTCTGATGCTGAGCTCCAGATAGGTGGCAAAGCAACAAAGATAGTATGTTCAGGATTAATATTTCCCTTTTGACCTACGTTAAGTAGCTTGCATGTATTTGGTCTATTGGGAAACTGTAAGATTGAAGTGACAATTTCTCTGTTCCCCTTGCAGCTCTGGTAGTTAAAAAGTTACCAGTTATTGTGTCATGGTTCATTACTTAATGACAGTTTTATAAAGTACCCTCTGTCTCTGATCAGAGGCTTATTAAGATCACTAACTTTGTGATCAGGCCAAGTCAGATCCAAGTCTGACCTCAGTCTCTGGTGCCTTTGTGACTTGTGCCCTGTTCCTACACGTCGCCCCAATTTTGTCACTCATCCATAGTGGTCCAGTGTTTTTGTACCTTGGACAGTAACTACATTGTCTGTGCTCTCCTTTGCTCAGGCCAGCAGCTGACAGGCCTTTCAGTGGGGGTGCAGTCACTTACTAGATAAGTCGGACTCTTAGGTCAGTCTTTATTGCATTATAATTTATTTATACAATACATATCCATTAGTTAAACAGAAATGATACAGGCATTAACCAGGAAGCTGTTATTGCCCTGAGAGACTGCATACCACAAACATCAGGATAGGGAAACCCCTGTATTTGTAATTCAGAAAACATGGCCTTATTCTCCTTACGGTTCTAATGGAATTCCTCTGGCACTGTTGAAATTGCTTCTTGTCTATACTGATGTAAATTAGAGGAGGACTGAGGGGTTTGTGCCTTATGTGGCTGCGTCTCTTTTGAGCCTGTCGCTCTCAGCCTGATCCAGGTGCTCAGGATGGAGTTTCTGGATTTGACAGACGTCTTTGAGGAAATTTCCCCCTCCCCTTGCTCTCCTTAGGGAGAAGTTCCTTCTGTGTATTTGTGCTTCTATTCAGATGTGTTCTTCAAAAAGGCATGACTTCAATTAAATCTTCCCCTCTAACAGAATACTTCTAATAGAGACAATAAAAGTGTTATTTTGGTGTGATCCATTTTTCCTAAGGTCTTGTTCATGTCTGGCCTCTTGAAAGTAAGAAATAAATTAGAAAGAAACATCAAAATAGTTAATGATAGAAACAGTTTCTAAACTATGACTATAAAGCATTGTAATATAGCTGCTTACTCCCTTCATGTATAGAAAAGTGTTATAAAATGGTTTTATGTGCTCTCTGTTCCCTTTTCGAAGGGAGGTAATCTAAACCTGTGCATTCACCCTCAGGAAACACAAATTTATTTTAAACCTTGTAATTTTTTAAAGATTTCTTTATGCCATTTTTCTTTAGTATGGGAACTGGAAGTGTTGAAATTGCAGGACTTCAGGAGCCAAAGAATTAAGGAGAATCTTGAGATGTTTGCAACCTCTTGTTAAGAGCAAATGCATAGCTGGTAATGTTGTATTTAGGCTGTAACTATACTCCTTAATGTAGCCTGAATTTCCAGGAGAAAATGAAAAAGTATCTGTGGTAGGCTCGATCCTGTTCCCTGCTCCTGGGGTGGCTGGAGTAGGGCTGGCAGCGCTGCCTTTGCCCTGTGATAATTTGATCTGAGTCATCGGGTGTCCTGCAAGTGCAGCGTTAACTTCTGTGCCTGGTTCTCCCTGTTGCCTTTGCCTTGTAACCCAAGAGTAGGTTTTTACCCATTTGGGTTTTTAGCCCAAATTGGGGTGGGGTTTGTTTTGTTTTTCGTTTGTTTGGTTTTTTAAACCATATGTGGAGTCCCGAAAGTATTCCAGTGGAAGTACAGCTCTCTATAACAAATTTGAGCCTACTAATAATAGGCTTGCTTTTTTTAGCTGCCTTTCACAGACCTGTTAGAAATGTCCCATTGACCCTCCAGGGTTTTGTAAACCAGGGGTTGGAAGCTGCCATGCTGATGGATATCTGGATGAATCTGCAGGAGACTGCCAAAAATTCTCAGCATAGCTGACCTGTTTTGTTCTACTCCTGCTGATCAGATAAAGCTTTTAAGGCTGTGCAGGAGCCATTAGAAAAAAAAATATAAATACTTACATTTTCTTATTATCCTTGCTAGAACTTGCTTTGGCAAGTTTTGACAAGCTTGCTGTTAGATTTCATCTGTATGGAAGTGGCAGGAGAATCATAGGTAAATACCCGTTTAGTTAGAAAACACACTTTCTCTCATGTCTGTTGCAAAGTAGGATTAAATATGCAGTTTTATGTACAGAAAAATGAAATTAACTTAAAAATTAATTCTCTTGGTGTTTCTGTCTATCTATCTGGAGCTGGTTGACTTTGTTTAAAAGGACATCTGTGCTGTGCATCTAGATTGCCTACTTTAGCTGTCATGAATGTAGTATGACAAGTTATGTATGTTTGCTTCCTTTTGATGATAAAAAGTTAACTTTAGTGTTTTTTGTCAGCTCTCAAGGTGCTCTATGTGTCATAAAAGCTGTTCAGAAGTATTTCTTTAAAGTAAATAAAAACCCAAACTGAAAACCTAAAAAAAGTCCATCATCTGTCCTGGTCTCTCTTCTTTTTCTTCTTTTTTTTTTCCCCCCAGTATTGTTTTCATGTAATTGGCAGAACTTGAAATTCACTTAGATCATATGGCAAAAGGAAAATGTAACCTGTTCTCAAAGTTCACTGTTAATAGACTTGTAATAGAGGAAATGGTTACAATGTACACAGCAATATTGTAGTTCTGCAAGTCGTACCCATGTGTTTGACTTCACTAGCGTGAATAATTACATGAAAAACAGCAGGTCTACGATGGTGGTGGTTTTAAGCTTGTTGTAAGTTTAAAATCAGTTGTAAGTTTACATCAGAACCTCAGGCAGCTTTCAGGTACTTATTGGGTGAAGGCCCACATCATTTGTTTGTTCATTCTTAGCACATTCTTTAGTAGTGACAGGCCATTAAAAACCGTATTTTTTGACATGTCTTATGGCAGGTAAAAAGGCAGTTTATATAGGGTGTAATAGCATATTTTAAGTGTTCATTGAAGCAGCAGGAAGTGGATTTTCATTTTTTTTGTTTGCATTTCTAATCTATGTATTACATGTTTTTTGATTGTTCCTGTGATGCCAAATGCCTTCGAGATAAAAATAAAAAAGAAAAGGCCTTTGCTCTGTCATGTCATTAAGCTGAAATGATGTGTGTGTTGTCATTGTATCTCACACTTACCTAGTGGCCTCTCTTGTAGCCTGACACCAAGATTAAATCCTTAAGCCCTTTGCCTACATTGTTTACATATTGTTTGCTCCAGAGCAGGAGGAGCTGACATATTCCATCTGTGTTATGAATTAAGTTCATGTGCAGCATGATTGAAGGGCAAACCAGTTAGGGCAAGTTATTGCTTCCGCCCCCCTGCAATCTTTTTTTTTTTTTTTTTGGTGGTTTTTTTATTTATACGAAAATACCAATTTGGACAACATAAAGCAAAACAGATGTTTCTGTATGTAAGAATAAGGAATTAAAAAAAACCCACTAATCAGGTCATGTAGGAGAGAAGCTGAGACTCTAAGCTCCTATAGCTTGACTCTTAAGATAATAAACACTAAAACACATGTATATTTCTCAAATAATGTATTGTGTTTATATACTGGTTACTGATTTTTAAAATTTTGTTTCCGAATGAGGCCTCTAAAGCAAGCATTAAATGTCAGAGTACATTAAATAACAAAATTGTCCTCCAGCCATACTCAGGGGCCTGTGCTCTGTCCTCTTGACTCACTGCAGAAATGAGTCTCCAGACTTTTCACACTGAGGAGGGGGCTTGAGGCTTCTTCCAGTTTCTCCTTAGACAGTTACACAGCAATAGATTTTACTTATTTTTTCCCACAGTTTAGCTGAATATTTCTGAGAGAGAGCTGTAGAACTTTTATTGGAGTGGAACCACTTCCTGCACTTGCAAGAGCGATTAATTTTTATTTCACTGCTGAAGTGTGCAGTTCAGGACTAAACCCACAGCCTTAATCACTGTGTATTTGTTCAGCTTTCAGTCAGTCTTTGCTAATACTGACCTTAAGGTGACTTGTCAAACTAATTCCTCTGTTAAATAGGAGTTTGCTTTTCCTGTGACTGATTCCTTTGCTTTGGCATACAAAACCTTAGGGGAAAAAAAGGCTCAGAGTCTAGGCACAAAATCCTGAGAGTCTGTGTTCAGGACTGCCCCAGCTTGTTACTGCACCTGATGTGTCATTTTTTAAGCAGGGATTGAAAATTGAACACCTAAATTACAGTTTTCTTTCTTACTTTTTAATGTAATATGATGTTCTTGTCAACTAAACACTGTTGTCAGGCATGAGTCTTTAATTATGTGAGTTTTATTTTGAGCTGGCAAACAAGCATAACAATTTTAATAAGATTATTAATGCAGTGATGGTTAACCTGTTTCCTTGAGGGAGTGAAAGGATGGAGTCTTAGAAATACTTAAGTCTGTGTGAATGTATGAATACATAATTGTCTGTAGAGAAATTGTGAAAAACTGGAGAAAGGTATGGATTTTCTAGTAGATATAGACTTATCTGAACTTAGACCACCAGATTGTTTGAGTAATCACTGTTTACGAAAATTATATAGCTTGTCTTCCTAAATATCAGGAATCATGGGGCTAAATTTTAGCTGTGGTTAAAATACAGAGTATTTACAATGTGTTATGTGAATTTTGTGAATGAGGAGAGGGCTTTGTGTTGTGGGCTTTTTTCTTGCCAAAGTAAATGACATCCTCACAAGGACATTTTTATCTTGATTTTTCTGTTCTGTGTGACGTGTACAAGACTGATACGCTTTAACATTAATCCACGTGACTTTCTTCATAAACTTACTTGGCAGCATACTACATGATCAAAGTAGAAAGATAAGAAAATGCCTAATTCTCCTAGATTATTTATACCAGTTGTGTTAGAAAACAAGCATTGTAAATGGTCTAGTTCATCCACTTTTGTGCACCTAGGACCTTGGTGCTCCTGGCTTTTGCCTCTCACTGTGACCACAGCAGTTTCAGTACCTCTCTTCCATATCACTTGCATTAAGGTGCACAAAGCTCATCACTTCTGTGCTTGGATATAATTAATCATCCTGCTCATTAATAACTTTATTCTTTGGCCATGAAAGACTAATTGTCCTCTTATGAATTTGGTCTTCTTAAGAAAACAACTGAAAAGTAAATTATCATCTCCTTCCCTGTTACGGTAGGGGCAACAACATCTCTATTTTAGGTTGGTGTTACGCAGAGTAGACCTTTCTTCTTGTACTCGGCAGAACTTAGACATAAAATTTGGAGAAAAGTTTGAGGTCCTAGAGACTTCTGCAATTCTCTCACTATGTTGTCTGTAAAATATATCAATTTTTAAACAATTGAAGACAAAAATAGCTTTAGTGTGAACTTTTTTGGCAGAAAACATAATTAATGGTGTACATTTTCTTGGAATTAAAATGGCATAATGAACACTCTATTTTGCAAAGCCGTGAGAAGAAGCCTTACATTTTGAAATAGCAGGAGGCTGATGCCTTCCATTTAGGTATATGCAATTCAGTGTATTTGTTGGCAGAATTATTGTAGCCATTTTTATAGAAGGTGGGTCTTTAGAGGGTGTAGTTATGAAGTGTTTAGAGCACTGAGCAAATACTCCATGAAGAAGTGTCTTTGGAAGAGGTTGCTGGGTGTGTAAAGAGCCACTTTCAAAGCGTAGCATTGCAGGTGTGCTCCAACAGTGAGTGGTGTATGTTCACAGTGCAGATGGATTGATCCCTTGCCAAAGACTTAGGAGCACCTTTCCTGTTTTCTCAAATGCCTGCATTTGGTGGGAGTTACAGTGAAACTACAGCAAGCACAGTGCATACCTGGAGCATTGCTGTTCCTGGTCTCAAGATGGATCTTACCCTCTGGATAGATAAGGTGCCTG
>VZRL01006688.1:724799-780789 GCA_013397895.1 Origma solitaria
GAGAGGAGAGGAGAGGAGAGGAGAGGAGAGGAGAGGAGAGGGGATGGGGTGAGGGGAGGGGAGGGGAGAGGAGGGGACAGGGCAATGTCAGTGTTGGTGCTCTTGCTACAGTAGAGTGGGGTTGGCTGGAAATGATAAAGGGGAGGCAAAACAAATGCCCTTGAGGGATGTAGCAAAGGTGGTGAGAGAAGCATGGCAAAGCAGAAGACTTCCAAGGGATGTAAGGCCAGAGGAGGAGGTGAGAGTGGGAGACAGCTGTTGTTGGGAAATTACATCCTTCAGCCAAGACTAGAAGTTCCTGTCAAGATCTTTTCTGGCCTGCTTCTTAATCAGCTCCTGCAAATCTAACTTTACAGCTGTTTGGTTTTGCACTTTCACCCCGAAGTTGTGAGTCAATGGGTAAGGAGAAAGAAAATCTCTTCCACTTGCTGAGTTTCCTGGTATATATAGGAAAGACCTTTCCCTTCCCCAGATCTGAAGCAGCAAAAAGGGACCCTGCCAGCTGTGCCAGGACTTTGTTTTCTCCCCTCACACGACAGTGCCGAGTTCTTGCTTCAGTTCCTGTTGTGGCAGCTCCTGTTGGCTCCCACCTGATGACTTTTTCTTCATTAAAATGCTTGTTGCCTTTCCATTTAGGGAGGTGGAGGTGGCACACAGGTAGACCTAGTGTGTAATTAAGCACTTCTTAAAAGCACTTAGAGTCTTCCAAGTAAGGAGTGTTCCGATAAGCGCAAGAGTGTGGTTTCCCAATCTATTATTTTCTGTTTGATTTATTTACCTTTTTTGCTTTTTCATTTCACTTTCTTCAATTTTCCCATGTGATGACCAGGCCATTATGCGAACGGAGGTCTGGATGTCTGGCAGAGCAGTGAGCACTGTTTCTGATTCTCTTTCAGATGCAAGTATGGACATAATAGCCTATGATGATTACTCCAGTCCACCGCTACAGAGATATTGAAAGGACACCTGAATACCTCCAGCCGGAAAAGTGTGTTCCACCTCCTAGCCGCGCTTCCCTGGGAACAATGTGGTTTATTCGAGATGGCTGTGGTATTGCATGTGCTGTCGTTACCTGGATGCTGGTGTTCTATGCCGACTTTGTAGTCCTTCTTGTCATGCTAGTTCCATCGAGAGATTATGTTTATAGTGTCATCAATGGCACACTGTTCAACACCTTGGCTTTCCTCGCTTTGGCTTCACATTTTCGTGCTATGCTGACAGATCCAGTAAGTATACACCTCTCTCTGTGTGTCTCGGAAAGAATCAGGCAGTGTTTTTCTTGTCTGCTAGATGTTGGGTAACTCAGCTGCTGAGTGAGTGGCGGATTTAAATAACTTTTGTGTGTCAGCCTGCTGAGTGAGGCTGCTGATGTGGTATGCTAATTTTTCATCCCACTCAAGTCGGATGCAAAGTCAAGGACCCAGTGTTAGATTCCCGGTGTGTGAGCAGCTCCTCTTTTTGCACTGGGAAGGAGAGTGTTTCTCTCTGACATTGTTTTCTCCCCAATGGCAGATCTTGTGTTTGTGGCTTGTTGTGTCTTGACAAACAGGAAAGCTGGAAAAGCTGGTTTTGGTTGTCTGCCTTGGCAAGTATTGCTTCAGCAGAATGGAGCAGATCGTGCATTGTTTTGAAAAGTTGTGTTACCATCTTTCATTCTACTGATTTTGTTGAGTGTATTGGACAATGCTGAAATTAATACTGTCTGAGCAGGCTAAGAGCTGGCAGTTCTTAGGCAAGTGGGGGAAGCATCAGAGTTGTAAGGCCCCCTTTTATATATCCACAGGATATTGCTTTGAGAGATCAGATCTGCTGATCTGTCTTTCTTGTCTTTCAGTTTGTGACAAGATGAGGTTTAGCACCATGATGCTAGTTCTGAATGGCTGTGATGGTTTATTTTGCTTAATAACCCCTAGACTCAATTCAAAACCCCATCTCCACTAGTCAGTGGAAGGAAAGACAAGCTTAGACTTCTGTCCGCTTCCTCACAAATGTTATTCTTGGTTTTGGGAGTGGTGGTGTGCCTCTAATATTCTGTTCCTTCCAAATGTTATTTCTCCCTTGAAACCTTGTTATGTGCCATTAAGACTTCACTGTAATCTTTGCTTCTTAGATTCCAACTCTTCCAGAAGCCACAGCGCTGCAGAAATGGCTTGATTTGGGGTAATCTCACAATTTGTGGTAAAGACTGTTGAATTGCATTCTGCTGCTGCTGGGCAGAAGAGCAAGCGGTAGTTCAGCCTCTGAAACTTCTGGCCATTGAACTGGGGAATAGAGGGTTGGAGCAGTTTGTTAGATAGTTTGTATCCTAAGGGTGCTGGTTAATTATTGTGTGTTGTGTGACTTTTATGTCTTGGGCCCTTCAGGTTGCTGGAATTATTTAGCAGCAGCTCTTCTGAAACAAAAGGTGTATTTTGAAACAGGCTGGCCAAGCAGTGTTGGAGAAGTAGATACAATCTCCATTGAGAGTAATTGGGAAAAAATACCTTAATTCCTAGTATGAAGTGCGATTTATGTGTGTGGATGGTGAGAGCCAGTGGGATTTTGTTCCATTTTTTTAATGAGGAATTCAGCTAAATAAAATGCAGGAGGGAAGATACAGAGAAGGGATGCAGTAACATCTGGCGGACAGTGAGACTCAGGGATTAAGGAAGCTTCCAGCACATGGGGAACCAGGGGCACATCTAGGATCAGAATGAAACAGAAAGCACTGCTGAGGCAAACAAGCAGAATTCTTATTACAAATAAATGAACACCCCAGTTCTTCACAGTTGAGAGTGTGTCCTTCATTTCAGGAACTGCTTCCAATGGATTCTTCCTAAAAACATTGCTAAAGTTTTGAGCTTTGCTGCATACTGAAGAGAAAGAACATGAGTTGTAGCATTTTGAGGAAATTGGTTTTGGTAATTTTTAAATTAGGTCTGTTGGGAATTTGTGGGGAAAAAACCCCAAAGACTGCTTAAAAAAAGCCTTATAGTACTGAATTAATGTGCAGTCCTCTCACTGATGTGTATCATTCCTGTTTGTTGCTGTTAGAAGGTTGTATAGATGTGTTAAAAGGAGACTGTTCCATCAGAAATCTGTCCAAATACTGCATCTCTGTTTCTATTTCAATATAAAAAGCTTTAAATTCACAGAGGTGAATTGTGCCAATGTACCAGCAGCGATTTCATACAGCATTTCATGGTTGGTTTTTTTTTTTTTTTTTTAAGCAGGGGGGGTTTCTTTGGTTTGGTTTTTTTGGAGCAAATTTATGTCCCTATAGAGACTGGAAGCTCACGAACTTGGACTCCTGCAGCAGCAATGTTACCTATTTAAAGATATACTTTAAGGTGGAAATTGCACAGCTAAGAATGTTTACTTAGTCTTTTTCATGTGTGAGGATTCAGTGTTCACTGTTTGAATGTTAAACCCTAATTTAAATAACAAGTACACAATGAAAGCGTAACTATAAATACAAGAGTTGTTTACCAGCAGCTCCTAGTGTACACAATGATACTTCAAAAGTAGCTGCTTCTACTGGCATATAACATCTGTGGTTTTCAATTTGTGATATGAAACACTGACATGATATATTGATGTGAAAAGAGGGATGAGGATTCTTAAATATTTTAAGGTTACTCTAGGATTACAAAAGTCTAATTGCTTAAGTGAAGGTTTATTGATGTTTAAAAAAACACAGCAAAAGCCCCACCAAAATTATGTTTAAGTATGTGGTTCCATATTTTAACTGCACATTTAAATTTCTTTTCTGAATCTTCTTGCTCTTCTTGAGACACTGTTGATCTTAGGGAAGTTTTTATTTCTTTTTCTTCCTTCGCCTCCCATAGTTGAAAGTCATCCTGTTGTTCTTAGCAGCTGCAATGTCCACAGGGTAATCTCCTGGTTTGTTTTTTTTTCCTGCAGGGTGCTGTACCCAAAGGTAATGCCACAAAAGAGTTCATCGAGAGTTTACAGCTAAAGCCAGGACAGGTGGTTTACAAGTGCCCAAAGTGTTGTAGCATCAAACCCGACAGAGCACATCACTGCAGGTAAAGTCTTTTCTGAGGATGGCTGTTTTATCAAGACCTCAAGAATTATTCACCAGTGTGCCTTGTTATTGGATTCTGAGACTGGAGTGGGTCAGTTGAGAGATTGGCATACAAATTCTGTTTCCAATAGTACCAGAAACATTTAAGCTTCTTGGAAGAAACTTTTTCTGACAAATTTTCGTGTATAGGAGGTTGGGGCTACTTCTTGCAAAGTGAGAAGCACTTAAAATTTTTGAGTGCTGCCTTGGCTCCACACTTGTAACTGACATTCCACAAATTTTCATGTAAACGTGACTTGGAAAGAGATGTTCTATACCAGAATGCATAGAAATCCATAAAATGAAATGTCTCCCTAGGGGTCAACGTCTTTTCCATTTTTGTTTTTATTCACAAACCGATATGTCTGTGTGTTCTATTTAGAGGTGGTATTTAAGTTAACATTAAAGTGCAGGTAACTATATATTTTTTAAGAGTTCTGACTTCCACATTTTCATTGAGTACTGTGACTTTGTTCTGTTCTGTGTGATAGATCAGTATGCCCACGGATCTGTCATGTCCTTTCTTTTTCTGGTAGGATAAATTTCCCAGAAGAGAGTAACTGGTAGTGAGCTTTTTAGTACTAAAGGCAGTGAGCAAAAAAAAACCTGCTACCTAAAATTCTCTTCTGCTTTTAAAGCAAGTGAACCTGCTTTCCAGTAAGTAGTTAATAAGTTTGCACTGTTGTCACTTCCTTACCTATTCAAAAACCAATACAGAGAGAGCTCATACCAGGGTTACTGCTGATTCATGCAGCGGTCTTGTGGGGAGGGAAGTACATGCTAAGAGCTGAGCAAACTTGTTCTGCTGTTTGCTTTTTACATATTTGTTTTCAGAGCTTTAGTTTGCAAATGTTTTTCTATTTTGTTTTTCTGGTTTTATTTTAATGAAAATCAGGAGTTGGTTATTCAGCAGGAGCAATGTGATCATGCCTATCACTTATTAATGCTACTGTAAAATCCCCTCTGACAGCTTTTCAATTATGAATGAAACTTCACATCTAAAATGCTGTCTTGATGATGACTTGCAGCGTAGGTAAACGAAAAAGACTCTGGCTGAACACAAAACCTCGTCACCATCGTCCTTTTTTCTATGCTGTTAGATAAGTTTTTAGGCATTAAGATTTGGAAAGGTGATCCACTGAGCACTGATGGTGTTGAGACTCTTCAGTCAAACATTTTTTTTGTGGCCTGGGGAGATTTACTAGACTTTAACACCTCAAGGTTGAGTGTATGCGTCAGCTGTTGAGTGTACTGCTAGCTGTATGCCATAGGGACCAGGGTGTTTTTTATTAATGTGCTATTTAGTGAGTCCCCCGTGCCCAGTAAACTAGTCCTGCCAGCATTTGGAAGCTTGGTGGTTGAGTGGGGGAGAGTGTCTGGGTATGGGCAGTCCCTGCTGCCTGTAGTGTTTAGTTGTGTTTTCTGTGCTTCCTTTTCCACCAGCTAGTGTCCTGCTCTGCCTGTCGTCCAACTGCTTTTGGTATGTGTTCATGGAATAAAACCTCTCCTCCCAGCCTCCTCTCCTATCTCTTTCACATCTGTGACTTGGCTGCTCCAGGCTTGTCCCTCTGGGGAAGTAGGATCCAGGAGCAATTGAAGGGTTGCTTGGGTACTCACCTCTCTCAGAGCCCAAGGGAAGTGTGTGCGCACCTGCACACAGGGTGGCATCCTCCTCTCTTACCACCTGCCTCACCTTACCCCCTCCTTTTTTTTAAATCACAATGATGGATACTCGTTATACAAAATACATTATCTGGCAGATAAATAGTTTTTAATGTGCCTGCTGATTTTAGACCCCATATAGCTCAAAATAATTTTAAGCTGCTTGTTCTGGCAGAACGAGGCTTTTCTTGTTTCCCACTGCACCTGGGGCTGTCAGGTAGTAGGGCACCCAGGCTTGCCTGAGGAGAAGCAGCTCTTGATCTGCCCCATGCTGGGAGGCTAGGGTCTGCCTGCCTGGACTGTCATTTAGGATCAGGCCTATAGCAACTCATTTGTTTTTCAGGCATAGCACATATCCTTGGGGATTATCCCCTCCCACCATGTAAAGTGAGTGAAAAGCTGTTCTGACAGAGAGGTTTTCTATTATTTATTCATACATGCTGATAAGAACATGTTTATATTTTCATTTGAGTTTCCCTTAAGTGTTTGGGTGTTGAAGTTTATTATTTATATTGAGGTCAAAATGCTTTTTGTTATAAGAAGAAAAATAAAATTAGCAGAGCGCTCAGTCCTTTCTGTTTCATTGCTGCCAGAATTGTTCTGGAATAGCTGTTTCCTTTCTGGGTCTATTGTTTGCTTGCTTTGGGGTTTTGTGTTTTTTCATATTTGATTTCTGTGCTTGTTTGTGCAATGTGGTATCAGGAGACTGCCTTTCGTCTCCTATCATATGAGAAAGCAGCAGAGAAAAAGACTTCCTTTATTATGTGAGTTGAAGCAGTTACTGACTAAGCAAGAGAATGATGTTCAGACAAAGTAATAATGTTTTAATTATTTGACTTCCAGCCACAATGTGCACACTGGCAAGAATTTGAATTTTGATTTTATTAGTCTGGGTTTGTGAAGTGCTTTAACATCTAATTTCACCTTGAATGTATATTGCGGTACCATCTTCCTGACTGACTGCCACAGCTATTTTCTGCTACTGTGTGGCTTACCTTGATGTGAGGAATCTTTTCTAATGCTTTATTTAAATTTCTTTTTTTGCAAGTTCCTGCTACCAGCAAATGTTGGCAAATAAACCTTAGTCTGTTATTAGCAACTCCGAAAAGTATCTTCATTCATTACTGCCTTTTATATCTTTGTGGTTTCTGTTTGGTTTTAATCTGTGGACATTTTTACAAGCCAAATGAATTAAAAGTAAACAAAATTACAGATTTTTTCCATCTTCCCAAATGTATTGTTCAAACCATATTTTGGAAAGAACCACTGATGTGTGGCATTTATTTTTCCAGTGGTGGTTTGGTATTGTATGGTTCATTTTGGACAGGCTTAGTCAAGTAAGCAAACCACAAATAAATATGGTGACAAGTAAATTCTTTTAGATTCAAATTTTGCCTCTTACTCTTTTCCTTAATTTCTTTGTCCCCCAAATCCCTGTGAAATCTTGCATTCTTAGAATGAAAAGTGCTGTTAATAAAGACCTGTGTTCTTTCAGTGTTTGCAAGAGGTGCATTCGGAAAATGGACCATCACTGCCCGTGGGTCAATAACTGTGTAGGAGAGAATAACCAGAAGTACTTTGTACTGTTTACAGTAAGTATTTTGCAGGTGGTGCTTGAGGTTGTCCGGTGGGAAGTGCTGAAATGCTGTGTGTGTAGTCTGTGAAGCAGCTCCCAAGCCTGGCGTTCTCTTTCTTCATGATTTGGAAGAACTTTATGGGGAGCTGCCGCAGGCTCCTGTTTCACTAATTAGGGAACTCGCACACAGACCCCCATCCATCCACGGCAATGGGAAAAGACATCACAGGAAGAATTTGCCAAGGGTTTTTGAGGTTCGTATTGATGGTTGTTCAGCACCTATTTTGTAATGTGATTAGTTTATTGTGGTGCTGAGCTCTTTGAGGCAGGGGCCATCCTTTTACATCATACAGTGGCTAGTAGGGTCCCAGGCCATATGAAGAGTTCCTAAACATTATAGTTGTACGAGTGCCTGTGTGGGATCATGTATTAAGAGCTGTTGCCACATCTCAAAGGAGTGGGAAGTCTGCATCCCCTTTGGTAAGGATTATCCACCTTTTAATTGCAAGTTTATTTTTGTACTTGAAAACCAAGGAGGTGTTTGACTTTTTGTACTATATCTGTAGCATCATGAGTAAGAAAACAGGAGTACAGTCTTGAATACTGCATATATCTGCAAGGTTTGAAATGTGTTTCATCAAAGTGAACTGCAAATATCCCGTGGGAGTAGTGTGAACATTACAAGGCTGAGTTTCAGTGATGCTCTGTTTTATTAATAAATCTTTTGAGACATCTGTAGGTTTGAGGAAGTATGTTCTCATATTACCAAGCAGAAAGAGGGAGATTTTCAGTTAAATGGAAAGGCTTAGTGTTCTCTGGTGTTGTTTGCAAGGATGTGGATTACAGAACAAAATTAATCCCATTTCTTTTCTATGAGCAAGGGTTTGGGGTTTTTTTACCTGGAGAAGTGAGCTAGGTGTTTTAGTCCTCTCAAAAGGATTTCAGGTTCTATTAAAACTTGGTATCCACTTTCAAGCAGACTGTATTTAACACTTAATTTAGTTGAGTGAAACAAAAGCAGGGTTGTTTGTTTTGTTCTCAGATATTCTTTTTGACGTGAAGAAGTGAAAGAATGGCAGCATGCTCAACTTACAAGGAAAACCAGAATACTCCTGTATTGCCTTTTACTGCTTTCAAAGGGGTTTCTTGTAAAAAAAAATCTCTCACTTCTAGTATCTGCCTGTTTTTTCAGAGTTTGTAGGTTCAGGAGAGTAATTTATTTGGCCCTGTCTTAGTAAATTATAATCTATATGTAGCATTGCACATAGCTTTTGTTCTAACTTTTTGTTACATACACTTTTTATTACAACGCTGAGACCTAGTTTAAACCAAAAATGAGTAAGTACAAAGCATTAAAACCTGAGAGAAACTTTCCATGCCAGTGTCTGCCTCAGAGAAAAGTACTTGTTAAAATACATAATTTTTCTCAGCCTCATAGTGGAAAACAGATAAAGTGCATTTGCTTTGTAAAACAAATTAACTGTTGTTTCTCTGGGAAACTATAGTGCTGTCAAGAGCAAGGATGTAAGCTTTGACAACATGAAAACTTGATCAGTGTTCTCTGAAAGCTGTGCAATACTCAGCAAAGGTAAAGACAATAAGCTGTGTGGAAGGCGGCTCTGGGACACAGTAGGCTGAGTTTTGGATCCAGCTGGCTTTGGATTCAGCAGTCTCCCTTGTGTTTGCTCAGACTGTTAGTAAGGAGAGAACGAGTCTGTGTAGTCTTGGCATTTGTCAGCTTCATGGTGCTTTTTTGGGGAGATGATAGAGCTTGATGGTTTTTGGAATTGTTTGTGGTTTGGTTTTATTTTGATATCTTAGCACTATGCTTTATTTAAATTTTTGGGAAGATTTAGCATTTTGGTCTTTAAACTCACTTTGTGCCTATATTACATCCTTTATTTTTCAGATGTATATAGCACTGATTTCCCTGCATGCACTAATCATGGTGGGATTTCACTTCTTGTACTGCTTTGAAGAAGACTGGACAAGTGAGTATAAACCAAATACCTCATTAAAATTACAGATTAATAGATTACCCTTTGAATAAGAATTTTCAATGCAGTTTGCTTGTTTCAGAAGAATGCTATCAGGGTTCTGCTGTGCCATCTTTTCTTTATTTTTTTTTTTTTTAATTAAATGATCAGTCCTGGAACTTCATAATTCTTTTTGACCTGCTGGGATTTCTGTTCTGAAAAGTCCTGTTTTAACTTACACTTGATAGTGCCTAGGAAAAAGCTGATATGTAAAGACACCTAAGGAGTATGTTTGCAGTAACCTACTGTTGACATGAACACAGCACTAATTTCCTGAATGCCAGCACGAGATAAGAAGAATATGTATGCTTTTTTAAAAAGGGCAGTGTGAATCATTCTTGCAAGACTGCCAGGAAAACATGCTAACTCAGATCCAAAAATCCACCCTCACAAGAACAAACAATTCCTTTCCTCAAAAAAAACCCAAACCAAACAAACCAAAACCAGAGCCCAAGCAGCTCAAAAAAACCAAACCAAAAACCCTGACACTCACTCAGAAGCAGCCAGTGAGTAAATTTTCACAAAGCCACTTTATCTATGTTCTTAAAGACACAAATGGATATAGGAAATCCTCAAGGTAGTGCTGAGTTGAGCAGCAAGGTGTCAAAGAATGTGTGTGCAGATGTATGTACTGCTGTGACTTTTTATTGAAAAGGATGAGTTTTGTTTTAATTCTTGGAATTTCAGTTGTGTTATTCAGTATAATGACTGGTTTTAGTTTATAATACTGCAGAGGATACACATATGAATTGAGTTTGACAGGGTTGTTCTGCACTTCAAAGCTTTGTAAAACAGCTGCCAGCTGTCACTGAGAACATCTGCATTTGGCTGCAGTGGGCAGGGCCATAAGGGAAGGATACATCAAAAGGTAGTTTCCTTTATCTCCTTTCTCAGAGCCTGTTTCTGTTTCTTTCCTACCTGTCCCAGGTTTAGGTGACAGAACAGACCTGTTAGGAGAGATGGGTGTATTGTTCCAGCTGCCTTGTGTTTGTCCCTGATTATGGTATATCTGTTTAAGCTTAACATCTCATGAGGAAAATGAAGGCTATTGGTGAGAGTCTTAGATTTCAGAAAAATCTGGAGACCTTCTGACATTTACAGCACTCCAACACTATGACTTTGGTCCTACAACATTCCTTTCTTTTGCTCCTCCTTTCTAATTACCTTCTTGAGGTTTCTTTTTCAGTTCATGCTTGAGTTTGCACTATTGAGTATGAGGAAAATTAGGAATTTGGCTTCATCTGACCTTCTTTAAGTTACAGCTTAGAACAGTTACGAAAGGAAGCACACTCTGGTTTTATGTTAGTGCTACATATCCTTGTGTCCTGACTGCCAGCTTGAGATTTCTCATGGACTTATCACTGTGGAAAATCTGTTAAGGCTAAGGTTTAAGAGAGAAGCTCCAGGTGAAATGGAGTAGAATGGAGTCCTAGCCAGTGTGTTGGGGAATCACTGAAGTGGAAAAGAAAGTTGCAATCTTGAAGTGTTGCAGGGGTTTTGGTGGGGTTTTTGGCTGTTTTTGAAACTTGAGGGAGTGATCATTTTATGGTTGAATATCCTCAAGAATGTCAGAGCTTCCCTGTGTATCTTCCTGGGAATGTTGTTCGTATAATTTTTTTGATAGTTTGAGTATGGAAAACTCGTGGCTTAGCAGGTGTTTTGCAGCTGCTGCACTACTTGATTTCTACCCTTCCAACTCCATTGTTTTGTCTTCACAGAATGCAGTTCCTTCTCTCCACCAACTACAGTGATTCTCCTCATCCTCTTGTGTTTTGAGGCTCTCTTATTTCTCATCTTCACCTCAGTTATGTTTGGAACCCAAGTACACTCCATCTGCACTGATGAAACGGTGGGTGTCTCACGCTCTCTCCTTTACCGTGTCTCTCACCATTTGTAGGAACAGTGATGGGCTCCGGGGTTTTACCTCATGGCACAGGGAGTCCATGTACCCTTTGAGGAGAGATCCAGTGTAATAAAGCTGAGCTGGCCCAGTGCTGGATGATGCTCTCTGAGGGTTACTGTGGGAGGTAGTGTACATCTGTGTATTGGCTGGGGTGCTGTGTTGACAATACCTCCTATAAGGCAGGCATAGATAACTGGGATTACTCTGTAGAGAGTCCCTGTGGATTGGAGAACCTTTTTCCTTTAATGAAGTGCTTTTACATTGGTAAATTGAAATTCAGCTGTGTGTCCTGGTTGTCACAATTCACAGGTTACGTGTTGGAAAGCCAAGATGAGTAGGTGGGGGAGGAATACACAGACACAGACACACAAGACACAGACACACACAGACACAGAGACTTCTTTTAGCCTAGAAGATTTTCCTGTCTTAGCTGTTCAACAGTTCGAAAACTTGCCAGAGGGAAAAAGAAAAGGGAGTGAAGTAGGCTCATGGAAGCCTGCTGGATACAGTTTGCTGCAAATCCACCAAGTCATCCCAAATTCAAGGGTGGCATAGTAGAGATTATATAGTAATATTACAGTCCTAAATCCTTGTATTTGTCCGCTTCTGTAAAGATGGACCTGGTGACTCCTGGGGGTATTCCCACACTTGTGAATACTTCTAGTCTTCACCAAGCACGCTCAGGTAATTTAATTCACTGGAGTGGTTGGAGAGAAGTGGTAGTCTTAAAAGAGTAACAACTCTTCTTTCCTCCCCTGCCTTCTTTAGGATTCTTTGCCCTTGTTTGCCCATGGCCAGTTGAAACTAGAATAGGTATTTTTTGCTGCTGTCAGCTGTAGCTGGCATTATATGCTGTAAGGGCCCATTGCTCTGAGCCTTTGTTTGCAGTGTTTTTTTTAATGCTTGGCTTCTGGAAGAGGCCGATGTTCCACCTGTGGCTTTTCTGTGTTCAGAGGAAGACTTCACTGTTCTTTCTGATGGGGAGAGCCCCAGGAAGAAATACAGTGTGGTACAGATCCTGCTGAGCTTGTGTTCATCAGTAAGTGTGTAAATTAGCAATGCTGCCTGTGAAATGATCTTTTTAATTTCTCTATCTTTGAAACCTGTCAAGAATTTTTAGGAACTGCTTCTTACGGCTGGGCACCCAAATAAGTCCCCAGATTTTCCCTTCCCCTCTAATTCTGGAGACTTGTAGACGTTAAAGGAACAATACCACATTCTAAAATTAAAAAACGAAATATGGTCTCCCCCTGTTGGGTTATGGGTTTTTTATTTTTGGGGTGGGGGGGGGGTGTTAAATATGTACCAATAAGGATTTTGCTCCATGGAATATCTCGTTGGTTTGGTAGCATTGAGCTAGCTGTCTGGCAAGCAATCTGTTTTGAGCAGAGGAATATTTCCAGGTGAAATACTTCTTGGTGTGCTCCCTTGCAGTGTTTTAATTCACATTTTAGAGGCAGAACTGTATCTTGCCCTTTTTTCACCTTTCTGTTCCAGTCACTAGGAGACTTCATTCCTCATCTTGAGTATGCTGTCCCACCAAGATGGTTCCTTTGTGCCTGAGGGGACTCAGAACCCTGGTATTTTGCTGTTGTCCCTAGAGGTGACATTTACCAGGGATCAGCACAGCTCCTGCAGCTGACCCTTGTTGTGTTCATCAGAGCTCCCACCATCAGTAATTTGAGGCACACAGATGGATTGCAGCACCTTAGTGTGTAGTGTAGGAGACACATGTAGGTCAGGAGAAACCTCACCTTGCAAAAGATGCAGAGTCAAGGAACAGAGTGATCTGCCAGCTGCTGCTGCCTGTGGGAGAGTGATGCTCTCCAGTGACTGCTCTTACTCATTTTGCTTCTGTGGCAGCCAGGCACATATGGCTTTCCTGAAAGACCAAATTCACTTCAAGGGTTTTAGACACAATATGGATTTATTTTTTTTGATGTTTAACTAGTGAATGTTTCAACTGATTGCTTGATGGCTTATTTTTGTTCTGCCTCTAACCTTTACTAAACAATGCCAATGATTTCCTCAGATCAGTATCTTATTTAACCCTCTCTCCCTGCTGTCAGCCCATGCATGTTTTTGCAGGGATTCTAATGACACATGAGGAGGCGCCAGGTAGACTCAGCTACACTGAGCCATGGGCACTTCCTGAACTTGCTTGGTGAATCTGGGAGCATTACAGAGATTATCTTTGGGTTTGTGGGTTTTTTGGTTTTTTGGTGGTTTTTTTTTTGTCTGCGAGCTTGTAATGGTTTCTTCTAAAACTTTTCCATCTGGTTAGCACATAATGCATTCAGCCATTAAAGCACATACTTTTTGTTTGGTTTTAAGTGGTGGTTTTTTTTTAATTGACATCAGACGCAATCGGATGGCAGGTCTTAAAATGTTTTTGAAGTATGTAGGTCTGAACAAAATGAAAGCAATTTTATTTCCAAGGAACAGTTTCTAGCTTTAGTATTTTTTAATACAGAACAGTGAGAAGAAAAGGAAAGGCAGTACAGATGCATTTGTATTTTCTTACTCTGTCCTTTGGATAAGGGGTAACTGAGAGTAGACCTTTCCCCGAATCCAGAACTACAAAATCTGAGTATTTGACTGAAAATGTGATATTTCTGTTTTCAGGGAATAGAACAGTTGAAAAAGGAAGAGAGAAGATGGGCTAAAAAAACAAAATGGATGAACATGAAAGCAGTATTTGGCCATCCGTTCTCTATAGCATGGCTTAGCCCATTCGCAACACCAGACCAAGGAAAAGCAGACCCGTACCAGTATGTGGTCTGAGGAATTCCTGACCAGCATTTCCACTAAAATAGAAACATATTACAGCACTACTGTTACAAATTTTCCATGAATGTTTAAAACAAAAAGCAAAACAAACTTTTTTATGTCTATTAAAAGGCCGATAATTGCAGAGGAAAAAAAAGCCCTGTATTCCACCATTTTAGATAATTCTGTATCTCTGGCTGAAACTGCTGCTGCTTTTTTTTTTCCTTTTCCTTTTCCTTTTTTTTTTTTTTCCTTTTCTTTTTTTATCACATTAACTTTACTGGCATTTGTTTCTCTCTGCTTTCTGTATGGCATAACTAATGTGAAGGGGATCCTCTCTTCTCTGTTATGATCCACCTCTTCTGAGTAAATTCTCATGCTGTCTCCTGACTGTGATGAGCTCTGTGGATGACATGTGAGTGCCAACAGCCCTACACAGACACCTTTGGACTTCCTGAAGGAGCACATTGCTCTTTCATAAGTGAACTTGAACGGGGAAGCAGATACTTCATGTACCAAAAGGTGCAAGACCAGAAGGCAACACAGCAAGAGAGCCAGTTGACCTGGTGATCACAGACAGTTAAAGTACTTAAACGTTGCCAACACCAATTCCCACCCCACCCTCCTTTTTCCTTCCAGCCACAGAACTGATTCCATCTTTCTGGCATTATTTTGTCTGTTCCCTCCCTTGTGTGCAGGAAATTGTTGCCCTTTTAGGATAACTGTGGCAGATATAGAAGACTCTTTGGATTATTACATGCCTTACACTTCCAGGAAAGAAAGCAAGCTAATTTTCAAGTGTTTAGAATAGCAGAATCATGTTTTTTTGTGTGTGTTTGTCTTGGTAAATAACTTGTTAGAGCAATGCCTGCTAAATGGTGTTAACGTGAAAAACTGACATGAATGCCCAGATTACTATAAAGATTAATATTGATGGGATGTGTAAGTGTTCCAGGGTGATTGATTCTATATTGTTAGCATTGCCCTGGTTTAGAGCTTTGTAAATCTTTTCTCCTATTTATGCATACATTTGTGTGTGTGTAAACACATTCATGTATGTGTAAGGGTTTGAAATTGGGAAATATTTATGGTAAGGAGCATGCATGCTGTTATGAACTGTGTGGTGATGAAAGTGGGAGGGACAGAAGGCATTCCAAAAACGGGTAGAGCTAAACCACTCATAGGTACAATTAACACTTGTGTTCAGGCAGGAATTTTATTATTTTTTTGATTCACAACTCCCATGGGCTCATCAAATGAATTGCAAAGGAAATACACAAATCAGCTGCGTCTCTGACTTCCAAGGAATTTTTTCTTTCCTTGATTTAAAATAAAATGGTTTTTTTTTTGGAAACTGACCTGTTTAGACTGCTTCAAAGCCACAAAGGAAGGGAGGGAAATCAGGGAAGGAGAAATTTAATGGATGTCTCATTTTGGAAGTAATGTGAATGCTGCATCTTTTCAATCTGTCAATGCTTCCATATGGAAAACAAATGCAATAAAACTTTTCCAAAAACTTGTTGGCTGTTCTTTCTTTCTTTGCTCCAAGTCTTGGGAAGAATCTCTAATGGTTTTCTGAACTTTCACTTCCGTATGCAAGCAGGCAGAAGCATATAAAGTTTAATTAACTTGAGTGTGCAACTTCTAAGTTTAAAAGTGAGTTAATTGGTAATATACTGATCTGTTAATCCGTGGTTTACTTCTCCACTTGGGAGAGGCTGTAACTCTGGTTTTTAGTATGTGATGGTGTTTCTCAGCGATTGTTCCCAGCTTAATAGTTAAGCTGAATCTTGGGCCATGGTCAGTCGAGCCAGTGAGACACACGTAGGTGATCATTTGAACTGGCAGAGAATCTGGCCCTAAAGCTGCCTGGATACAAAATCAGGTATGTTGAGGGGAGAGGCTTTAGTCACCTAGGCGATTCACTAATGAATGCATCTCTCTGTATATAGTTCACTGCTTCAAAAACTGTTTTGATTACAAATTCTACATTCCAGTTTGGGTTTATTTTAATTACCCTTATTAGCTATGTATTTTGGAGGAAGATGGGTTACATTGTTCTGGCATTTTGACCATTGTGGAAAAATGTGTAACTACTATGTTTTTCTTGTTTCAAACCAAATGCAAATTGATAAACAGCATTATATAATATAGATATTTTCAGTCAAACTGTTTGTTTTGTTTTTTAAATGAGGCACCATCACAGAAATGCCACTGATACCTGTCGTGTGTGTGTGGTGATAACCGGGGCCTTCAGCTTTCCTTGCACTGTACAGCTTGGTAGTGCAGTTTGATGGAATTTGAGTGGTGCTAAATGTGGGTCAGTATTAATATGAGAAAGGCAGACATACTGGTTTGCTGATGGAAAGTATTTTCTGTGTCAGGACTGCCTGATTTCAGGTGCTGGTTTTGTTTTAGTGTGGCAAGAGACATTGAAGGACAAAATCAGAGCACTTCTGTTTTGGAAAGCTAAGTGGTGCTCCAAGCCAAAATGAGTGCAAGGAACTGCTGTAAGAAAAGTCTGCCTTAATCATGATTTCCAATGGCAATACTTCCTGTGTCTTTTCCTTAACCATCAGTTTGTCTCAATGCTTGTCTTTGTGGTTCACTCTTTCCTTTCATATCTTAAAAGTGCATTGAAAGAAATTATTGCATTTCTTCTAACGTGCAAGTGCTGTCCTGCAGATTGCTTTTGGGTCAGACCATGCAGCCCCACCATCCTCTTTCGGCACTGGGCAGGAGCAGATACTGCGGGCAGTAGTGGGAGAAACAGGGTATATCCTACAGCATTGCAGTGCTCACAGAGCAGCCTTGCCTTACTGGCCCCGTGTTTGCAATGTTGTTCCTTTTCCTTAAATGGGAGTGTCCAGTATTTTATATTTCTCAGTGCATGTTTTTTCTTTGCAGTATTGATTCAAAAGTGTGTCATTTGAAGTAGGGCAAGATGATGCTTTCTGAGTACTTTTTAAAAAAAGTCTAATAGCTGCATGATGGGAAAGAGACACAGGTGTTGGTTTAATTCATTACACAAAATTCTCACTTTCTAAAATAATGGTGAGAGATTTTATGTGAGTATATTTTTTTTTAAGTTTCATTAAACAGTAATGAAATGTCTTCAACAGCTGTGCATTCCTTCCATCTCCCTTAGATTCTTTTTAAGGCATAACCTCATGCCCTACTGACCATGTGGCCAGCAGCCAAAAATAGATCAAGATACAATTATAAAACTTCTGCTTATTTTGAATACATGCTGTGAAGGGATTAGTGAGGTCGGGTTGGGAGAGAGAAAGTACACCCCGGCTGCTCTGATAAACTGCTCCCTAATTGGCATTAGCACAACCTCAGCGTGACCTTGCTTATTGCCTTGGTTAGCAGATGCTGATAGGAGCAGGTGAGCAATGGTTTTTTGGGGAGGAAAGGAGGGGTTGCTGCACAGAAGTGTTCCAAATCTGTGTGCCCAGTCTAGATGGCAGCAGGGATTGAAACGGATTACACAAATGGCTGAGGGCGGGGTTGAAGCTTGTGCTCTCAGGGAAGGGTTTAAATGCCTGGTGTCTGTCTCTCCTCCTGCTCTGTGCTACTTTTCCTCCTCTCTAGATGTTCACGCAGTAAGTGCTCCAGCCATGCTCCAGCCAGTTTGTTGCTAACGCTTGGGAAACCTCTGCAGTTCCCTAAGGAACAGCCCACAGCCGAAGGTTGTCTCTGCTTTAAGCTGCCAAAGCCTCTGCCTCCTGGTGCACAGCCCCTGGGTGCTGGAAATGCAGGATCCTGGAGGAAAGGCTCATGGCAGTGCCAGAGCTCTTTGCCCAGGATCTGCTGTGCACGAACCCTGCTCCTCGCAGCTTGCCCAGCAGGGAGGTAAGGTCAGACCCTGGCTGTGGCACACCAAGTGTGGTGGCATCCCAAGGCACTAGAGGCTGCCTGGGCTTTTCCCTGGAGCATTTGAAATCGTGCATTTGCAAGCCTGGAGCAGGGTGAGGTGCTGCCGGCCTGTGCTTAGCATCCGAAATCCTTCAGGGCTTGAATTTTTCCCAAATTGCAACCTTGAGGAATTCCGATTTGGTGTTGCATCACTCCTTTCTGCACATTCACTGCTGGGCTTCTCCTAAGTCAGCACGGGAAACAGGTCGTGAATGAGGCTCACAAAAGCTTTGCACGCAGGGCTTTGGTTTATAGTGTGTTTTCTCCTGGGTCTGCTCGTGCTGGCTCAGTGTTATTGCAAACGGAGCTGCTGCTGTTGTGTTATTTGTGAGGCTGGCAGTGAGTGTGGCTGTGGTGCCGCTGGGCTGCTGCCTGTATTCCTTTCCCCCCACTGCAAAGCTTTGAGTGTTTTGTGTGTCATCCAGAAAAACCTGTAGAATTAGAATGTGACAAGTGTACTGTTCATCCAGCTCTTCTAAAACTGTTCTTTTTTACAGTTTTAACTGAATTTGTGCTTTTTCCCCCCCTTCCTTGAGTTTCTCAAAACTTGGATCCAGTATTCTTGCTTCTCAAAGAACATCTTTTCTGGGTGGTCACTTGTATATCATCACGAGTGTATCATACACAGCTGCAGATCTGACTCCTCTCTTACACAATACCAAAGATGGGCATAAAAAATTGTGCCCTATTTCACACAATGGTAGCCTTTAAAAAATCATTACGAAAATAAATTTTGGTTCCTTATTTCTACATGAAGAAGACTACCAGGAAAAAAATGTCACTGCCCAAATTTGATGGATCAGTTCTTTAATACAATCAGAGTGTTTGCTTTACTAAAAGTGACGTTCTTGGAGGGAGAATTAATCAGAATATTGACTGACCAAGGCTCTGGTCCCATTTTGAAGCCTTCAATTTCACCTGTATATATTTTCACATTTCCCAGCAGGTTATCTGGCTTGCATTGTGATTTGTCTTTGACAATTTGGTAAAGGAAAGTTGTGTTCTTAAATATTTGCTCTTAACTGGCACAGAGTGAGCCTCTAGTGACAAGCCTAGGTGTGGCAGTGGTAAATTCCTGATCACCGGAAAAAGGTGCAATATTTTGCCTGTGTGTGAGCTATTGCAAAAAATGCCCAAAGAAGGCGAAACTCTCTAAGTTGTAACTGTATTTTGTCACTCCTTGGAGGGATTCAAAAAGCCATGTTTCAAAAAAGGCTGGCTTTTCAAAAGCCATCTCCGTACCCTAAAAATCAATAGCAGCTGATGCCAAAATACATCAGCAAGTTTCAGATTGTCCACGAGTTTGATCTTGGTTTTGGGTTTTGCTGTTAAATTTGGAGATGAAGCTCTCAGTAATGCAGGGCATCTGTCTTCATTGTTAACTTGGACTGGAATAGCATCAGCCTGGCTATAGGTAGGCAGTTCCACATGTGCTAGGGTGCTTGGTGCCCAAATACCTGCCATAAACATGAGACGACCATAAACTCTTCTCTTCTTGCAGGGTATTGAGCGACTTAAAAACCAGAAGCCAACCTGGGAGAAGATCAGCGGCTGGGAAGGAATGAAGCTGGCATTTGGTGGTGCCTTCTCCCTGGGTTGGTTCAACCCTTTCTCAAACCTGAACTGCAAGAGCCCAGTGCCAGCTGAAGCAGTGGCATCAGCTCCTGCATCTGAAATAATGACACAAGAAGAAATCGAGCAGTTTCTGGCTCGAGATGTTGCCATCCAAATGTTGCATGAATAAGCAAAGCATCCTCCACAATGCTGGGAAGAAGCTTCCAGGTGTTCTTTTTAATAACTACTTGTGCTGGAGATTTAAGTGTTGTTTTTTAACATACTTTCTGGTGCATTAAAAAATTCAGGAGTATTTGTCTGGAACAGACACTACAGCACTAGCAGAAGCAATGCAAATCTCTAGAGAGAGCTTCTTAAGTGACAGGGTTCATAAGCTCCTTTTCAGACCTGTGTCAACTGCTTTATCAAGTTTTTCTTACATGGCCTTTAAGGACAGTTTATAATTGTCAGATAGATTGGTTCCAGTTCCCAGAAATGTGCCATTCTAGGGAGTCTGGTTAAACTTTTGTTCTTACAGCCCTTTGGAGGACTAAATGTGTGATGGCAAGATTAGGCCAGCTCTGAAGGTTTTCATGAAAAACACATCCTGTTTAGCCCATCTCATCCCACGAGTGCTGCCTCTGGGTTATGAAAGTTGCTGGTGTGCAGGTCTTAGCAGAGGTGGGATACAGGGCTGTGGATGCAGCACGTGGATGAGGTCACCCTGGGTGTAATTCCTTTGGGCTCTGAAGTATCTCCAGGGGTAAATTTTTCCCTCTGTGCTTGTCGGAGCTGGGGGGTTTGTTTGTGGTGGTGCCAGGCTGGCTGGAACATTCACCCATGGCCAGCACAGCCAAGAACTGGAAAATGTTAGCCAGGTTGTCGAGCTGCTGGTTGATGGTGAGGGGAAGCTTTTGCCCCAGGTTTGTGATTCATTCACATGTAAGATGTGTGGAGTGGGAGCTGCCTGGCCGAGCTCTGCAGCCCAGGGAGCAGCGAAGTGGTCTAGGCCAGGTACCAGGGCTATTTCTGCAGTCAAAGAGGTGTGAACACCCAGCTGATGGAGGTACTTCCACTCTCCATGTGACTTGTCTAATTTAGATGTTGCTCTTCTTTTCTTGGTAGCTAGAGTTGGTAGAGCATGAATAGTGCCTCTTAATCTTACTGGGGTTTAACGCTGTCCTACTAGCACGTGCCATTACACAGGATCTCCTTATGCTAATTTTGCAGCCAGCTCCTGGGGAATGCTGGTGAGCCTGTAGAAGGAGCACCCGTCACTCGAAGAAGGCATCACTGCAGGTGGCAGTATCTGGCAGTGTTGCCAGCCACTGCATTCAGGTGTGCTGCAAACTCTTGGCATCCTCCAGATGTCACGGTACTTTTAATTTAGACTGTTTTTCAATTATTTTGGTGGGTTTTTTTTTCTTCTGTCATGTTCCTTAGATTAATTGTCATTAAATTTGCAGGATACTAGAGATGTGTTCCTAGTTTCCCTCCAACAGAATAAGCTTGCTTTTATCTCCCCCTCCCCTGTAACATGGACCAAAGATAACTGCTTCCTCTCAAAAGTAAGAGAAAGGAGTTTTTGGCATGAAAGCATGGTATTGTGAAAGACCTGTATGAAGTTTTTATTATTTATAGGAGTAATATCGAATGGAATTGTGCAAGATTTTTTCCTGTATTTTTTTAACCCTTAGAAGGCATTTTATTATACATCGATGTTGTGACATTCAGGCCTACTGTGGAGGAATGAGATTGTCTCCTGGACTTGTCCTCTGCCACAGCAGTCCCTTTTTCTGGCAAAGGTACTGGGAACAAACGGAGTGCCTTGACTGTTAGGAGCACAGCTTGGCTGAACTCCAGGCAGTATTTCCAATAGTTGTCCCATCCCCTGTTCCCTTTGGATGTCTCTTCTCTTTGTCAGTGAAAAATAGATCTAGAAACCATCATTAGGAACTGTGTATTTATAATCCTTGGGATAAAGGGAAGCACTCCACATTTAAGGGGAAATGAGGTATCCTCTCATGTCATTTAGACACGAGGTCTTGAGTGTCTTTGCCCTGTGCAGCAATGTGGTGTTGAGGGAAGAAGCCCTCCTCCTGCACTTGCCTACGTTCATCTGTCAGCATCCCTCAGGAAAGGGGCATCAGGGACATACGGGATCTATAAGGGTTTTCCTGTAGGGAGCAATGGGGATCTTGAAGGAGGAAGAAAAAGAGTGCCCTTTTTAGCTCATGTTTTATAATTTTGGCTAGCTGCTCTGCCTCTGCATCCAGTTAACATCCCTGCCTCTGGTGCAGTGTCTGCAGTGGGAATGGTGCTACAGGGAGAAACTAGCTCATGGCTGAAAATCACCTTGAGGCAGGCATATAGGGATGTCAGCTTGGGAGAGACACCTGTGCGCTGCGTTCCAGGGATGCTTCTCAGAACAGGGACCCCACTCTGGGACATGGCCCTGGGTGGGCATGGATGGAAGCAGCCTAATTTCTCCTCTGCTCTCAAACCTGGTTCACTTAATCCTGAGAACAGTTGTCATTTGCTTCTGTTTCCCACCTCTCCTATTGTTCCTCAGGTGCTGGCATTTCTGGGTTTGTTTTTTTTTTTAATAGGGGAAACAGAAAAGTAGTGTGAAGAGGAGGGTGAGAGCTAGAACAGATATCTCCCCTCCTCCAGTTACAGTCTGAGTGAGAGACAGGGATGTGTCCCTGGGCCTTACACAGAGCATGGACAGCCAGCTCCAGTTCTGGTGCCCCAAGATGTGGCTGGGTAACTTCCTATGCCCAGCAAATCAGTTCCAGTGTTTCTTGGTTGTCAGTGTCCCTTGACCCCTTCCAAAGTCCCAGTACCCCTTGATGTATCTCCTTTCTGTCTCAATGTAGTGTGACAACTGTCAGAAATCATAAAAGTGTGTTGGAAAAATCTGTTGTATCCACAGCTTTCCTATAAACCTCCTTCTTTAATGATTGACTGGTAGCTTGAGACCAGACATGATTTTCATGGGATTGAAACTAAACTCACTATTTACCTTCCCTTCCCTCTACACACTTCTTGCCCTTTGTTTAGAGTATGCCTTCATGTTCAGGCCGTGCTGCAATGGTCCTGCCTTGCTTGCCAGGTCCCAGGAAAGACATCCTGGTGCCCTAAATGTGTGGGGCTGGGGAGGATGCTCCCCATGGTCTGCTGAGGATCCCATCATCGCTCTGACATGAGGTGTTAATATGTGATGGACAGGGTCATGGCAAATGTGGAAAGTGTTCTCATGCTTCTTACCTGGTGTCTTCTACAGCAGGTTTTCTATGCAAATAGAGAATTTATATTTCTTGAAAAAATATATTTTTGGCTGTTTGTAACTCCTTTTTGTGCCTCTGGTTACTGTTGTACTTACTAAAGAACTAATACTTCATCTGCCAAGGATCACCTGCTCCTCCCTACCCTGCAGACATGATGCACATGGACCCTGCACCCGCTCTGCCTGTGGAGAGGAGCTCCCACTCCCTGCTGTGTCACCACAGGAGGTGGCTTTTCGGGGACCCAGTGCTGCTGTGGAGCAACAGAACACCGTGGGCAGAGGGGCAGCAGGGGTCAGAGCAGCCTTGACCCCCTTCTGTGGTCTGGCAGCCACCCGTGTGCTCCCCTGGGAATTCCCCAAATCTGTGAAATGCAAGACAGTGGTTAAAACCTTTTGCCTTTTTATGTCCTCCCTGTTTTTCCCCTCCTCCCTTTTTGTGGGCTGGCACATAACCAGATGTAATCACCATTTCTTTTTTCCACTCTACTGCCTTAATGCTTGAGCATTTGCCTTTTAAATAAACAAATAAATTACCCCGTGTACTACTGTGTGACCTAATTTCCTCTTCACTTGTGGAAACACTGGAAACTCCAGTGCCACTCTGCTGCTGGCCATGCTGTGGGACAGAGCAATCCCTTGCTAAAGGTGGGCTCAGGAATTGCTGGTGTGTGCAGTGCAGTGGTGGGCTCCAGCTGTGCACACCTGTTCTCTTCTCCAGCATGGCTATGGCTGGAGGAGCTCCAGATGTGCACTGCCATCGAGGTTCTTCTGTCTGTAGTCCAGCAGCATTCAGGGTGGAAGGGGAAAAACAGAGGTTGTACATTTCTAGGGAAGCAGCAGTAATGCTGCTGGAGATGGTACTTCTTCCAAAAATGCCTGAAAACCCCAAAAAAAAGTGAAATGGGAAGATGTATGAAAAATGGTGTTTGGGGAGACTATGCTGGGTTTGCTCTTTCTGTGCTCTAAAGACAAGGAAAGGCACATGCCAGTACATTCTCCAGACGGTGAGCGGGGAGGAAGAGGGAATCGCCCAGGAGGGATTTGCATGACGTGCTCCTTGAGCCGCGCAGTAGCCCTTGGTGCAGTGAGGTCCCTGAGTGTCCTTCCATGTAGGACCACAGCACTGCTGGCCCCTCGCAGGCTCACACCCAGCACTGGCTGCAGCTGACACCAACACGAGCTCTGATCCCATGTCTGAGATGGGAACATTCCCTTGTGGATTCAGAGCCATCCCAATGTGACAATATCATCAAACCCAATCACACAGTCAGTTTTAACATCCTTTATTGAATCACAGTTAACTGAAATCAATGCAACTGTGCCCCTTAAGTCAGCTTAATTCCCTTAGCTTTATGGCGTTTTTGCTCTTTATGTTAAAAGTACTACGCAGCAATCAAGGAGACAAGAAGTGCCCAATGATGCGATACATTTAGCACGGCCAACATTTGCACCCTGAAAAGGCACTGATCCTACTCAGTGATGATGACGGCCTTCTCTGTAGAGATCCCTTTGATTTGGTCTGAGATCAGCTTGGCTATGATTTTCTTCTCTCCTAGTCTTGTCGGAGTGCATATTACTTCAGACTTCATGATCCTGCCAGGCATTATATCCCTAAGGACAAAGAAAGAAAACAAATACTCCCAGCATGAATTAGGGTTATTTGCCATTTCTGAATCATTTCACTTAAAGAAATAGTTTCTGCGTGTGTTTAGGGTGGGTGTTTCCCTTCTCCCATGACCAACATGCAGCAAATGGGGCCTGGCACAGTGGTACTGCCTGGTGCTCCTGGTGATCCTGAGGACTTTCCCCAGAGTTCCCCGTACTGCTGAAGCACTAAATTCAGCTCTGAAGGAAGCAGCTGTGTTCTCACTTGTTGGGCAGCAGAGCAGGAGCATGGGGGGAATCCCTGTCATGCCCGTCTGCCCTGAGCCCACCAAATGCTGTTTGGGTCTTTCTGGCCAAATGTGGTGCAGTTTCAAACACAGCTGGCAAAGATCCCTCCTACTCCAAATCCCCTAACCGTTTCTTCACAGACATTAAAAAAAGCCACAACAGAATCCTGCTGTGGTAATTTCATTGGCACATCTCCTTACCCCTGTTCAAATGTTGTCATCTTAAATATGCCCAAGCCCTCCACCATCAGCTTGCAGTTTTCCAGGGTCACATTCAGCATGTTCTTGAAGATGAATGCACAGGGGAAGTCATTGTACAGTTTGGCTGTTTCTGGCATCTGGCAGAGGAGGAAGGAGAGAAACAAGCTTAAAGACTGGGGATCAGAGGGGTCATAAAAATACCAGAGCTGCTGCAGGTTTGCTCCTGACCACCAGCATGGTCAGGGACAACCCCTTCATATCCTTTCCACCCTCCAGAAGCATTATGTTTTCCCAGCTGGTTTCTGAACACGTTTTTCATCCAGGAGGGAAAGCTGTGGGATTGGAGATGGGCCCTGTACAAACTGTCCTCTCCCATCCCCTTCCCTCGAGCAGCCCCTGCCTTCCCATTTTAGATGGGGCAATAATAATATTTACATTTCATGCCTGCTTTCAACCTTCAAATAAAGGCTGAATAGCCAAACAAGGTGCCAAGAGCTGAGCATCCCAGGAGGCAGCTGTTTGGGAGATCCCCCTGGAAGTGCTAACACTGCCATGATGCTGCAGTGAGCCCAGCTTTAACCCTTGTCCCCCAGGAGCCCAGCTGGTGCTGCCTCACCTGGACAGTGATGGGGGGGTAGTCGAATCTCATTGAGGTCTCCTTGGTGAGTTTGTCATTTGTTTCCTTGACCTCAGCAATGGCAGTGACAAGGATGAGCACTTCACCTTCCAGGGAGGCCAACGCCTTCATGTATGCGTCAGGTGCTATTTTCATGGGGATCTGCATCTCTGCAGGGAAGAAAACACAACTTGATGCTTCGTAACATGCTCAGGAACTGGGTGGCCAAGTCAGCTCTGGTGGCTGGTGTCCCAGGGTGTGGGATGAGCCGTATTTGCTGAGACCATCCTGCTTTCCTTTCAGACCTAATCCCTGCAGCGGGAAGCCCCGGCTGGGTGGGTGGTACCTGGCCCATACAGCCCATGGGAAGGGTGGCTGAGTTCCACCATCTCCCTGCTCAGACGAGCACTGGCTTGGGCTCACATCCAGCACCTCAGCAGCCCTCCTCCCTGGCTGCCCCAGCACTCAGGAGGCAGAGGAGCAGGAAGTTGGGTACATCTAAACCTGTACCCCCTAGGGTTTTTCTGCCTGCTGTAAAATTGCTGCCTTTCCTTTCACTTCAGATTTTATCTTTAATTGCCTGGACAACCTTCCAGTGGCTCAGAAAAACCCTGAATTCAGCAGTGCTGGTGCTTGAGCATTGCTTTAACTGCAAAGCTTCCTGGCTTCTGGGAAGAAAACCCAAAAATGCCTCTCCTTTTCCGTAAGTGTATATATGTACATACGTATGCATGTATATATGTGGCTACCTTTGTGTCCTACCCTGCGGCATTTGACAGCAACAGTACACAAGTGAAAACACTCAGCACTCATCAACAGCAAAGATTTTTTTCTTTCTTTTTTTTTAAAAAATTTTTGTGAGTGGCTCATGCTTAGAATCAGCAAGGGTTGTTAATTATTCATCACTTTATAGTCTCTTGTTTAGCAAATTTCAGTTACATTGCTGGGGATCAGAAATGCAACCCAGGTTACTCAAAGATGTGCAAAACACAGCAGCAAACAGCTCTGTGGATCAGCCAGGCAGGCAGTGGTGAAGTGGGAATTTGCTTGAGCGAAGAATTCAGAAAATAACACTCACCAGCATCATCACCACCCAAATTAGAGCGGCAAACACAGGAACAAAAAAAGGCTGACATTTCCAGCCATCTAAATCCTTGTGAGGGATCTGATCCACATGGATGCACACAAAGCCTGTGGTGACATCTTTTTTACACAGTGAGGACAGGAGGGAGATGCTCCAGCACACCTTGCTAACACCATGAAAACCTCTGTCTGCCCACACTGATATATTTCTAACCACCCCCTTGAAGCTGCAGCAGGGCCTTCATGTGTTGGTCCCTGCTACAGGGGGATCCCAGTCTGTAACTGAGACTTCCAAACGCAGTAATGGGGGCGGTAGGTTGCAGACAGGCAATTTCTGCTCTTCACAAAGTACAGAGCCATGCACTGATCTATAGTGGAGCCGTTACAAACCCCAGACTGCCACAGTAAATTAATCTACAGAGCATAGCAAGCTTTCTGTGCTTACCAGAATTGCCTTCAAGACTGATGGTCTCCTTGATAGTTCCAAGATTGGCCTGAACTTTTCCAGTATAGTACTGCAGCTGGCAGGAGCCAATAAGGTCAACGGTCCAGTTCCCAGGAGTAGAGGTCTTCACTGTGATGGCCATTTCAAGAGGATTGCCAGGAAGCAAAGCTTCTGTATTGTTTATCTCAAGGTGGAGCCCAGTCTTGGTGACTGTCTCCTTCGGGATCATAGGCAGGGTGCTCTCGCTTAGGCTCCGAACAGTCGTAGCATAGCCTGAACGAGGCCCTATTCCTGAAGGGCGTATGAAGCTATAAGCTCTTTCCATAGACTTCCTTTCCTCTCTGGAGCCTGGATAAAGAAAAATATGGGTGACAGCTGTATCTCAGTCTCCTCACCTAGAGCTATCTTCCCTTTATTTATGCTTCTGCTGATAAGCAGACAGGATGTCAGAGCACCTCCAGCCTCTGCTCAGGACAATATTTTGTTTTATGCTATCACCAAACCTAACTGCAGCATTCTGGACTGGAGAAGACAATTTAGAGGATGGATGCTCAGCCTGACATTTTTTCCCTCCTCACTGAGAAGGGTTTAACAGTCTAGGACAACATGGCTGGATCTGAGAACTGTGGGGAGGAAATGAGGGATTTTTTTTTCCAATATGGTTTGGGGAATGGAAAGACCAAATGAAAATGAATGAGAAAATAAAGCAAAGGTCAGTCTGACGGCTAGGTTCATCACTCAGCCCGTGTCTTTCACTGTCTGCAAGCTTGCTCGTGTCCCCGAAGAGCAGCCTATAGGTGTCACTGCGGGCATGAGGATGCCCGGGAGCAGCGCTGCCTCCCGAGGGTCTCCAGCCTTACACCGGGTTTGCCACTGCAGCTACTCCTGCAGTGTCCTCCTGGAAACAACACGTGCTGTGGGGTCACCTGTATGGTCAGGGGTCTCCTGTTTGGCACTGCGTTCGAGGATGGGGGCAGTTACCTTCGGGGTACTTGTACTCTCGGGTGATGTCTTCGCGCCTGTCCTGCCCCACGGCTTTTGTGCTGATGTTCTTGCCGATGTCCTGGGTCTCCGTGCCAACCTTGTAGTACTTGTCTTTGCCGTTCACCTTCCTGACAATCCAGAAGACTCTGTCGGCGTTCACTTCCGCGTACACAAACTTGCTGTCGTAGGGCAAATACACATCTCCTTCCCGGACAGCCTTCACCGGGCATGGGCCACACTGGAAGCGACCTAGAAAGTGCATTCAATATCAGCTGATTTTCCAAACGTGACCCCAATTTTTGCTCCACTCTCAGACACACCCAAGCAGGAATCTGTGGCGATGGCAGTAGACACTTAGCAGCAAATAGTCCTCCAACTCAGTAAAGAACTCCAAAACCTCTCCTTTATCCCACATCTGCTTGGGGATTTTTTATAGGTGACCGAGGTCTGGTAGGAGCTTTTGCATCTTGCACCTCATTTAAATAATTTTACAGTTAGAAAGCCACAGCTCGGTTTGATAAAAGGAACAGAACATAACGATTCTTTGTCCAAACAAGGGAAAAATGTGTTTTAAAGAAGTAGATAAAAGAATGTAAAAGTAGCCACACAGGATGCTAAACATAGCTTGAACCAGTGGATAAACAGATAAAGGAATATAGTGGCTTTTGTGGCAAAGTTATCTAACAAGAAGCAATACCACAATCCCTAAGAGAAGTTCAAGGCAAGGTAATCTTTAATGTTGAGGCCGCTTGGTGAGTATGACCACCAGAGACCCCTTCAGACAACCCTCCAGGACCATAAAAGGCCTTCCAGTAAGAGGAAGATGCATGCAAATTAGTTCTAGGAGAAGTGATGTTTATGCATTAGCCAGGAAGTACACTCTAATGAATATGTATGATCATGATGGAATAAATGCCTTGTTGTAAAGTTTCATGATACACCCAATTAGAGGAGATATCCTCCGGGTGTCCAGCGTGCTGCAATAATGAATACCTGCTTTCTAATGTTTCAAAATTGTATTAGAAAGTTTCTTCCTCAGCTGATTTCAGTATCAGGTTATGAAGTCAACTGCATCCAGACATCTGTGTTTGATCTCTAGGCAACATTCCACTTTCTGCACTTCCTTGAGGATTAACCTTTTGGTTTTTTTCCACCTTCAAATTCCCTGAACCTGTGCAGGGAGTGTAGACACCAATTTTGGTAGTCACTCCTCTCATGTACCAACGAACAGGCTCTTGACCCCAATGACTTAGATATGCTCTAACCTCTGAAACAACATTCATGTCCCCACAAGGTTGGTTTTCTGCCTGCCAAGAAATGCTGTTCCTTCCATCCTGGGCTGAGTTGGCAGGAATGAGACCTCCTGCTTTAGATTGTCACTGCCCCAGTGCGTGAAGATGTGTGTGGGGAGTACCTGCTTTGCTGACTGGGAAGCATGTTTTTCACACGAAATGTCCCTGCCTCCCTCAGGAGGTGCAGAAAAGCCTTTCTAGGCAAATCCTACCTTGACTTTGCTCCTGAGGAGTTGAATCAATTGCCTGCCAGCCATCAAACCCAGCTGGCAGGTCTGTTCGCTTCATCCAGACATCATTCCACACGTGGAAGTTCCTGTGTGCATTTGGACCGGAAAGAAAAGGAGTGAGCTCTTACAGCCTGAAGACTCACGATCTCCCCCCTTAATCCTTTAGTAAGGGCAGATTTAATGGGTATTTGCAGGTAACCCTGTGAAACCCCAGGCTTTCCTGTCTCCTGGGCAACAAACCCCAAGCAGGAGTGAAAATCTCAAAGGAATTGCTGGGGCTGGGAAATGGGGCACTGCAAGGCAGCCCAGGGGGGAGAAAGAGTTAGCCCCATTTGGCTGTACCAGGTAGAGTCAAGGGTCAGCGAGTTCAGCTTTTCTCCTCTTTCGTTCAGGTAGATGTCAAGTCTCAGGTTCTCATCCGTGTCATGGGCTGCGTTGAAGGTACTCACACAGCGGGAAGGCACTCCCAAGCAACGCATGACTGCAGCACAGACAGATAAAACACAGGGCCACAAAAATCACTCAGACTGGTGGGCATCTCTGGGGATTATGTCATCTGACCCTTATGCCCACCCACGGTCCTCTAGAGCAGGTGCTCAGAACTGTGTCCAGATGGCTTTTGAACATCTCCAAGGATGCAGACTCTATAACCTCTCTGGGCACCCTGTGCTGGCACTTGGTCACCCTCACAGTGAAAAAAGCTGTTTTTCAAGGTTCAGACAGAACTGCATGTTTCAGCCTGTGCCTATCACCTCTGGTCTCGTCAGTGGGCATCACTGAGAAAACCCTGTCTGTGCCCCACTCCTTCCTGCTGGGTATTTACACACAAGGATCTGACCCCCAAAGCCATCTCTTCTCCTGGCTGAGCAGTCCTGGCTTCCTCAGTCCCACCTTACAGACAGACCCTGCCACCTCCATGGCTCCGAGGTACAGTAATGTGGCTAACCAGCACAGTAACTGGGGTGTCAGAGAAGGGAGACGGTTCACTGTTCACCTGTATTGAGGACACCTGCGAAGACCCAGCACTGGCCATAACGGACTGGCTTCTTTGTCTTGTAGTACTTCTGCAAAATCGTGACACTGCCAATCCAATCCATAGGGGACGTTCCACTAATGTAATTCCCTGACCAGTTCCCCATCAAGACACCGCTGTCATCATTGGAATTAACCTGTGGCCACACACACACAAAGGAGAAAAATAAAGGGATGAGGCTAAATGAGGCTTAAACCCCAGGGTCTCTGCCCACCCTGTGGCTTCCCAGGTGCTCCACAGCCCTGTGGGACCCATCGAGGCTGCTGGTGCTGTCTGGGGGCTCCACCTGGATATCTAGAGGGAGGTGGTACCACTGCTCAGGGCAGTCAAAATTAACTCTGCATCTTGTATCCTAAACCACAGGGCTCCAAAAGGGTTCCACCACAGAGAGCAGTTACCCCCCCAAAAACACAACCCTTGTGTTGGCCCCACCAACGCAACTGATGAGGAAGGACTGCCACTGGGGCAGCTGCAAGCTTTGGAGATGGGGACATGCTGTATTTTTGTTCACCTCTTCCCTCCACCCCAAATGCCTCAGTCTCTTGATCCTTGCAGTTTGCCAAAGGAATCCATTTCAGTGGCCTCCTGAAATGGTGTTCATGGCCCCAGGGAAAGAAGAACAAGTAAGAAGGAGGAAGGAGTGCCAGAGGGGCAAAGCACTCCACTGGGAGAGGCTTACCAAAGCAGACATTGCTCTGGACACAGTTGCAGGGCTCCTTCTATCAGTCAGACTGAGTTTGCTTTTGTCCAGCAGATACATGCAGGCATCCAAGACGAATTCCTCAAACTGTTTTGGGGAGAAAATGGAGACAGTTTCATATGCCGCTCTAAAACAGAATTTGCTTGTCACTGTATGTATTTGTGTGTACTTGGAGGAAAATGCCTGACTAGCTCTAACTTCTAAACTTCCTTTATGACAATGAATTTTCAAGGCTGTGGGACTTCCCAAAGCTGCTCTCTCCAAAGAAGAGCTAAAATGAAACACAGCCTTGGAAGTCAAAAGCATGTCTCACGTGTTTTGCAAACACAGTTGGAACCTGACCCAGCAATATTTACTCCAGTGAGTAACACAAAGTCACCAACGTCACGTCCCCACAACCCTGCAAATTACTCTCAAGAGTAATGAAAATTTAAGATCTCTGCAGATATTTAGTCTATTGACACAGGTACAAAATGAACCTTTGGAAAAAGAAAGGTACATAAATGCTAATTATTAGAGCAAAGATTCCTAATTAGCAATTGCTGATAAAGCTCCCTGAGGTCCAGTTCAGAGAGATGTCAAACATCCGATCCAATGAAGCTTGTCAGAATATCAATATCAATTCTCATTGCTTAACAGCAGAATAAATATTAGGATAGGAACAGCTCTACAAAGGAAGCCCTTTGTCCCCTTTTGTGTAAAGGCATCAGTGTGAGCACCTTTGCTGGCCTATGTGCATCCTGCAGATACATATTCTGCAGATATCCTGCAAAAATTTCAGACTTATAAAACAAAACAAAACAAAACAAAAAAAAGAAAAAGAAAAACCTCCGAGATTCGAACATTTTTTGGTGGGGATTTCTGCCTGGATAGGGTGCAGGATGCTCTGCTTCAGTGCCTCTGTGCTTTTACAGGGTGCAAATAAATCTGCTCTGGCATCCACCTCTTATCTCTAGCCCAAGCCAATTTGACATTCCACTCCTCTGGAGTTATCTCAGAGGCAGCATGCAGGAACACCCTTCCTGAGAGAGTGGCTGATTATGTCCTGCACACAGCTCTCAGTGAAGGCACCACTTGAAAGGTGGTAGCCTCTGCCGGTAATTTTACCCGTTTTATTCCCAATTATGATGCAACAGGTAAATCAGATCTTTTCCCCCTCTCCTTTTCTCATTAGCTGATTAACAACACCTACAGTTGCATAAGAGTAGGAATTCCCTTATGGGAATTTTTTTCACCCAGAAATACCCTATCCCCAGATTCCACATCCATTGCCAGAGGGTCACATGATCTGACTATCAATGTGCCCCTAAACCCCATTCTCCAGGGGTGGGTGGGGAAAACACATAGGCACATAGATTAAGCAGGTGAGCCCTCCCAGTGAAGCTGGCAGGGTCATTCCAGCACTTTGAGCTACTCATGGGCTTAATGCCGAAGGGATGAAGAAGGGTAATAGGGCTGACAAGACATCTGTGTTTTACCTGCCCATAATTCCAGGGCTTGGCGTATATGCTGTACTCAGACCCAGTGTAGATGTAGCCGGTGTCATTGAGCACGTACTCATTCCTCTGTGCCTCATTGTCCATGTAGACAACATCATCTGGAGAGAAAAACCCAAACCTCAGACATCAGGTGGTTTGCACACGTTAAATGAAATTTTCCATGGAAAATGAAACTGGAGTAACTAAGGATCTGCAATATTCATACCAATTGATGACCATGGAGAACTCCCATTTTTTTGCTCCTGTTGTGAAAGAACTTCTTACAAGACTAATCTTTAGTTTCCCCCTGTAGGTCCATTGCTACATGAGCCTTCTTTTATTACAGCAAAACGCTTATTTCTGAACACTGTAGTGTACTAGGTAGACAGCAGAGAGAACTGGGGAACTGATGCCAACCAACCACGCAATTTTTTATTCTGGTTATTTTTTGTCTGGATTTTAGGCCAACCCAGTTCTCTCAGTTAATCTTTGTACTGGCTCAGGGAAACAGAGGGATGATACAGAGGTGCAAACAGATGTGACAGAGAGATCTCCCTCTATGTTCTGGCACTGGAGAATATCCAGCGAGGAGATGGCTCATTGCTATTGCTCATCTTACCACTGGCTCCATGAGGATGCTGCTTGCAATGTTTTATGAGGGAAAAGCAATGTATGTAAGAAAGAGAGGAGGGAAAATATGAGGCAAGTTCCACCAGGGGCAATCCCTGGCAGCAGTAATTATCACTCCCAGTTACAGGACCACTCACCTTCACACCAAGGATTGAACAAAAGGTAGATGACACCGTTTTCAGGCTTGTAAAGGTTAGTCCCAGTCTTCACAATCAAGTTGTATTTTCCCACAGCGGCATTGGGAGCGCTGGTGACAGACAGCAGGCACTGAGGAGGCAACAAGGAGAGATGGCATGAGTGACACTCCACCATGGCCACAGGCATGGCACAAACATGGTGCCACAGGACCGGCACGAGTGGCAAAGCTGGGGGCCATGGAGGTCTCTGCAGGGAAAGAGGGGAAGGCAGTGGGATGGGGTGAATCCTGCCTGTGCATGGGGGGAGCAGTGAACCAAGCAGGGCAAGGCTGCTGCCCCCCCTAAAATCACAAGACTAAGGGATATCATAGGACTTTGCTCTGAAGCTTCTGATGGGCTTGGTGCTGGGCACTGGGCCCCTTGCCCACAGGCTCTACCTCTTTGCCGCCCTTCTTGACCATGGAGATTTTCCACCCATTGAAATCCTCCCGTTCTGGCTTCAGTGACAGCAGGCTCCCCCTGTTTTTCATCGGATTTTCACCTAGAAACAAACCCAAGACAGTATGTTGGAGGGTTGCACAGGTCTGCAATGCCTGTGCAGTGCCAGGAAGAGGCGGCTGGATGCTCCAGGGGCTCTCTGGCTTTGCCTGGTGGCCACAGAGGGGATCCTGCTTACCAATGGCAAAGCGCAGGGACAGCTTGTCGCCAGACCTCAGCTCCCTGCTGAGGCTGACCTGCACCTGGAAGGGCTGCCCACGCCTCACCACCAGGTTCTTGATGTTGTACCCATCGGTGTGGTGCTGCCGGGTGTTCTGGCTCTTGAGAAAGTCAATCCCAGTGACGTTCAGACTGGTTTCTGGAAAGACATCAGGAGAAAAGGAGAAAGGAAAAAGAAGAGATTGATGGTAAATTGCTTGGTAAAGACAGTTTTCTTTTTCTTAATGCAGCCATGTGAGTCACCAAAATATCTAGAGTAACAAGTGATCTAGCATAAGACAATATAAAATAATATGATAATAAAATAAAATAAAATAAAATAAAATAAAATAAATACCCGGAGGTGAACCTCAGACTCCTTGGGCAGGGATGGAGAGAGGAGGAGGCAGAATCATGCTGCAGCAGCCCAGGTCTAAACAGTCAGAGGGCAAGGCAGGAGGTTATTCCTGCTCAGGGTGGGCTGCTGTAGCACGCTCACACAGAGCACTGCCCCCCGTCTTGCCAGCTGCTGCTTTTCACATTTGGCTTCAGCACAGATTTAGACCCCAAAAAGAGTCCCTTGCAAGTGCCTTGCTCCCATTCATTTCCAACACAGCAGCTGATTTTTAAGACACAGCATTTAGAATCACTGCCTTCTCAACTGCCCTTTACTTCCGCAACTCTGGATGGGAGCAGGGATGGGAAAAGCCTCAGCATCTCTGTGCCCAGTGGCTCATGGCTCAGGGCTGTGGCGTAGGAGCTCTGAGAGGCACAACCCAGTGATATACTTGAGCTAAAAGAAAGCCCTCAGCTTTGAATGATGATGGGGATTTGGGGGTCACTGCATCAGGCTTTGGCAGGCTGCCCAGTTGTGACAGGAAAAGCCAGAGCATGCTGGAATGTGGTGGAGCTGTATTTCTTCGGAAGTGTTTTATGTCTTGTACCTGCCCATTAAATATCCTCAAAGGATGAATTCCGTGTGAACAGCAGGGAGTAACAATACCTCATAAGCACTCTTCTCATGAGTGATTCAGATGAAGACATGGGAGAGGCAAAAACGGGTTACGGTAACTTTGAAATTAGCAAGTCAAAAGAATAATGGTTGAAGAGATTAATTCACCAAACGTCTTGACAGATGTGCATGGTACCAGGCAACCATGTTAATCTGAGTATTAACAAGAGCCATCCCTGACACTGAAGAAGCTGAAATCTGCTGATAGCTGCTGTGGCGTGAGAGATGCCACATGCAAGGCTGGTCCCAGGGCAGGCTGAAATCAGTGGTGCGTTCCTACTGAGACCTGTGCTGGGCAGTGATTGCAGCCTTGGGTAAACTCAGCTGACCACCCATGGATCCCCACCAGACTACTACGTCTGTGTATTTCTTCTTAGTAACCATATAAACCATATTTATCTTAATTACATAACAGATATCAATGGCACAGCAAATAGACTTAAAATTGACCAGCACCTTTTGTTACCCAATTTAATCTTTGAGCGCTTTTTGTTTGCTTGCTGCATGCCAGTTGCCAACCTCGGGCTGATGTTTTGCGCAATGGGGTGTGTGTGCATTTATGTAAAAAAATTTCAGCTGGAACTATCTGCTTAACCCTCTTGAAGACAAAGAGGAAGTGCATTTTCCTCAGCATTAAGAAATCTCCAAACACTAAAGCTGCTCAGTCTTGTTCTTTATGGAAACCCTGGTGCTGGGATGAGAAGACACCAGAAAACAGCCCTCATGCTGGGAGAGGGCCACAAAGGGATGCAGGAGTTGAACGCATAGGATGGCTGTGGGAAAGGGCCCTGAGAAACCCATCCTTCCAGCACTTCTTAACTTAGGGACTGCGTTTCCATCCCATTTCTGGATATCACCAGTGTTGTCAACCTCTGCTGAAGATGCACAGGGAAAATCCACTGACAACAGCTGCCCTGGAATACAGCCTGACCATGCTGAGCACAGTGCCAAAGATCTGTCTCCACTCAGCACTGCCTATCAATCATGCTGATTTTATTCCTGAGCAAACACACCTGTGATACCCTGTGATCCGACCGGCGCGGTATCCTGTGCCAAGGAATACCTCAGAGTGAGCCAGTGGCGCACCCATCACCATATCCGAGGGGGCTTGGCCGCGGCCTGTCTTCCATGGACAGCCCTCACCTGCTCCTTTTGTTTTCCTGCTCTGCCTCCTGCCCCGGGCACACAGCTGGGCACCCACACACCCTGTGTCCGGCTGCCTGCAGGAACCTCAGTTTGCCAACACGGAAATTAATGAGTTATAGAAGAGCTGAGTATACCAAGAATGTGCCTGCTCACAGGACAGAGGCTCAGGCTGCAAGAGGCAGTCCTGTCTGCTCACTCCTGGGCTAGGTCAGAAGCAAACCCAAACCTCAAATGCTGTCAGATTTCTTGTGCTTTTTAAATAGAAAAAATTTCAAGTCAGCATTTAGTCTCCTAGCTCCATGATTTATTACTTACAGAGCTCTTTCCTATGCTAACCCACAAGCCCCATTGCATTGCTACCTGCCCAGAGAGATCTTCAGAGCTTCAAGAGCACAGTGACCACCCAGATCAAAAATGGGGACATGAGGGCTCGGCACTGGTAAGTATCTGGGACCTTTTTTCCATGATGATGATGAGGTGATAGGGTTTAAATAAGCTATTAATACCTAGCAGAGTATTTAGAGTACGTTTGGGTTCAGTGGGAACAAGGGATGCTCAGAAGGATGGAAGAGAAATGGGATGAGAACTGTAGTTTTTCAAGAGAGAACATTATTTGGATACTTGCATTTACTCCTGATCCTTGCCCAGCCCCCAGGCAAACACTTGCACATCCCAGAGACGTGAGATCACATCCCAAAGATGCTGCTGTCCAAGACTTCCTGGAAAATTTCAGCTCATCCACACTCAGAGTACAGAGGTATGAAATTGAGGGACTCAGAGCAGTGTCACAACACCCCTCCCCTCCCGAAGGCCATGGAGACCTGCTCCCTACTCTGCTGCAGGCACCACTCCGCCCACATGTGCACCTGCTCAGCTACATCCCAAATCCCAGGGGTTTTGGGCATCCTGGAGCTGGGCTGGCCAGTGGTGGTGGTTCAGCAGCTGCTGCAGGAGTGATCCAGGAACCTTTCTAGGTCGGTGCAGGATCTCCTCAGGGCAGGCGGGACAGGCATGGGATAGAGCTCATGCCAAAATAAATCTTCCTGTCAGTTATTTTGAAACTTCCATCAGATGCTATCAGACATCACTAAAGAGCAATAATCTATACGATTAAGTAGCCTGCAAGAAATAAATTCTTTTAGCATTGATGTGGAACAAGTTTAAAGGAGCTGCATTTCCTTCCCATTATCACTGATGGAAACAGATGTCTACAGGTTGAAGAAAAATTATGAAAAAGGAGTTGCATTTTGCAGTTAGTTTACCAATCTGTCAAAAGCAGAATTTGCACAGCCAGAGCAAACCAATCCCCTGTGAGCAGCAGTGGCATCAAAACTTCTTTCCTCAAGGTATCACCCATGGCAATCAGACGGGTGAGAACCTCTGGAGCTGCCATCCTCCCTCCAGGAGACTTGCCAAACTTCACACCTATATCATATAAAGCATTAAAAACTCACCAGTGTTGCCGAACATGGTTGTTGTCAGAGTTTCTACCCGAGATGCCTGCAATGCCAGCAGCTTCCAAGCTTCTGAGTAGTCTCTGCCACTTGCCTCTGAGTGTGGAGAAGGAAGACAGGCTGCCCTTTTTATCTGTGTCTTGCTCTGAGGTGTCAGCAGGTCCACTGCCAAGGGGTGGTGTTTCGAGAAAGGAAGTGCCCGTGGAAAAAAAAAAAATACTACAACTCCCTCTGCACATAGTCAGACCCTGAAAAACAGCGAAACTTAAATCCCGACTCACATGGAAGGTGAATTTGCACAATCATATGACAAGTGGACAGACCCTTCACTGACAAACAGTAAAATCACGGGCTAGGTGAGTAAGAAGAATTCACCCATGCCCTAATATCCAGGTCACCAGGACTGCAACTCTAGGGCTAACTCTACAAGGAAGCCCACAAACATTTAATCTTTAGGAGAACAGAGTTCCCCCATTAGGACCAGTCTAACATTCTTTGAAGTTAATGAGATTTTTTTCATCACATTTGGGACAGAAATACTTCAAGCTGTGGGCTAAAATCCAGCATTTACACATGTGGGTTGGAAAGCTGAAGGATCCTAGCACTGCCCCCCTCTGCCCTCCCCTCCCAATGGGATGGGGTGGATGTCAAGGGAGATAGCCCAGTGGGAGCTCTGAGTGGGAAAGAGGAGAAAATGGTTATGTCCACGAAGAAAAAGAAACGTGGTGGAACAGGAGCTATTTGCTGGCTGCTCTTTAGTGACAGCTCTGCCAAAGGTCTCTGCCCAGGACATGGTTGGACCCCACACACCCCACTGCCACCCAGGTCTTTGGGGTGACCAAAGATGGAGAGATGAGTCTACCCCACAGAGGGAAGAGCTAGTGGTATACAGGCCACCAGCGACATGGGCACAGTGTCCAGAAAGAGACACAAACATGTCCCCTGACACCCAGAAATGTAGAGGTGGCTCAGCTGTGGAAACAGCCTCAGCCCCCGATGCCTCCCTCAATGGCAGCAGCCCAGGGTCTACCAAGGCAGAATTCTGTTGGCAGGCTGCCACATCTAAATGTAGGTTCTCCCTGAACAGGATCTCCCAGTGGACGCCTTCAAAGGCACTGGCTTTTCTCCACTGATTTAGGTAATTAGGTATCTACTTTAGGAGGACTGCTTCACTTGGTGCATTAGAGGAGCTGAATTGGCCGATGCCACCCTCTGAGCATGTCACTGCTTGCTGGCAGGTGTATGTTGGGTGCCCTCACTTGAGAGCGTGACTAGGACATCACAGGGCGCCGAGGGTTCAGCACATATCGATAATCTCAGAGGACATCTACAAGAACATCTGAACCACCAAAGTTCTTAGCAGATGGAGCATCACTCACCATTCAGCACCAGACAATGTGCTGGCAAATGCATATTTCACTATTGACAAAAACACCGCAACCCTGATTTACCTTTCAGAGTTGCTTTTATTCTGCATTTCCTTCCTCCTAGAGGGTGAAAGACATTTTTGTTTAGAAGCAGGATGGGATGAAGTAAAGTATACACGGAATGTCAGTACAACAACATAACCAATAATGCATGTAATCTGAACATTTATGATGTATCTTACTGGTTTCCACTTAACTGCAGCAACAGAGTAATCCACATCATCTGAAGTCACTGACAGTAGCTTCCTAATCCAGTTTCAACCTGTTTTACACATCATTCTATGCTTGGTTGGAGGCATCTTAAACTGTGTTGACATAATAGTCCTGCAGCAAAATTACAGATTTTTGCAAACAGGAACAGATTAATGTTGGTAACACTTTGCTTCTGAAAATTTTTTTTCTAGATGTGTGCTGAAGGGTGAGCAGGGGAGACAGGGCATGTATTCACCAGGGACAGTCACACTTCCAGTTCTGTGGGGTTTTGCAAAAGGTTGATTTCAACAGTGTGCATGTTCTGCCCCTCACTTTAAACCTCAGAGTTCAAGGAAAGATTGTAAAAATTACGTGGGTGTGGGTTCTGCCCTGCCATGAACCTGTTCCATCCTGGAAAGTGGCTGACTTTTTTAGGGGGGTTTTCTTGGCAATTGGGGCATGGTTTCAGTTCTCCTTTTTCTTTGTGCAGCTGCTGGTCTTGCCCATTGCCATTACTTTTCTCTACACACTGGTAGTATCTCAATTCAACACAAATAAACTTGGCACACAGTACCACACTTCCAACACAACTTTCCACCCCTGGCTCGTACAAGCTTGCCCTGCCAGGAAAGGCTGTTGAACTCTAATACTCTCCAAGAGTTTTTGGCAAGGTCTGAGAAAAGGAATTTCAGCTTAAACTACAGGAATGTTTTTAAGAGACATGGTTTCAAATTCTTTCATCCTGTCAGCAGGTGATTTCTGTCTTTTTACAGGCAAACCTCCTTCTGTCTTTGCAGGTCAGAGTGGCTGGCTATGGTTCAGTACTTCTTGAAGCAAAGAAAAATACCAGCCCATTTTAATTTCTTTTTTTCTCCCTTGACAGTTATAACAGTTAATCACTTCAATATGTCTCATAAAACGATACTCTTTTAATTAACAGAAGGAGGAGTTTGGTTTTTTTTTTCCCCCACAGGCAATCTCCCTATTCCCAATAATTTTAGCAACTTAGTTCCCAGCTTGCAAAATCAGACAACAGAAGCGGTCAGCCTTATCTGCATCTGTCTGTTGCAAGGTCACCTTATTAGCTGGCATAAGAAGGTAACAAAATGCAAACAAATAAAATAGAATTCCCCAGTGGCTGCTCCCCTATTTACAAGTTTGGCCTTTGTCTCAGGTTTTGTTTATTTTGTGTAGCAAAAATGACAAAACAAGTCAAACTTCCACAGCATGACCACAGGTACTGATGCCGAGTAGGAAAGACAAATCCTTAACTTTACATTTTCATTCATTTGCAACCCCATGAAAAGCTGCCCTTTACAACAGCAATTTACTGAGCTACATTTTTTATAAACACCTGAGGCTTCAAGTTGCTTTTGTTTTGTCAGAGTTTTTTTCTATGTCTAGTCAGAGTAACACTCAAAATAAATAACAGATCAAAAGCAGCACAAGTTTCCTTTTCGGCAGTCTGGAAAGGTGAACTCATCCTCTCAGTCTTCCCACAGACTTGCTCTGAGGTGTCAGAGGGTGAGCAGTGCATCTGGCGCGGTACACACGGACACAGCCCGTCTGGGTCCCGAGGGGCACCATGGTGAGATATCCTCCACTGACCATAGCAGGACTGCTCCCACGTGTACCACTACTACTTCTTGAATCACAGCCTAGGGATGGATAAGAAATAAGACGTCTTGGAGGGATAAAAAGTCAAAAAAAGCACAAATGGTGAATAGCTGAGGATCTGGTCCATCTTTTTTGAGCTGGATTTGAGGTGCTACGTCAGTCCTGTTCTCACAATTTCATTAAGTTGTACCTCAGTCTTTAGGAATGTCCTAGTATCGAGACACACCACATCCACACAATGATCCTGATGTGCCAGTGCTGCTGTTACTCTGAAAGGAACATTGATTTGATCACTTCTCACGCACATGCATTGACCATGGACCATGACGGTGGCCTGTGCCCACAGGGCATCCCATGTATCCAGCAGGCAGATTCTCTTCTAATCTAACATGAGACAACTTGTGGCAGGCATTTGGATGCCGGGGGTTGATGCAAGATGGCCAAGCCCAGATCTTAACTGATTCCAACTCATCTGGACCCAGATTCCCGGTAATGAGTTTCTCACAGGCAAATACCAGAGAAGTGATTGATGCCAGTATAATTATTACGGACATTCCATTGTTCCATAGAATCACGAAATCATAGAATATCCTGAGTTGGAAGGGACCCACAAGGGTCATCGAAGTCCAGCTCCTTCCTTCTCACTGAACATTGAAAGAGGGATTTTGGACCTAAGTTAGGGATATAGGTGACTGGTTTTGGGCATTTACCTACAGAAGGAATGAAACTGTATCACTCTGCCCAACCCAGTGCCATCCAAGGGCTCTGCTCCTGAAGACAGAGATGAACCAGTGACCATACCTACACATATATCAAACGTAGACTTATGGCTACTCAGGCAAAACACTTTTGTGTAGTGGTCTCCATGCCCTGAAAGAGAAGTTCTGTGGGCATCACAGAAAACTGAGGTTTTAGGCCATTGAAAAAATAGAGAGCTGCTTTAAGAGCAAGCCAAAATACTATGATGCTAAAATACTTTTTTAAGATCCCTTTCCTGGCTGAGGTGCAAAAGGCAAAATTGCAGTATCAGTCTAGATATATGGAGCAACAATATGTGAAGGTTGGACTTGGACTTTGAGTACTATGCCTTCTTGACCCTCAGTTCTAGTACAACTGTTGCACTGGAAACACTGAAATACGAATGCTCCAGTGCTGAGACATTATGTGTTAGTCTAAGACAACTCAGCATAAGGTACTTCTGCTTCTCAGCAAAACACTTCAGAATTTTGTGCAATAAAGTACAAAGAAAGATCTCCATCATGTCACTTTTTCCAGACAGGAGCTTTCTTAAAAATAATTGCCCACTTTTTGAACCTGATGAGCCATCTAGCCTCTGCTGCTTCAGGAGGTCCTCAGCTGAATGACACACTGCAAGAAGAGGAAGCTCCTCTGGCTTTGATGCTTGGGCATTTCCTTTTTGGTCCCCATCCTTGAGGCGGAGGGACAATCGATAGCTTACTTTCTTCATTATTCCAGGTTTCTTTCTCCATGCAACCCATGGTCTTCTCAGCCCCTATTACAAACCACCACAGTCTCTTTTACGCTCTGAATGGCCCTAGCCTTCTAACTCCCTCCTCACACCTTCATCCCATCCAGAGACCTGAAATGGGGACTAGGATCGCCCCCCCCGTCACCATGCCATCCCATAACCCATAGTGTCTCTTTGGAAGGGGTCCAACGGGGTGGGTGCAGTTACTCCAGGGCTGTATCCACCCTACTGCCACTGACCCATGAACTTGCTTGCATGTATGACCACACTAACTGATTGCAGTGTGAACACAAATCCACAGCCTACACCTAAAGCAAACAATATGAAAAGGTACGAGGAAAAATTAAGCAAAAGAGGGCTGCAAAAAATAAATGGTAAGGGCAAGGAAATCAACAGCACAAATATTGAATCAGGGATAAAATAGTTTATCCATGTATTAAAAACAGCTCCAGCAAACAAGGAAAATAATGAACGAATACCTTCCCACCTACAGGATATGTGTTTGGTTGCAAATGTCTAAGTGAGAAAACAGAAACTTGCATGCCAGTGTCTTCAAGTAACATTTCTTTCTGCAGGGGAGGAGTAACAGCTTCTCCCACCTGTCTGTTTGGGTGTGTGTCTGTCTATATACATCGAGACATACACGGTCTAGAGACTACAGGTCACATTGTGCCGTGCTGCACTCCCGCCAGCCAGCACTGCAGCTGAAATTACCATGTGGTGGGAAGAGAGAAACTTCCAAGACCAAGGTTTGTAGGAAGGAGCTGATCCCACACAGTGCCTTGAAAGGGACTCATGTGCTGCACCAAAGCAGACCAAAAGCACAGCAGGTGCAAAAGTTTTGTCCCATCCCTGAATGCGGCCATAATGTGGCAGTCTCCAGGCATGGTGGGTGGGACTGACTGAGCCCAGGGATCTGTGGCTATTTGCCCTGAAGAGCAACCAAGCCAGCACACTCCCACCCACCCCTTGTCACAGCATCCGGGCTTTTGTCCTTCATAGCAGCTCAGGATGCTCTCACTCCAAACCCATGGGGTTTTCTAGGAAGCATTTTCATGCAACACTGGTTCCTGGCAGAATCATGCTGGTGATTGCCTAACTCTGGAGTGTCCTGAAGGGAACAAGTAATTTAAAATACCTCCTCTCTGAATGAGGAAACAGTCGACTGGCAGCGGAAAATGTAGTATTTGTAATGCCTCATCCTTCCCTGGGGCACTGCTCATTTCTCCCTAAGTGCTGCCTTAGCTCACTGAAAGCAATTAGGGTCGAAGCCCTGGCTGCTGTTCAGACACTGCACACCGCAGGTCACAGTGCCAAGCAGACCAAGACTCTCACTTCTTGCTGCAAAACCAGAGATGCTCCGCTTGCACCAAGGGGGGACCTGAGCTGCTCACATAGCTGATCCCCAGCTCTGACTCTCACAGGCAGGATGAAACCATGGCTCGTAGTGACCCCTGAGCCAAGCGAGACTGAGCAATGAGTTCAAAATGTACAAAAAGTGGTAGCACCATCTACCGCACCCCGCCTACTACCACTCTTTGCAGCCCTTCCCTCTCACTTATTTCCATTGTCATGGATTTATCCCCGAAGGGTGCAGTGGAGCCTCTGAGTCGTGCAAGACCTGTGCAGGGCTGAGCAGGGTATGCATCATCGCCCCCCAGCAAAATGGGAGTGGGAGGCCCCACCCAGGAGCTCCCCAGGCTTTGACCCAGCACCAGCAATCCCTCAGGACTTCAAGGGCATGAAAGGAGCTGCTTAGGAAGTCTTGACAATTACAACAGCCTCTCACAGACACCTTTCCTTAAAGCTCAAGGGAAAATTGAAACAACTAAAAACATTATGCAAGAGTCAGAAACCAAAAAATTTCCTTGGAGAGTGAACAGCATTGGCTGGTTAGCTGCTCCCAGGGCAAACACCCTCCTGTGTATGCTGCCACTGGACATGGGCCACTGTGGTGCTGCACGCAGCTATGGGAAGGAGTACCACAGGTCCAGGCTTCCCAATCATCCCTCCAGGCACCCCCTGCTGTGGTGCAGTAGCTGGTCAGCACTGCCCTGCCCTGGGAGCCATCGCTAGCATTGCACCCACCTGGCTGTCCCCTCAACCAGCAAATGCTCAAATTCACTAAGCACTTCATTATCATGGAGTCCTTCTCCTTTGATAAATTTGTTTTCAGACTATGAATGCACGTGCAAGTGTTCATTATGGTTTCTGTGGTTAGACTAAAAGCCTCTGGCAGCTTAGGTCCGCATGGTGCCTCAAGGAGGAACCTCCTTTCTGTGGCACAGCAGGATTTAATGGGAAGTGCTAAACATGGACACAGAAGGTCAGACCAGTTTCCAGTTATAGATGGTGCTGATCATGAAATCGGCCCCTAGGTCACAGGAAATCCAACTGTCTGCCCAGATGGGATGGTCACCAACACTAGATTGAGTCAGTTCAGGTTTCGTCTAGCTGAGTCTTGAAAACCTCCGTGGGTGGAGACTCTGCTGCCTGTATTGGCAACTAAGCTGCTAGTGACAATTTTTCCCTGACGGCCAGCTTGGAAGTCCCAAGACAACCTGTGCCTGTTGCTTCATTCGGTACTGGCCATTTCTATGGTGCCTCTGTAAATCCTTTCCAAGTACATGTCAGATGGTGTCACCCTGTCTCCATCCAGCCCACATCCCTCAGCCTCTCCTTGTAAGCCCCTGCCGTCTTGGAATCCTTGAGCCAGATCAGTTTCCTACAGCCCTCCTGACCTTGCTGGTCCAGCAGTGGAAAAAACACTCCAGACAGAACCATTGACTATGTCAGGACTCCGAGAGCACCACTGGGACTGGCTGTCCCTGCCTGACCCACAGGGCTTCTCCCTCCTCCCTGCCCATGGCCCAGGACCCCATTTCAGATTTTACAAGCAAGTTGCTGACCTTTGTTTTTTGGTATTAAAGTATCTAGAAACAGACTAGACTTAGAAAGGGCACTGAAACACTCAGCCAACAACCATCTGCCTAAAGCTAGAAGGTGTTCATTTACAGTCTCAAATACTTTGTTCCTTCCTCAGGAAGGAAAACATTTTCAGGAATGTTGTCTTCTTCAATCCCTTCCCTTAAAAAGTCATGTGGTACAACACCCCATGCACTTGATTCTTAGGGGCAAAGCCCTGGTTCCCTTGGGAAGGCTTTTACCACTGACCTGAGCTCACCTCAGATTTTTCTCTGAGACCAAGTAAGCTGCAGGTACCACAACACTTGCTGTGGGTAAGTGCCCACCCTGTGAGACTTCCCTCTGCACCTCTCAGGTCCCCAAAATGAAGGTTTGCTGCTGCTCTTTTGCAGAGGGCAAGCAGAGCACCTGGCACCCTAAACATGTCAGGATTAGTACCCATTTATTTCTAAATTTCATGGTTTTTCTGTGCCAGACAAGGTCAGAGCCACTCTTCCGACACGTTGCATCACAGGACTTCCTTCTTTGGAAACACCCCACTGCTTGCAAGATCATGTAATTATGTGTGCTTGTGGGACACTCTCACAATGTGATCATTTAAGGTCTCTAAAGGGTCGACAGAGGGCATTGAATCAAATTCCTTGAAAATTTTAAATATACCAAATTCAGCAGAACAATCTACCAAACTTACTTATCACATCTACTTCAAATACTTATCATCTTAGGAAACATACCATCCTTCAAGTGATTTCAATATATGCTGTGACTGAGATTCTGTACAAAGTTCAGGTTTCAGTGACTCCTTGTCAATGACAACAGGGACATTTAAAAGTTTTTATGTGTATCTCCTTATCTAATCAGTCAAATTGTGATTTAACATTCAACTGAAACAATAATTTCATTTGGCTTTTTCCTTGTAAAGGTTATATGAGACATTATTTACCTTAGAATATAATACTCCTGGACCTTGTTTATACAACAGATTTTTTTAATGCTTCCCACCATTAATACAAGTATACTTATTTGCATTTTCCTGAGTGTCATTGTGAGCCTTCCTGTTAACCATATGTCTTTTTCTACTCTTTAAACTTGAAACTACTCTTTAAACTAGGACATGGTATGGCCATGCTTGATGATTAACAAGATGCTGAAAAATTAATATTGTGTTTGAGAATGAGAGGTAGGTGCAGGAAAGACCCATTACAGCCAGCACTTGGGAGGTGGGAGAATCACAGAATGGTTTGTGTTGAAAGGGACCTTAAAGATCATCTAATTCCAAACCCCCTGCCAGGAGCAGGGACCCCTTCCACTAGACCAGGTTGCTCAGAGCTCCATCCTTGAATAGTGCCAGGGATGGGGCATCCACAGCTTCTCTGGGCAACCTGTTCCAGCAAAGATTTCTCTCCATCTATTTAACCTGAATTTCCTTTCTTACAGTTTGTACCCATTATTCCTTGTCCTATCGCTGCAGGTCCTGATGAAGAGTCCCTCTTTGGCTTCCCTGTAGGCCCCCTTCAGTTATTGGAAGGTTGCTATGAAGTCTCCATGCAACCTTCTCTTCTCCAGGCAGAACAGCCCCAACTTTCTAAGCCTGTCTTCAGAGGGGAGGTGCTCCAGTTCCCTTATCAATTTTGTGGCCTCCTCTGGACTTGCATGTTCTTCCTATGTCGGGGGCACCAGAGCTGGATACAGCACTCCAATTGGCATCTCATGAGACCAGAGGGACAGAATCACCTCCCTCCACCTGCTGGCCATGCTCCTTTTGATGCAGCTCAGGATTTGTTTGGCTTTCTGGGCTGCCAGTCCACACTGCTGGCTCATGTTGAGTTTCTGGTCAGCCACCACCCATAAGTCCTTCTCCACAGGGCTGCTGTCAATCACGTCTCTGCCCAACTTGTAGGTGTGCCTGGGATGAAATCCATGTATTTCCAATTTAGAGACAAGGATCTTGTGCAGAACAGTGTCTAATGCTTTGCACAAGCCTAGGTAGACAATGGCTTTGCCCCTATCCACCAATGCGGTGGATACAGCATTGCAAACAAAAACGTGTTTTTATGAGATGTACATACAGAAGTGTATTTTGCTGGAATTTGAGTGGAAACATGTGGCCAAGACTCTTCTCTAATAATGCCTCAACTGAGCAAAAAACTCACACAAGCACACTGCTGTAGTTACCACATAATGGTAACCCACCTTCTGCCCTGGTAAACCAAGGTCTTGGGAGTTGGCCATGATCTTCAGCCACCTTACAAGGTCCACCACATCTGAACCACTCATTTGCCAAACAGAGTTCACATTGCTTTTTGTTTGTGTGTGCGTGTGTGTGTGTGTGTGTGTGGTCTAAAATGTCTTTAAATAAAAAAATTCAGCCATTGAGCTTTGGACACTGTTTTATTTTGGAAATGCTAGCATCCCTTTTTTTTTTTTTTTTTTTTTAATTTTATAACCTTCAGCCACATTTTGGATGATCACACATGAACTGCTTAACAGAAGTGCACTGCTTTGCCATGCAGTGATTGTGGTCTTCCTTGCAGCCCTGTCCCCACTGGCAGACATAGGCCAAACCCTGTGTACACAAGAGGAGTGGAATTCTGCTGTAAAATGAATCTTGGCAATCTTTTCTTCCCATGGTAATTGGAGTAAAACTTGATTCCGTTCCCACCTTCAAGTATTTATGACAGAATTTACAGCTCTAGTTTATATTCATCCACCTTAAAGTGAGCATCACCAAGTAAAGCACAGCTCACACCCTCTGCACACCAACCCCTCCTAAACCTTGACCTCCAACAATGATTGTAATAAATGTAAGTTTTAGGACAGTCCAGGTTAAAAAGCTCTTCACACAGTTTCTTAGGAAATGGGGCAACAGCCAAATTAAACAGAGTCTAAGTGGTTAATTAACCAGAGTCTAACCAGAGTCCAAGCTTCTACTGCCATTTGCATGAAGGCAGCCACAGCTTACAGCTGGGCAAATAAATCAGGTACATCATGTACAAAGACGTTAGGAGATCTGTTGTACTTAGAAATCCATAGTTCCTGGCTGTCACATCTGCAGACCTATGATGGATGCCGGGTCACTGTGTCAAGTCCCAGCTTCCCAGGCAACTGGATGTGTCCCACCCAACCACTGCTGCCACCCAGAGAGCTCCCCAGGTGCAAAGACCCATGTTGGTAAGGAGGAAAGGCACTCAGAGCACTCTGCCCTCTCCCCCACCACATATGCAGCTCCCCTGTTTGAGGGGAAGACTTGAGAGCATACTGAGGGGAGAGGCAAAGGCTTTGCCCCTCTTGGGACACAGCCGCCAGATGTGGTGAGCTAGGATGGTGGGGAATAGAGCAAACAGCTCTTGGCCTCTTCCAGAAGACAATGACTTCTTTCTGATGCAAAGAAGAAAAAGGCATGAACCCAACTCCAGCGGCATTTCCATCCTCAAGTCTATTTCACTCTTGACACGGCACAGATCTGCCAGTCATGACAGACTTGACAGGTTCTGATACAGACTCTCACAGAAATATGTCCTTAGGTTTTCTGCACATGCCACAGCCATGACTCACCTTCTGTCATTACAAGATGATAGAGACAACCTGGCAAGCCCAGAGCAAACAAGTGATATCACCAACATGATGCATACATTTATAGACATCATTGTATTTCTTAATTAGGATTCCAACTGAAGAATTTTGAAGAAAAAAAAAAGATGTGGGCAGGGGAATGAAGCCGATACCTTACAAATGATGATTCATGACACATTCACCAAACTGACATCTGAACACGGAGTAATCACTGATCCAAAATTTAGCAGATACCTGGATACCAGTGATCTGGTTGATCACATCACATGAATGGGAATCAGCATCATCCAGAGGTACAGAAAAAACATGACTTGAGAAACTCCCTTTGACCAAACATTAAAGCAATTGTCAACTTGAGTTGGGATGGGGGATGTGTTAAACATGGACATTCCAGCTGACTGCTCATATGCTGCCTGTTGCATTGTCCCAAAATTACACTTTGACCTACACAAAGCAGGAATGGTGATCAAAACCATATTCTGAGTAAGGGTTTAAAGAAAAGCGTAGCAACCTTACAGTGAGTAACATGTCAGGAATGGGTAAGTGAAAATTAAAGATGTCAGATACAAATGGCAAATTAAAAGGTGTATGTGACTGATAGAGGAAACTGGAGGAATTAATGAAAGGCTCCACAGGTAGCAGTGGGCATAGTGCCATTTCAAGAGACAAAAAAAAAAATCAGGAACAGCAGAGCAGAAATATCAGCTGCCTTCAGCATCTAATTCTGACTTCTTTTCTATTTTGGGATAGGTCCTTTTACGGAAAAACACTGATGCACAAAGCACCTTCCACAGCCACCATGTTTACTTTCAGCATTCCCCGAACTGGGAAAGCTCCACAGCCACAGGGTGTGAAGAGGAGGAGCGACTGATAAGCCTCTCGCCCTGATTTTCACAATACTGACTCAGAGTTGACCAGCTCCCTCTGAGGCTGTCACTGCCACCACACCACCACCAGGAAAGATGCGACTAACATGTCGCAAGTCAGCAGATCTGCAGTCAGCAGGGGTTAGCAGCTCCATGACCGATGTGTTCAGTGGGGACTGGGCATGCTGTCATGAGACAGGCTGGAGAGGAGTGGCATGACACTGTGACCGCTGCAGCAGCTATCATTCCTTCTTTTCCGCTGGGACCTGCACCAGCTGGGGTGCAGCCGTGTGCAGCAGCATGAGCCCGCAGACTGTCATGGCAAGGCCGACCCACCATAGAGGCGTCCACGTCTCCCCAAAGAGCAATTTTCCCAAGATAGCCTGAAGGAAAAAAGAGACACAAATCTTTGCTAGGCTGAGCTGCCCCAAGGCCTCCCGCACTTCCAGAAATGTGAGGATTTCTGCTGGGAGAGACAGCCCTGGAAAAAACCTGGTTGGGGAAACCCCTACTGAGATGACCAACAGGAATGACTGCTGAGAGTGATGCTGGAGGATGACCGACTTCCTCACCAGCCTGGAAGCACAGCCATACTGTGGTCCCAAAGCAGGATTCCGGCAGATACGCATGTGCTTTGCTGCCTTCCCAGCACTTCTTGGGAGCCAAATCTCCCGTTGACTGGGCAACTATAGTCAATTATCAGACACCAGCATGAGCTGTCTGCCAGGTGGAGCACAAAAACAAGGTGGACAAGAGTGGAAAGTGAGTGGAAAAAAACTGCAGGTCAAAGATGCTTTTGCTGTCACTAGAGGTGATGAATCTTCATACCCAGCTAGGGTGGCTCTGGCTTGTCACAAGTGAAGTGCTGCAAAGTAAAAGCAAAATGAAGCAAAGCTCCTGGCTCCAGCTCTCACTGGTAATTAGAAAAGTTCAGTAAACTCTGTAGCTGCTTCAAGGCATAGTGCGGGGCAGCAGCACCCTTCCTCCTGCACTACCCAGGAAAGTTCCATGGCCTATGCCATGAACAACTATCAGAGCAGCTGAGGCCTGACACAATCATTTGACATCTGCCTGTAACTCTCTGGTTGTGGCCAGCGATGCTGGCTGCACTGGGAGATGAGCTACAACGAGCATGGGCATTCCCACATCGCTTTGCTCCTCAGGCTTCAGTGCCTGGGGAAGGTCAGGCACTCTCTACTCTCTACTCACCGAAGAGATGAAGTTGGAGGCTGTTGTCGTCACAGAGGCAGCAGCTGAGGAGGAGGAGAGGCGTAAGGCTTTTGTAAAGATCGTCCACATCACTGCATTGCACACAAACACCAGGCCAACACAGCTGAGGCGAAGCAGCACTGGCAGCTGTAGGACAAAATGGAAAACTGTAATTTTCGCCCTCCACTCATTCACCCTCAATAACTCATGGGCACTTTGGAGCCAAACCCAAGGGTGTGAGCTTTCAAAACTGAATTACAACTGGTATATTACAGGAAGATGAATATATTAAACCACAGAAAGAAACAGAAATGAGGAAACAGCCCTGGACAGACTGTGAGCCTGCCATGTCCTGCTGCAAGACCAGCCTTATACTACAAGCTGAGAAATGCTGGGATAATGTGCAGCAGCTGCCATGCCAGAAGCCAGACTGCAGAAAGCTCTCCAGCTCACAACGTGGTGCACATGTAATGCCCATAAATGCCCTTCACTTATCACTTGATGTATGGAAAGGAGGCAAATTCAGTCTGACAAACACCAGAGATGTACATGCTGGCAGTGCACATGCTCCAGGACCCAACTGTTGTGCAATTGAGCCAAGACCTGCATGGTCCCAAAGCACTGGTCCTCACCAGCTCCCAGGATCTGCCTTGCTGCTGCAGTGAGGGAAGAGCAGGGTCTCTGCAAGGAAAGGAAGGGCGGAGTGGCTTCATGCCTTGTTTTGCACACTCACTGGAGAACAGATTTACTGAGAGGTCTCTGCTCTAGCATTTAGCATCAACAAAACTACCTCTGAATTCAAAGGCCTTAAGAAATCTCCCTCCTTAGGCAACTTGACCAGATGTGCAACAGCCTCAGTCTGAAAAAAGTTGCACCTAAAAAGCCTTCACCATTCAGAGTGTCCCCCACCCCTTCCTAGTTTAAGCAGCTGTGCCATCTCCCCAGCCCCTGGGTGCCATGTAGTTGATGTGAGGCAAGCAGATCACAACTCCCACAGTGACAACTGAAAGGAAAGCTTTGTCTAAGCCCATAGCAATCACAGCTTCATAGCCAGTCACCTTTCAATCTGTGGTGGGATCCATCTTGAAGCAGACAGAAATGCAGGTGTGAAGCCACCAACAAACACAGCTCAGAGGTGGCACCTGCCCCACGGGAATGGCTGCCCTGTGCCCTCCTGCCAGCTGCTTAAATCAATGGAGGACCACCAACTGTGTTCTGCTCCCACTCAGAAGAAATTAACTGCAAGCAGTGGGGGAGAGCACAGTTTTCTGAAGCAAGTGATATAGCAAGCACAAAGTTAAAAGGAAAATAATCCAAAGCAAATCCATGCTTGATGGCTGGTGAAAGCTCTCCGAGGCTAATCCCACTCCAGTAAGGGATGGTGCAGGTGTGTGGCCTCATTTTGCTCCACTTGTGGCAAAGGTCTCCAACTTGATCAGGGCAACAGTAAAGATCCAGAATGATTCCCACCAGTGAAGTACTATGTTTTCCCACTGATGCACTGGCAAACCCTGTGGGGACAGTCAAGAGGGACAACCATGTCCAGCTACTACCACTCCTCTGAGGAAGAAAACTTTTGCTGTGTTCAGGCTCACTACAGGATGGGGTTTGCCTCCCAGTTTCACCCTCTGCCAGTATGACCAGGCAGTTTTACTTTCCCCAGGCAGTTATGTACATCCACACAGTGAGTAGGCAGACAACTAGAGACAAGAAAGGAAAACAATTTTCTGTGCTACACCTAAATTCAATATATTTCTGGATCAGAAAGAGACTACACTGCTGGGGGGAAAAAAAAGCCTTAAGAGATTTTGTTACTGCTTTCAACCATTGTCCCATGGGTATAGCAGGATAGAGCTCAGGCTCTTCTCCACGGTGCATTTGGATATGACAAGAGGCAACAAGTAAAGTTTGGAACAAGTGAAATTTTGATCTGTTATGAGGAACAGCAAAGGTGATCAAACACTGGAATAGAGGTCAGGGGCTCTCCAACCTTGTAAGTATTTAAAACTTAACTGGAGAGGTCATGCGTAAGCAGAGGTTGGACTAGAGACCTCCAGAGGTCTTCACCTGACTTGAATTAGTCTGAGACTACCAGTGGTGAAGCAAAGCCGGCTCCCACCATCACAGCAACTATCTCACCTTCAAAAGTGACCCTGAACCCACGGTTTCTTCTGATCTCCTAAAGCAGAGCCAAGAAAATCAGCTGCAGGTGGCACATGCCCAGAAGGAAGGTTTATCAGAGGAAGGTCAAGTTCCTCTGTGCCCAGGGCAGCGGAGTAGTCAAGGCAATGGTACGCAGACAGAGAGATAGGAACATCCCCACATGTTCCCCAGAAGGAAGAAGGTAGATATAAATTCCTCCCCTGCTAAGGGCTCAGCTGAGCCACCCCAATGAGTCAAGGATTACTGTTCTGATTGCTTTTCTAAGCAAAGATTAATTTCAGTGTACATTTCAGATAATCCAGAATCACTCCTGAAGTGGCAGAAGTAATTTTAGATGAAGACTGGCAGGGGAGTGGAAAAAGCAAAGAAAAACTCTTGTTTAAGTGCAATGACCCTTCCTGGTCAGGTTGCTCCCAGGCTGGGCCACCACAACACATCCTTCAGGCCAGGAAATCCATCCCTGTGCTTCTGTGGAGTATCCTGCTACCCTGCAACATCAGCTCTTAGAAGCGTCAATACACTTTTTGCTGCCACATTCCACGCTGCACAAGTGATGGCTGCTCTTATTTTGGGATTTCTGTAGCTTTTCCTCCAACACAAAACCCCTGAATTTCTGTCGCCTGGTGAGTGCTCTGCTGAAATGCCTTTGCCACATGCGTGCAGGATTCAAAGGAATCCCTCTGAAATACTTAAGTGTTCTACAGTCCCATGCAATTTAAGCTACTAGGAAGATTATGGCATTTACATAAAAATTGGCTAGTTTTACAACTAAACTGACTAAAAAGAAAATTAATAATTGTCACCGAGAATGGACCTGAAAACTGAAAGAAACCAATCTGCCCAGAAAAAATAAACAGTCACGGATTCACAGCATGGTTGAGGTTGAAAGGGACCTCTGGAGTTCATCTGGTCCAACCTCATCAATTCAGATTTCCCAGGTCTGTGTCTGGACAGTATTTGAGTATCTCCAAGGACAGAGACTCCACCACACCTCTGGGCAACCTGTGCCAGTGCCTGGTCACCCTCACAGCGAAAAAGTGCTTCTGGATGTTCAGAGGGAACCACCCATGTTTCACGCTGTGCCCATTGCCCTCTGGTCCCATCACTGGGATCCAGTGGAATGAGCCTGGCTCCATCCTTTGTCCACCTTCCCTGCAGGTATTTCTACACATTGGTAAGATCTCCCTGAACCTTCTCTTCTCCGGGATGAACAGTCCTAGCTCTCTCAGCCTCTCCTTATGAGAAAAATGTTCTGGTCACTTTCTCATCTTTATGACCCTTTGCTGGGCTCTCCAGTAGCTCCATCTCTTTTTTTGCAGTGGAGAGCTCAGAACTGGACCCAAAACTCCAGGTGTGGCCTCATTAGGGCTGAGTAGAGAGGAAGGATCATCTCCTTTGACCTTTCTAGCAACACTCCACATCAATGACATGACACTTTGTCATAACACATTTTTAAAAAAAAAAAAAAGGCACCAAAACCCCCAAACAAATGGGCAATATTTTTCTAAATTTCAACACAGAAAAATACTCAGAAAAGACACTGTCAACATTTTCAGTAATTCCATGCTCTGCCATTCTGTCAGTGCAGAGCACAATTTGGGGCTTTTTGGGGCTGGGGGAAGAGTATCATGATTTTTTTTTTAGTTCTCCTTTTTGCCACCCTTTCTGAGATATCAGAAACAATCAACAGGATTGGCAGGTATTGAGTTTTTGCCTTTGTAACCTTCTCCAATAATCACACAGGCCAATTTTCTTTTTTTGCCTGGTGCAAGAGTAGATTTATTTCAGATGCAGTTTCTCTTGTGTGTTCTCTTTTGGATTTCAAATCCAAAAGTACATTTGACACGTGAGTAACAACCTATACCTAAATGAATCTCCCCAAAAGTTTTCAGGATACACGTACACTGCCTTCCTCCTCTCCCTGCTCACACACACCCTGGTGCGCATCTCCATCTCTGCCGTGACTGTGCCAGAGGTCACTCCTGGAGTTAAGGACACTATATCTGAGGTGAAGGGCCATCAGTCCCATGTAACCCCATGTAACCCCACGTAACCCAAGCACACGGAGGTTTGAAAAATAGGACCGAGATAAAGATCACCACCAACGAACACTCAAGGATCAGGTGAGAAGCAGAGTGGATACCAAGGGCTCCACCTCTCTGCTCTGGTCAGGGCTGAGCCGAGATAAGAAAAACGGGACAAGGGCGCTGCTATCAGCAAAGCAGTGGGCTAAGAACAAGCGTTTAATGCTCGGTCATACTAACATCCTGCTTCTAAAGTAACACTGACGTAGAAACACCGCAAATGGGCTTCCAGCGTTGGGCTTGGTTCGGGGCATTCCCGTAGCACGCTCATTCTCTTTACACCCGGCAGCTCCGCGGCACTCTCCCTGCTCTTTACGTCGGCACCGCGCATTAGTCAGCCCTGCAAGGCTGGGCTCCCCAGGGCTGAGTCACGGCTCCGCTCTCCGAGACCGCCCCGCTTTCCCTGCAAATCCAGGGCAGCCCCTGGCAGCGCAGGAGGAAGAGCCAGCGCGCTGCTTCCCCGCCACCGCCGCGCTAAGCAGAGCAAGCCCTGGCGCCGAGTGCCGCCTGAGGGGCGGCCACACGGGAACTCGGGGCACCCAGCACCGCCTGCCTCCATCCTTACCCGGCCGCCGGCCGCCTCCCCGCCCGGGCCCAGCGCCAGCTTCGCCGCGGCCGCGGCCGCCGCCCCCAGGCCCCC
>VZRL01006688.1:780803-817308 GCA_013397895.1 Origma solitaria
CGGCCCTCAGGGCCCCGCGCAGCGCCAGCGCCGCCCCGCGCACGGGCGGCCCGCACCGCCGGACGGCACGGGAGGGAGTGGCACGCGGGCCGCGTTCGCTTATGTACAAAGGCTTTATTGAAACAAACAGCGAAGGAGGGAGTGGAACAACGCAGCTCGTGCTGTAGCCACATACAACATAGAAAATGGGCAGAAACCTCTGCCTACATGGAAGTAGTTCAGAAACAGACAGAAAAGGAACATTTGTAAACCTAGAACATGACAGTCACAAATAAAAGCACCCTTGATGAATGAATCCCTCTCGGTCTGAGTGCTCCTCATCCGTGGTAGTTCTGACCTCTTCTCATACTTGCTTACAGAAACCCCAAGACCTCCCCAGCTTAAGCTCAGCTTTTTATTCCTATACGTCACATCGCATCTGAAGTAGGAACAAACCTACAGGGCTTAGGCAACTTGAAAAGTCATGGAGAAGCTGGTGGAAATTCTCCTTCCCCTCAGCCAAGTAATGTAAAGTCATTAGACATATCCCGTCCTTTACCAGACACACATCTTTTCTCTGTTCCTTTTTGCCTCAGCGCTTGTGGTCAAAACTAGAATTGTATGAAGTATCCAGAAACCAGAATGATAGGATTAGTGGCAGTAAAAAAAAGCTAGTTTGATATTGCTATAGAAATCAACGTTTTGTGTTCCACAAATAAACATTTCAGTTATTTGCAATAAATCTTAAGTGCGATTAAATGAACTTAACGCTGTACTCCTACAATGTTCTGCATATTTTCACATCTTCTTTCCTAACATTTTTCACTTCTCTGATAAGAAAATGGTTGCAAAATACTTAGAATTTCCTGCAGTGCTAATATAGAACTCTAAGTCTATACTAAAAGAAAGGTTTGAAAAGCATTTTATTTTCAAATAAAGAACAGAAACTGAAAAAGTATTTATAGTACTATTTACAAGCCTGTTACTAAATTCACATTTATGCTTGATTGAACCAAGTTCAGTATGAAAATTACTTTTAAGCAACCCAGGAAAACAATCATATGTTTAACTAAAGAAATAATGACAAAGAAATTGTGCTTTTTCAATTTTGGCTCTGGTGGAAAACGTAGCATTTCAGAAGAGGTAAGAACCTGAATAAAAGCACAAAAGGAGACAAAAATCCAGGTGTGTTCCCAGTGAGAAAGCTTTTCCTTGGCAAGGTACAAAAGTTTCAAGGAGGTATCTACCAGCACCTATACAAAATCAGTTTTTGAAATTGAAAAATTACAAAAAGGTGTTAAAATGTCATTGAAAGCTGCCCACGGAGCTGGAATAACAATCTTCACTTAGAGTTATTACCAGCAAAAAATCTATGAACTAAAATACTTGATTATTCCAGAACTACAGCAAAAGTCAAGTGTGACAACTGGCTTTGCTTGGTCTGTACACTTCAAAAATACAGCTCTGCAGTTTTATTTGGGTCATTACAGCTGATCATAATGTCTACAAATGTCACATTTTTTTGATTCTTTCAAAAAAGCATTTTCAACTCGTAGTTTTTCAGTCTCCTGTAAAACAGAGAAAAAACATGGCTATATTAAGGAAATTATCCTCACTTTTCAATATATTTCTAAATAAGTGGTATCTAGACTTGTTCCAGTGTTTTATACACTATATACTTGAGGAAATAAAACAGTGGTCTTTATCTGGGGCCTGTGAGGAGACAGACCAGCCATGACCTACTCAACTGCATAAAATCAGAGGTATCTCTATTCCTTTCCAACAGAAGAGCAAGAATTTTAGTTTTCATGCTCAAAGCTTAGCTCTTTTCTATGTCAGGCCATTATTTTATCTCTAATCTACTCTGCAGCTTACCTCAGTAAGTTTAGCATAATCTTTCTTCAGTTTCACAAGATACTGAATCTTCTGGTTTAGGTTTTGATGACCAAGTAATTTCCCATTCTCCTCAGCAAGAGAGTCAACTTGCTTCCTCAGCAATTCTATTTCCTGTAATGATAAATACATTGTGTACCTCTTAGCAGTAGCCTCTCCTCCTCTTTTCAGAAGCAATAGCTTCTTAGATCTATTAACATACTAGCATTTAAGTTTGTTGTAACATATGATGCAAGAATTGATGCATTCAGGAAATACATACTTGTCTTAGGTCTTCTTAGACACTATGTTAGATCCCTCTAAAGGGCAAAAAAAGGAGCACCATTTGATTTCTACTACGAATTGCAACAGATTTCTGTACCCCGACTTTCACTAGTGCAGAGAACAACAACACAAATACAACTAAACTGCAAAACAAAACAGCTGTACCTCTGCTAAATAAGATTATACTGTGAAGATGGTAAAAAAATTATTCACGTGTAACCTTTTCAGTCCTGTCTCTTTCTTCATATGCTTCCTCCAGTTTTGATCTAATTTCTTCTTTCTCATTAAATGCTTTGAGCTCTAAAGTTCTTGTTCGTTCCATCTCCAGAGTCATTCTGTGACAGGTATTCTCTTGGATTCTGAGAATATTTTTGGTCTCTTCTAATCTGCCAATATAAAAGAATCATAAAACATTAAAACCCAGCATAAATGCCATACAACTGAATTACTAAGTCAGTCTTGGACATGGAGGGAGGCTCCTAAGAAAGCATTCTTTTGAGATATTATATTTCCCTTTGAATTTAATGCTAAGGAAAGGAAAAATTTCCTTCTGCTTCACAGTTCTTGTGTTTGATACTGTCAACTAGGCAGTGTTTTGGAGTTGCTCTTCTCTTTGGGAACTGTGCTGTTTGCAATCCAGGATATACAACTCCACTCACAATTGAAAACAGAAGCTTCACCTACAAGAACACTTTGAATTAATTCACCTAAGGAATGTAAATTTTCCAGCTAAACTCAGCTGCTCTTCATGTTTTCCCTAAAATGCTTGTTTGTCTGTGGCTTTCCCTCCAATAGCCTTATTGCTCAGAAACATCTCTGAGCAGCTCAGATGGCCTGAGCCTGTTTGGCCTGGTAACAGAAGGACTACCACTTTGGAGAGAATTAAAACATTTTCAGCAGATGAGGTCACAGGATATTAAACTATGCCATCAAATTTAGCAACATGTCTACTGTTTATATGAATTTGAGTAATTTTGCAGATCAGTTCAAATATTGCATACATTACATTTTTGTCACCAGTTTTGTTTTACTGAAGCCTGGTGCTTAAGATATGCTCTGTGAAAACACATTAGCTGCATTTGTCAAGACATTTTCTCGATGAGAAAAGAATATTTTCCCTCTTTGTGCATTATTTGCTTGTATGACACTTTGTAGCACTGTTAAAATGCATCTTTCAGAGACCAGACAGGAATGAAAAATCAATGCATCAAAATAGCAAAATCATTCCTAATTTCCAGACTAGGGTTTCTGGAAGATTTAATGTAAATTACTTTTGAAATGATCCTGTGCATAAAAACTACCTTCCTCCTTAAAAGAAGTTACTTACATAGAAAGCATTCAATCAAATGCAAATAATTCACAGGTTAGGAGATTCAGTCACTATGAATCCTGAAGCAATATGGATGAGGAAAGGAAGAGCAAGACCAACATTTCCAAACTGATTTTAAACTACTAATATAGTATTTTCTTTCTTTGCTATTATCCCTCCAAGGTAGAAAACACTTGCATTTTGAGGACTACTTGCCCAGTAATGCAAACACAATTGAGAAATCTTCTAATAATAAAAGCTTTTCATTATTCAAGCTGAACTGCAAAATTTTAAACATATAGCATAAAAAGCAAATATAATTACATCATCTTTTAAATAATTATAAAATTATTTTTTATTAGTTTAAAATTATAAAATATTTACAATATTAATAAAGAAATTAACAGTACAGTTTAATTTGAAAGGAGTGTGCTTATAATTCACTGCACATAAATAACTTTAAACAATTAAAAACATCCTTCAAATTTAAGTTTTTATGGGTCTACCTATGAGAGTATTGTCCTGATATAATGCCATGTAGTAATAGGTGCTACTACCACCTACTGATGAGAAAGAGTAAGAACTCAGGGTACCTTGCAGAAGTGTAAACATTTCCAGATTATGTCTTCTGTCATATCAGATCTTGGATTTCTATTGCTTAAATATGTTTTTTTGTCTTTAATTATTTTAATGTAAGTTTCCAGTTCAAGGAACAAGAGTTAGACTTACTCAGCTTTGATTTTCAGCATTTCTTCCACTGCTTTATTCTGTAAAAGTTCAAAAGCATTAGATAGAGTATTAATGTTAAACACACACACACACACATATATATATTTACAATCACTTGTCACTTAATGGATGCTACATATCTCATTCCAGATCATCCTACCGCCTAGTAGCTCACATCTCTAATATTCACTGTAAGTTCATCTCTTTGCTGTAGGCACTTTTTTCCTGTTTCATGCCAAGCACAGCTGACCCACAGCAGTGTCTCTGCCCACTCACACACAGCAGAGTTCTAACAAGGGGCTCTTCTGTCTGGGACATCCATGGCAACCTCTGCTGTGACATTCAATGCTCTTTGACAGAGCTCTGACATTAGCAAATGACACAATCTTCACTTTCCAACTATGGAGAGGAGTCGGATTTAGCAATCTGAATGTTTTTTCTAATTGCGCAATCTGACACCCAGTTCACTGGTGTTAGGCCAAGATAGAAATGCTAAGAGCCAAGTGTCAGGCTGTGCCTGTTAGAATTCGCTAGAAATTGGTGTTTGTTTTGCTGCCACGAAAACAAAAAATTCAAACTGAAACAACAACAGAAAAATCACATTAGTACTTCACAGCAGGTCGACAGCAACTGACTTGAGAAGGATAATATACCTTGGCATGTCGCTCTTCAGCAATCTCCTCCTCTTTCTCCTTGAGGTACTGAACATCAGGATATTTCTGATCACTAGGAAATTCAAGAATGAGAAAAAAGTTTCTTGCAAACAGAGGAAACCAGTTGTAATCCAGATTAAACCAGTATGGATAAATGTTATCCAGATAAAACCAGTAAATGTGTGCAGTTGTTATCACACATGTGCATACTCAAAATACTGAGCATCATGAAACAACTCTGGAAGAGTTTAAACTTCTATACACATTTTCTTTCATCAGAGTATAGAGAAATTAATATTTTAATGGAAACAATTACAAATGTAAAAAATATGCAGCCATTTGTTACACAGCTGTGCTGGTTTTGGCTGGGGTAGAATTAATCATCTTCACAGCAGACATTATAAGGCTGTGTTTTGGATTTGTGCTGAAGACAGGGTTAATAATGTAGAGATGTTTTTGCTGTTGCTGAGTAGGGTTTACACACAGCCAAGGCAACACCTTTTCTGCTGTCCACACTGCCATCCTGGCCAGGAATTTGGGGGTGCATGGGAGGTTGGGAGGAGACACAGCCAGGACCAGTGACCAAAGGGAAGTTCTAGGCCCTACAGCATCATGCTCAGTGCATAATACAGTGGGAGGAAGAAGGTGGAAGTGGGAGATGTTGGAAATGATGATGTTTATCTCCCCAAGGAGCCAGTGTGTGGGATGGGGCCCTGCTCTCCGGTGGCTGAGCATCTGCTGGCCCATGGGAAGCAGTGAATTAATCCCTTATTCGGCTTTGCTCGTGTGTGCAGATTTTGCTTTCACTATGAAACTGCCTTTATTTAACTGCCCATGAGTTTTCTGTCTTTTACTCCCCTAATTCTCTCCCTGATGCAACCGGCAGGGGAGTGAGCAAGTGGCTGAGAGGGGCTTGGCTGCTGCTGGGCTTAAAACACAACAGGAGCTTTGCCAAGTTAAGAAGGTAAAAGATTCTTCTAGTCAGATGACTCTACTACTTTCAATTTTGTTAGTTTTTAATCGACATTGGATGGAAGTTAGAAAACACATACAATTAAAATAACTCACAAAATGACACACCAGTGGGATCACTTCATCCTTATAGTGTGCCATAGGGGAAGAACTTGATTGGTTAAGTTTTATAATTGCATCAAATTACAATGAAAGCACCATTTTCAGTAACTTGAAATCTTTGTGAACAGATCAGGTAGGTTACTGAACAATTATGTTGTTTCTAAGGCCTTCTGCTTAATTTGCAACAGACTTTTCAAAGTGTATTGTGAATTGAAATGGAAATCACAGGAAAACAATGATGGTTACATTGCCATGGAACACTGCATATTGTGGCTTTGTTTTTCACGGTTTATGTAGGTTTTCTAGACCAAATTTTTCCACAAAAAAGCATTACTTTTATGTTCCTTACTTGTTGGATTCCTGACTTGGGACTTTAGGATATAATTTGGATATGTGTAGTTGCACTGTTTTAGAAATCCTTCTGTTCTTTCTCATGGAGAATAGAGATAAACTGCACTTTCTGTACTTTCTTAATCTCTGTGTTTGTGTTAAGTGCTCTGTAGCTATGACCAATGATGTTGGGAGGTGGACTTTTTTACTGACCAGTGGTTGCTAGATTATTTATGGGTATATAAAGAAGTTTCTGTAAATAAAACTCTCTCTTTCGCCATCTTGGGGGTTTCTGCCTGCTTCCTTGCCAGCTTTCTCTGCCCGCAGCCACGAATATTACGAGATTCGTCGTGATAGATATGCACTAAGAATTCCCTCCTCCTTTTAGTTGACAGGAGTTGTGGTTTGAATAGACCAAAGGCTAATTGTATATTGGAGGCTTTAAAAGTTTATTTATGTCCATATAAAAATCTACGTTGCATTCATTTGGATATTCCTTATCTACTGGATCCATAATTACACAAGTGACGTGGCAATATATAATACCAAGGAATGATGATGCATATAATGACTTTATGTTCTGTTTCCCTTTATAAAACTTTGTTGCATTTAAGAACTCGTGATTTAAGGGTCATAAAGTTTACAAGCCAGTAAACAATTTCATAGGAAAGTCTGAGTCAGTCTCTAAGTACACAAACAATATGTAAGACTATATTTCAAATAAAACTGCAAATTTTATCTTAATTCTTTCATGTTAAGACAAATTTTTTGTGTTTTATTTTACTATACCTGTTTTTGCTCAGTCTCTGAGCTTCTACAAGGCTCTGTAAACTCCTGTTGTTCTCCACCAATATCTGCATTTCCAGACGCAAGTTTTCCAACTCATTTAATTGTTCCTAAGCAAGTGAAATTTGAAACATTTTATTTGAAGACCAAATTGCAATTCCTGTTTTCATTTCCCCTTGAACATGTTTTGAAGTAAAATAGAAGACAAAACTATTTATCAGAAAACAAGCACGGTTCTCTGGCACATATCTGAATCACCCCTCCATCTACAGTTGCATTAAAAACTTTTATTAAGAATCGGTTAGAACTGTTTCATTTGTAACATCAAATGATGTTACGATTTGACATTCATGAACACAAAACAGCACAGTCCTTGGGAAAATGAGATTTATAGAAATCTTTAGAGATCTCAAGCAAGTTGTCACCACTTGTTCCCAGCGTAGGTAAAGGGAAAACCAAAAACTGCCTTCCTGCTTTAATGGACATACTACTAAGAGAAGCTCATTAAAAAGGCTGAAGTCTGCAGTCTGTCTCATTTTAACCTTACAAATTGCCAGCAGAGATTAACTCATCCTACCTTCAGCCTTAGAATTTCATCATTTTTTGCTCTTCGTTCTTCATTCAGTTCATGTACAAGGTGCTCCAGATTTATTGCAGAGGCCCTTCGATCAGCTATTTCTTGCTCATGAGTTTCCAAAAGCTTGGCCAAATTTACATCAAAATTAGGAGGAGTTTTTGGACACTGGCAAATAAAAAAACCAAACCACACAAACTATTAAAGGACTGTTTTCCCTATGTATTAGTTATATGTTTTAATACTTCATTGGAGACATAAATCAATAAATTCCTGTCAGACAAATAATCAATAATTGCAAACTATGTGAAAATATTTCTCTCAAATGCTATACCTGAGGAAATGTTACTAAAGATGAGTCCACAAAGCAATCTATTTGCTTCATTTTCAGTTCATATTCATTCTTTCTGTTCTCCAGTTCCTCTGTCATTTTGTCCAACTATTAGAAACACAGTAAGAGTTAAAGTAGCTCATAATACACACAAAATAGGAAACAAAACAGCACGCAGATCTCTATTTTGAGCAAGCTTAAGTACACCACGAGTTGTTTTAGATTAACAAAGACTTCACTTTCATAATTCTCTTCTACATTTAGCCAATCACTGTTAAACTTTCAATAGTTGTATGCAACAAGCATTTTTGAAAGCATCTATACGTCTAACTACTGTGTAGTTAATCTGAATTTTGTTCTTGTTAGTGTTTGATTTTCTTGCCTTGCTAACATGATCTACCTTTCAAAGGGCTGGCTTGCACAGGAAAAAACCTATTATGAACATGGTTGTGAAACATTACTGGTCAAAACATTATTTGATACTAAGATTTTAGTGGTATAGATTTGATCAGTTTCCCCAAAGAGAATATGCTAACTTGACAAAAGAACTCCTCTTTTAAAAAATAACTTATTAGAGTTTTTGCCAATACAAATCCACTACTTAGCACTATGATAGTTGTGACAACTAGAGCTAAAATTTGGACAAAGGTTTAACATAGCTATTTAGTCTGCAGAAACTCCAAACCATTGCATAATTTACGGAGCTCAGCTGTTATTTCTATTGCATAATGATATAGTTTGTGGGTAAGTTTTAAGAGGAAACAGTAATCCCCTAGGTTACACTGCTGATAACCTTAGGTTGCTCTGTTCTTACAGGTACTGATAATTTTAGTCTGCTATCGGAGTAAACATTTTTGTGATCTCTAGACAACATTTCCAAAACATTAAAAGTTACCTAATCTTTGTTCAGAAGTTTTTGAACTTGTACTACTACTTTGCTTTTACAAGAAGGAGCATTACTCTTCACCAAGAGTACTAGGTACAAGGTGCTTTAAAATGAGAAATGAAACCTTTTTCAGAAGATACAGTTAACCACAGCTCCCTCTCAGTGAAAATTTCCTTGTTTTACCTGTTCCCTGAGTTCCTGGATTACAGCTTCTTTCTTTGCTATGTCTTCCTGTGCACACTGGAGCAATGCATCATGTTTCTTAGAGGCCTCTGTCAGACTTATCAGCTGATCAGCGGTATGACGCAATTCTTCACACAGAAGGTCCCTCTATTTTAAGTCATTGGATGTGTAAAGAAAGAAATGTTAGTTATTGCAAGTCAGTTGTTTCAAGATGTTTTGTCATTGGTGCCAAGATTGCTAACAGCTACAAGCATCTCCCTTTTCCTTCTACTTTTTCATCATGACTGTAGCAAGCATTCATCTATAAAGTTCCCATTTTAGCATGTTTTCATATTCTTGATCTTGGTTGCTGAACAAAAATGAGAACTTTCCTACAGTATAGTGACAGTTAAGATTCTTGTGGAAGATCTTTGGAATTAATCACTGTTTTAAAATGTAATATGTACTTTGAAAGATACACAGTTCTCTAAATAAGAAACCAGAAAAGAATGTATAGATTTTAATCCATGCTGAAGTGATTACAGCTTTTTTAGTGGACTGATATTCTGTAGATACCTCTGGATTTATTCTAGGATCTATATGCCACCCTGTCTGATGGGGCATCATACCTACACAAGTTGTGTTAACTCATAAGGGGAAACTGTATTTAGTATTTTAAATTCCACCTCAGATTAGTTCTTCTTGTCCAGTTAAGAAAGCATGAAGAAATCAGTAACTGAAGTACAAAGTCAAGGAGAAACACTATAATTTTATCAGGAGCCAGATATACCCAAGGATAACATTGAAATAGGAACTGGCACTTCAGTTTAAAAAAAAAAGCCAAACCAAAAAAATCCCAAAGTGATCCATTTGCCAGACAACTCAGCTTTGGGTTTCAGAATGTCACTTTTAGATATGATTATTAATGAACATAGGCTGTTTATTTTTAAACAGATTTCCACTATGTTAATGTGCTTTGAGAAACACACCCCTCCATGGAAGACTTTATTGGTGCTATATGGTTGGACTAGCAAATCTAATCACAGATGATCTTGTAGAAAGTGCAGGTAAGGAGGTGTTAGTGGTTTTGACTGATGGACATGTTCAACAAAATAATGGTGACAACAATAACAGAAAAGACAGAGTTAAAGAAAGATACAATATTAAAAAGCAGAACCATTGCTGAATCAAAAGTGTGCCCTAGATCTGTTTCCAGCAGGTGGAGCTTTTAGTTAAAATTATGAGCAAAGATATCACTGGATATAGTGCAGTGGGGGAAGAGAGAATGTAAAACATAATATATTCTTCTACCTATTTTAATTTCTCCGCTGCATCATCTAAAGCTGCCATTAAATTCAGCTGATGATTCCTTAGTGGCCTTAACAAAATTAAACCAGGCTCTTAGCATAGGCTTTTATGAAGTAGCTTATAAAATATTTATGTCAAGTAACGTGATAATTTAACAGAATTTGTCAGGTATCTCATGAAAAATTCTTTTAAGAACAGCTTAACTAGGTATAGTTTGAACTAAAATGAGGTTACGTTTTTCATGAGCATTTTAAGCAAAACCAGATCCAATTGGTCGGGCTGAACAAATAATCGTAATACACCAACGTTAATGTTTTTACCTCAATGCTATCAGCTATTTCTCTTCCTTCTAAGGCTTCCTTCAGTTCTTCAATCTTCTTCTCCTGATCCTCTATGATTCCCTTGCTTTCTTCTTTTGCAGCCAGAACGATATTATACTTGTACTACAAAAAGCATTAAATTAAATTTCAAAATATTTTAGAAAAACATGTTATTAGGTAAAGTTAGCAAACATAAGACAAATAAATGTACATCACAAATCTTATGATGACAACAACTACATTTAGAAATCAGTGTCAGTGTCTGGTATATGATATATATCAGAATGATATACTGTACTTGTTAAATTATACAAACTGTTTTTCAAGATTAATCATCAGAATGATACAAAAAGATTAATATGGATTAGCCACAATACATATTACCTACTAAAACCATTATTAAAAAAGCTGTATTTAGAAATCTGTCTCATCAGCATTTTTCTATAGAACCTTTTGAACTCACAGTTCACACATAGTATATTATCTAAAGCATTCTGTTGGTTGCTCTATCAGTTTGCAAACCAGATCTATTTTAATAAAGCAGAGTCATCATATTTATTCATAGTTATTCAAATACAGTTTCAGTTCTTTATACTTGTTTTCAGATGTAGAATATAGTAATACCAGCAATATAAAAATTCACTCCATCAAAAAAGAATTTACAATTCAGCTTCATTTGTTGAGGTCTTAAATTGCCAATTGCTGAGGAAATCTAAATGTGAGTGTCAGCTGAGCGGAGTTTACAAGATGTGAATAGGTCCCTTTAGAGACATAGCTTTTTACCCACCACGTGGAGAGGGTTCCGTTTTTGAGACAGCCTTAGGCATAAAATGTTCAGAAGATTTCAACATGTCAAAACAAAGAAGTTTCCTTCTAAAACACTATGGCGAGTTTTACTGTTTGAGACCCATGATAAGACACGTCATTGCCTCCCATTTCTACAGAATGATACCATGTCCTTCAAAATGACAGAACATACATTTATATCCTCGAGCTCTCTTGTCAGCCCATCTATGGACTCAGTTTTGTGATTAATTGAAGACCTCAGCTCCTGGATCTGTCTCATCAAGTCAGTTACAACTTCCTGGAACATAAAAAAAGTTAATCCCGATAAAATACATATAAAAATCACTGCACATTTTTTGGTATATAAATTGTCAATCCCAAATTTCAATCAATCATGGGAAAAAGTCCTCAAATTGCACATGTAAAGAATAAACAGACAATTTGTTGCTAAATCACTGGCTTTTGTTCTAAGCACTTAAACAAAGAATTAAATAACCTGCAGTGTTCATTAAAAGTGAAGACTGATTTAGTTTTAGGCTGCAATGTGTTTCTAATAGGAGAATAGAATTACTATAATTTAAGGGTACATTTGTTTGTAATGGCACATTGAAGAAACACCACTGCATTGAACCAGATGATTCTGACCTTGTGCATGTCAGGTTCTGGGGTTTAGTATGGAAAAAGCAAGACTTATCATTGCATCATGCTGGGTAGTAAACACACTATGTGATTTCTTACGTGTGTTTTACAGAAAGCATATATATACTTGCACTGGCAGAACTCTGGCTATTTAAGCTTTCATACTGCAATAGTCTTTACATAAAGAAGTGCTTTCATTTTATAAATAACAATACATGCAGTCACATTCTTACACCACCTTTCTTACCTTTTCTATTTGCCCATTACAACATAGCCCTGACTGGAAGGCTCTATTAATCATCCAGGGAATTATGCATTGTTTAGGCCTTGAATGTTTTGTCCAGTAGACAGCTTTACCTTCAATTTTTTTGTTTAACCTTCAGTTAACTTGTGTTTTCTCTGAATGCATACCAGTTTCCTACCTCCCTGCTAGGAAAAGGTAGGATTTATTTTACCTAGCTATATAGCAAGGATTGCCTAAAAGCACAAAATTACTAAGCAGCACAGGAAGACTGGGCTTTCAACTCTACTACGGAACATAGTTACTCACAAGACTGAGTATCACTGACAGAAATAAGCCCAAACCTTATCTGTATCGTTTGTCTTCTTCAAAGAAGCAATAGTCTCTTCAGCAGCAGCCAGCTCCTGTTCCAATGTCCTCAGTTTTGCTTCCTAGAGGAAATAATATTTGTGAAGGAGAGTCTTCCCTACCTTTAAAGTTTGTTTTATAAAGCACCAAGTCATGCAAAAAAAATAGGAAGTTGTTAACCCTAACCAAAAAATTAAGCAATAGCTTAACAAAACAATATGTAACCTGAGCACTCTACCATTTATTTTGCTGGTAATCAACCTAGCAGTCAGTACACCAATAAAATTGTTATTAATGCCCAAGCAAAGCCATGAACACACAATTTAGATATTCAAATCTGCTGTTGTACCTGCTGCTCACACAGTGTCACTGTTCCAGAAAATGGTTTCTCCACCTGTGATTTTTCAAGTACTTTCAAGAGCTCCCTGGTGAAAAAACCCACATTTCTCGTGAGAAATATCAAAACATAAGAGCACTAAAACAAGAACAAAGTCAAATGAGTTTATTCAACAGTTCTTCGGTTATTACATTCTCTGTAGTGCTATACAATAGACTAATAGTTTAGTTACTAGCCTTACACTGCTATCAGTGGCAGAACTTTATCTTTGATATGAAAAACTCTACTTAGAATGAAATTACATTAAAATGAAGTACTGTTCTGATTTGGATAAAATAAAAATCCCATCTGGGGAAAAACATCTCTACAAATGGGATCCCCATCTGAATACAAAACACAGCACCAATGAGGTCATATGAAAATAAATCCCACTGCTAATTAAAACTTACTTTGAATTGTTTTCTTTGTCTTCTTGTAATTGTAATGTTAGTTTTTCATTATGTTCTTTTTCTGTTTTCAGAAGTTGCAAAAGGTTCTAGAATATCAAAATATACGTTTGCTATAAGACGTTACAATATAAGGTCTCAAGAATAATCCAAAACAAAATAAAAATCTAAACTAATCCTTAAGATGACAGGAAAACAAACCAACCACCCCACAAAACCTTTATTGGAAACTGAAAGATCTTTAGTTTGTCCTGAACAAGTTCAAAAGTAAACTCTTATTTATATTAAGTAATCATATCTTTTCACCCGCCATTGATAATAAGTTCATACAGCTATGATGCTCCTCACTATCCAAGGCTGTGAAGGGAAAAATTAGAATTTTCAATTGTAGATTAATTTGGGGGCATTTTAAAATTCTTTATTTGTTCAAAATATTGAAAGATAAGAAATTTAAACCAATAATATTCAATCTGTCAGCATTCTTTTAAACACTAATAAGGAAAATTTATATCAAAACTTCCTGAGCAGGCACAGTGTACCCTGCAGAAACACAGGCAAAATAATTTGCAAAAGCCCTTGAGCAACCTTACTGCTGTTTTGCAGTCACTGCAGTCTGACAGGCTTTCAAGGACAGCATCAACTAAATTGCAAGACAGTGATCCACCACAAGCCATAGATCATTTTAACAAGATCATATCCACTATGAAAATTTTTAAGAAAGTGCTTTGTAAAGATAGAATAATTAGGCTAGTCTTGGCTAGGCCTGAGATAAAAGGTCATCTCAGCATTTCAATGTTAGGATTCTTTTCCAAAGAAATTTCTTATTCCTTTACTAATTAACTCATCTCCCTCAGCATTTCCAGAGCAATTTCTTCAGCCTAAAAACGTACTACTTCATGATGCTATTGAGTATTTCTTATAGCCTGGGGTTGCAAAAAGTTGCACTAAGTTTGGAAAAGGATTTTGGGTACATCTTCCAAATGAAACCACCAAGAAACCTATTATTACTGTGGAATGTATCAGTGATACAATAATAGGAATTAAACAATCTGGGTTCTGTATTATCAAGTCCTTTAAAATCCTTGACCGTCTTACACCGAGCTCAGTTTTCATTGCTTCTGCTTCTTGCTTCCTGTCCTCAAGTTGTTGCTTCAGCTGGTCCGTCTCAAACTTCGCTACCTCCTGCAAATTGTCATAGTCATCCTGCAGGCTTGCTTTTTCTTCAAGAATCTTTTCGTGTTCCAGCCTTTATAAAAAGCCCCAAACAAATACTCTGGTAAGGGTTTGTGTCATTATAAAAATAATCCAATCGACTGTATTTTAAAATACTCAAATAATTTACAGAGTACAGTTATTACAGAAAGAAGTGACTGACAAATGTATTTTTTTTTAAACATAGACACCAAATTTATGAAGTGCATGGGAAACTGAAGTGGCATTGGCAGAGAAGGCAGAGTACTTTTTCTGATCCCTAGAAATAATTTACGCTGTACAAAATTCTACTGAAATATCAGTTCCTGTGTCCTGATCATGGAGTTCATCATTATTAAAAAAATTGGGTTTTAGCCAGTTGTTGGACAAAAGACTCAGCTAGAAGGATCCTCCGTATCTAGATCTGCTTAGTATATCTAATATTTAGGTTATTTATCCCATATAAAATCTTTATGTATTCTGGACAAGTTTGGGTTAGTACCCTCTGAATTGCTGCCCTGAAAATTAATTTCCTTTAATTTTTTACAAAAGTGAAAAGCAAAGAGGGATAAAAGAGCTATTACACAACTGTTATGAATCATATTATTAAAGGAGGGCCTATAGAAAGAATACTCTCCAAACAATATTTCTGCTAACACAGAATGAACTAATGCAACCACAGCATTTAATTTCAGTTCCAGGTTCCTGGTCTTACAATGCTGCACTCCAAAAATTACTTCACCTAAGACATGACCTGCTATAATGCAAAATGCAATAAAGTTTTTCAGGAAAAAAAACAAACCCAAAACATAAAAGCAAAGCATAACAAAGTAAACTAAACAAAACAGTAACAAAACCCAACATAATTAAATCACATTTAATGATTAAAAACCTTACTGATTTTCATCTACTGATAATAATGGCAATTATTGCAGACAAGGCAATGAGCTTTTCTGGCTTTGATACTCAAACTTCAGTTATTTTTTGTGATTTCCTTCTGCCTGTATTTTTAGAGCAGCATTGTGTCACCTGCTTCATGTGACCAGGCTGCCAAACTGTCTCTTCAGCCACTTAACTTTTGGTGAGCAGCAAATTCATAGATTCAATGGGAAAATGATACAGCAAAGCAAACTTAAGGCAGCCACATTTTGTTTTCTTTCTAATAATTTCATGATGTTGCCTGAAATAGGCATGGAAGAACTGAGTAAAAAAAAAAAGAAAAAGTAAGCAAAGGAAAAACACAAAACAACTTCAAAGAAAACATGTAAAGTGTAAGTTCACATACAGGAGAGGATCACTAAATTACTGGATGCATCCAGAGGGGATGATAAGGCATTGTACCAAACTGCCAACATACCTGACACTGTCCAGCTGGAACTGTACATCCATATGTCTGCCAGAAAGCTGACTTATTTCTTTCTCTTGCTTTTCCCTAAAGGCATTATATTCCAATTTTACAGCAGACAGCTCCTTGTCTGCAGACTGCAGGACAATGCGCAAATCATGGACTTCACTTTTTAATACTGTCAAAAAACCCCGAAATAATTTACATGTTATTTGGAAAACTGTGCTAGATATAGGACATACAATGCTACAGAACCTGCTGGGAAAGTCTCACAAACCTCCACACATTTTCAGTGGAATTAATCTCTAAAGTCACACACAGAAAGGCTTTGTGAATGGAAAGCCAGTGAAACACTGACGTGAAGTAAAGGTGAATCAAAAACATTCCAGATAATATCACTATAATTTCCATGGGCAATAGAGGTTATATCCTTTATTTTTATTTAGTATTTTCTTTTAAAATATTATATCTTGTACCTTCTTCACATTCAGAGTAAAGACAGAACTGTTTTGAATATTGTATACTGTGCAAGACCAGGCAAAGATAATCTCCAAGTATTAAAGATAACTTTCTTAAAAAAAAAAAAAAAGAAAATAAAACCAGTATGTCTAAAACCCCAAATAGTTACTCAGCCTGTGCTATTGTCGATTTGAAACAGTAAGACACCTCAAAATTTTTAATGAAATTTCAGTATTAGAGAGACTTACTATCAGCCTTGCTTTGACTGTCTTGAAGCTGCTTTTCGAGTGATTTTATCTGTTCAAGGAGCTCCTGGCGCTCTTTACTCCAGTCATTCCTTTCAGATGAAAGAAGCTTGAAAAGAAAAGTACAATTTTTTAAAAAGAAGGAAGTGTATGATTGGCTAAGTCACAGAGCTGTAACAGTAATAATGATGTATTAAAGCATTCCATCAACAGATTATAAACACATTTTTCTTTAACTTCAATATTTGGTGACTCTGAAATCCCTACAAGTCCAAAAAAAAAAAAAAAAAATTTATATAACTAAAGACATTACCTTATCTAAAAAGTTCATTTAAAAGGAACCCACAGCTTAGGAGCTCATATCACAGATAGCAGAAATGAGACTGATCTGGAAAGAATACAGGCCTTATTTCCTTTTCTATGACAAATCAACCCTAGCAGTTAAGCAAGACTTGTAAATATTTGATAAGTAGTTCCAACTGAGACTAGTATTTTCAGCATTCCAAAGTTTAAAACTTCCTTGTTATTATTGTTGTTTTCTAGAAATCATGAAGCTGGCCAAAACAAAACTGAAATCGGAACGGCAGTATTATGTTAAATGAACCCTCTCTGCTCACTCCAACTCCGGGAAGTTTGGATTAGATGACCTTTAAACCAAACTATTCCACAATTTTAAGTCCTTGTCTTCCTGTACAGCCTTGTATTATGACGCTATGTAGATTTTTCAAAAGTCAAAATGCAAGTAACATTGCAAGATCTCACCAGACAACACAGCAGTATGACTATTATAGTTACATGAGCCCTGTATTATATTGTTCTCTCACCTCCTGTATTTGTGCAGAATGATGCTCCAGTTTATTAATATGCTGCTGCAGTTTTATATTCTTGCTTTCCTCTTCGTCCAGCTTTGTCTGCATTGTGCTCAGTTGCTCCTGTGACACAACAGACACTCAAAATTAGAGCATCCATCTTCCAGTTATTCTCACATGCCATATGGCAGTCTGTGCATATTAAATATAAAAACGTCAACAAGTTTCTATTTTTATGACCTGAACCAACAGAAAACAGAACACTCAAAACTGGTATCTTAAGTAGCTGATTTCTCCTATTTCTAACTAAACTGCCAAAACACAAGAAAATCCATCAGTGAATACAAGGACTGAATCCAATAAACACTTAGTTTTCAGACACGTGTTTACCTTGGAAAAATAAGGCTTTAAAAAGAAATTATTCAAAACATACACTAGCTAAATTCCTCACAGGATCTCTGCACTATGGGTAAGCATCAGAGGGGTTTTGTGCCAGGGTTTTACATGCACTGAAGTTAGTTTCAGCTTCTAGAGAATAGTTCAGGTAAATTTGTAGTGCTCTTCTATGTGAAAAAAGACATTCCCATCCCCCTATAAAAGATACAAGACAATTAGTGTACAATGGTGGACAAGCATTATTTGGCAGGTTTCTTCAAATAATGCAATATTATATATTAACTTTGTGTGTTCCAAATGTAGCTGTTGACTTATAAAGAAGACTCCTCAGAGATAAGTTATCAGGTTAAAATAGAAAAAAGTACAAATGCCCTGCATTAAACTACTTATGATCTCCAACCCTCGAATCACTTTCAGTATTTTTGTTGTGAATCCTCTTTCAAGTACAACATATAGAGAACTGTTTAGTGTTAAGCATTCATGAAGTGCTTCAGTCTCCCATGCAAATTAAAATGCACTTGGTGAGGGGGAAACTCACTTTGCACTTCATGGCAAAGCCCACTTTATTATAAAGTTGCACGCACACTTCGGTTTTTATTCAAAATATTCACCTGTGCCACTTTGAGCTCCTCAGCAATGGCTTCACATGCTTGTTCACTCATCTCTGGAGGAACTGGTTCTTTCAGAATGTCATCCATCATCTCTTCAGAATGCTGAAAATCTTCAAAATTATAGTCTGGGCTTATTCGCGGCACAAGGCGAGACCTTAGCTGGTAAGCTTTAGTTGGAGTGGTTATGTTCTGTTGTAAAGATTACAAAGCAGTCTTTATTTTAACTGTAAAATGAAATTAAGATTTTGGTATTGTACTTCTTAATTCTACAAGCAGAATAATGAAATAAAATGCTCAAAGTGGCTAGTTCTAAACCACTACCACTTTTTCAGATTTGTTATCTGATGACAGTAGTATTCACTCAGTTAATACTCTGAAACAAAAAGTAGCCTATTTAGTTTATCACATACAGAGAACATTCCAGAGAACTAATTAGGTTAAGGGATCACACAACTCTCATACAACTCAGGACTAAGTATGTGTGGGCTTAAACTTATTCTCATACCTTTAGACTTTCTCTATGTAGCTTATGTAGCTGAGAGACTTCTCGGCGTTTGTGTGCTTTGGTTGCCTCCAGAATGTTTTCAAGATGTTGGTTTGCTTTCTGAAGGGACTGAAGCTCTGATTCCAGTTCCATTTGTTTTTTCCTGTTTAGGAAGTATATTACTACTGTCAAAACTACTCCATGAGTATGCCTTCCCATCAGTAAGAACACGCTGCAGTATTGCCAATGAGCAAACTGCAGCTGAACTTTTACCCAAACACTAAAATGCATTATTTTGAGAAGAAAGCCACCACTGCCATATTAAAAAGTAAAAATAACGTATAAAAAATTAACGCTAAGCAGCTTATTTGTGCCTGCATAATGAAGCAAGCAGATGGATAACTAAACATGTCAGGAAAAAAAATCCATTACATGGTAAGAAATAAGCTGAGAGCTCTGCAGTTCCTTTTATGAGAAAGTGATATCACCCATACCAATATGGTTTTAAGCTTTAAAAATGTTATCCAGTTATATGAGAAGTCTGAACTGGAGCTTGCCAGGATTAAAGAAAATCCTTTAAAGACTTTTTTTTTTTTTTTGGAAAGTGCTGTTCTGTTAAGATTATTTTGCCCTCTAAGAGTACTTTAACTGAAATCCAACAGTTGAGCAGAAATTTAGGAATAATTTTCACTAAGTATTTTGCAGAGCTACATGCTGTTACTGTGATAGTTGGCATTACTGACATAATGGTAGGGTCAAAGCCTACAGACAAATGGAAACATACTATTTCATCTTTTGGCAGTTTAAGGCAATCATTTTCCCTCATGCTCTTGGCATCTGCAACAAAACTTAGGGGATAGAGTAGAACTGTAGTTCTGACTCCAATTGGACAGCAGAAAAATTAGCATATGTTGTTTTTGTGAAATTGCTATTTTACTCTACTTTTGTTCCATTACAGCTTACAGTTACACCTGTATGTAAAATTAAGCATCCAGTTACTCTGAAAATGGAAACAAGTTTAAAATTCAGTAAAATTTAGTGACTCCAGAGGCTGAAAAGCAAATTTCTGTTTGACTGCAGTCCACTAAGAAAATGTTGGTAATTGATAACATGCATATATACTATCAAGAAAGCAAGACATGGACAAAACATGGAATACATATAATAAAAATATATTTGATGAGCAGAAAAATAAAGTAATCAACATATGAAAATATAAATAGACTCTTGCAATTAAGGGTATGGGACAATTGATGGATTGCTGAATCAATAACCTCAGTAGATTGTAACACTATTATTTATAAAGTTCACAGGATTTGCTACAGAGGAATCTAACAAAAAAAATACAGATTTGTACAATTGGCTGAATAAGCAAAAAGGACATTAAAAGCTACTTTGAAAAAAATAGAAGTGGGAAGGCAAAAATGGAACCACCTTGTGCCTGATGCTTTTAGAATTACACTCTCTATTCACTGAAATCAATAGAAAGCAACAACGTCAGGTACAAACTAAAAATTAAAATCAATTTAAAAAATGAGTTCCCTTTTGCCTTCCAGGTTTGCATTACATTTGCTGGAAATGCAATTTTTCTTGTATCTGCAGTAACAAGATCTGAATTTTTCAGAAATGGGGTTAATCAAATGAAGTAATGTATTATTCATGTGCATATGAACACTGAAGGTATTAGTGAGGCCCTTCCCATTATCTTGTGCTGCCCTCCAGAACAATAACAGTAAATTCATTACTACATTAATAAGGACAAAGTAGACCCTTATCTCATGTTTAGATGCCAAAGCAAATGGACATAAATGCACTACTGACACCATGTCTTTGCTCTGATTTGAATTAAACCTTTGTTCCAATAACAAGTCTCAAGATAGCAGTATTATCGCCTTCTTAAAAATCTTTGAACTTGAGATAAAAAATTAACGAACAGGTTAGCTAGAGTTTTCTGAGGTGCCTGGATTCTACATTTATGGTGACTCTAACTTGCAGACTGTAAGTGATTATTTTAAAAACTACTGTTGCACAAAAACAACCCCCCAAATACCCCTCTCATTCTCCCCCACCACCATCACAACACTTAGTTCCTGTCAGTGCTTCCACCTGTAATATTTCAGTTACTGGAAAACATTTGCTCTGCATGGTAACTAAGACAAACTCTCTCAGTGCCGTTAAGCAGGCAACTATCAGAATTAAAGGGTATGTCCATCTCCTGCATGTTGTGAAGCATTTTTTTTGCATCTTACTATCAAGAGTGGCTTTGGAAAAGACAAATCTGCAACAGTGCAGACATACCTTCAGATTTAATAATGGCTGTTCCCTAGTCTGGGAATAACCAAGTTCAACAGGCACATACTCTGTGCATGCCATTGCTCTTAATCTGGCCCTGTCTTACATGCAATGAACAAACCTAGTCAGTATAATCAGGCTCTGAGTCTTCCAAAAATCAATATGAATAATGACTTAAAGACATTTAATTACAGATATTTCAATATTGTTCTGTCTCACTTGGTTAGCTCTTTAAATTCTTCGTATTCTTGCTTGGAAGTTGCCAGTTCAGCTTGGGTCTGTAGCAGACGAGCTTTCAGCCTTTCAACAGATGCCAGGGAGTTGCCTTCCCCCAACATGGTGGTGGAATGTAAGCGGTGACCTAAAGAACAAACACGGACCCTCTGAAATCACAGTAGTTCAAATACCTGAAGTTTTACTAAAATGAAAGCATTTGTGGGCTTTTGCACAGAATAGCAGTAACTGAGATTGACAAAAATAGGTATTAGCAACAGTCCGCATGAAAACCAGTAAAGTAATTCATATTACTGCAGTCTTCATGATAATCAAGGACCACAAAATGAGATTATAGATGGGTTTCACAAGATGCAAATCCAAACTCCCTGTTGCTTGAAGGCCAGTATGAATAAAATTAAGCAAAATTGTTTTATCAGTCTTCAGGTATAACTTTGAAGAAGGCAAAAATGCATCAAGACAGACATTTTCAACGCTATGCTGCACACAACAGAAATACAATAAGCATATTTAGCTGAAAAATATCAGTATGTATTTACCTCCAGTACTTTTCTCTGTGGCTGAAGCTTCCAAAAAAGCTTTTTCTAGCTCTGCAATGGTCTGAGCATCAATTTCTTGGGCCTTTTTAACTGACTGTAAAGAACGAAGTTTTTTATTCTCCTCTCTGAGATTATGGTTCTCCATGGCATACTTTGCAATTCGTGGGTGTTGTTCCATCTGTGGTAAGCAATATTTTATTCAACAGTTTTTATTTTCCAGACAATGCTATACCTATCTAGCTGTTACTCTACTACCTTTAATAAGCATTAAACTGTAATGGAAGAGGAAAAGAGGTGTTCCCTACAGTGGTTAAAACTGCTCAGTTTCTTTTAGGCAATTTTCTTACTGCCTTGGAATCTACTCTCAAAACAAGACAGCAAGTTAACATCTTACGTGTTTACTCTTTTACTGGTAATAAAGCTCTAGATGCTTTTTCTGCTGCTCTTGAGACCCTTTTCAGTTTCAGCTTTGAACTTTGGCTTTCTTACCACTGTCCTTGCATGCCATAGTAATGTTTCTGTAATCAAGAAAGGACTGTCTTGAACTTCTCTTCCACTCCCCCTCCCTTTCCATTGAAGCTCAATTAAGCTACAGATTTATGTTACTCTGCCAAGACATTTACTCCTTTTCCCTCCTTGTGCTTGGAAGAAGTTGTTTTTCAAGAATTTGCCTTCTCTCTTGAGCTTCTTTGTTCTTCAAAACTGCCTCACAAATGATATCACACCAACCAGAGATCTGAATAACCCAAAGCCGTTCTTCAAACAGCTCCAGGACGACATCACCCCTTATTGGTCCATCTGGCATGTGTGTTCTTATCGTTTAGAAACCTGTTGCATGATTTGCATCCTGCTGTCATTCCCTTTCAGCTGATGTCATAGAGCTTGAAGTCTGCCCTATGAATGAGGATCTGTGATTTGGAGACTTCCTTGAGTTGCTGAAAAGAGACTTGGCCTTCTACCTAACCCAGATCAGGTGGCCTGTGGCAAGCTCCCACCATCACATCATCCTTACTAAACCCTCCTCTTATGCAACCTCAAGCTCTAAACCCAGCCATTGTCCCTTCCATAGGGAAACTCCATGCATTTGAGATGCTTCGATAACGGAACCCACCGCCCATCTTATTTTCTGCCTGTCTTTCCTAAAAAGCCTGTATTCACCCACCACAGGACTACAACGCATGAGGTATTCTCACAAACCAAAATTATTCCAGAAAATAAAAACCAAATACTTTACCTGTTCTCTGAGTATCTGCACTTCCTCCCTCAAGTCACTGAGGAGATCATCCTGCTCTTTTGGCAATAAAATTCCACCAGCCTCTTTATGTAATCTCTCCAAACGAACAATATGGTCTTCCCGGAATTTAACTATCATTTTATTGGACTGAACAAATTTTTCCTTCTTGGCACACAGTTCTTCCAGCTGAGCAACTTTTTCTAATAAATTCTTAGAAAGTACATATACAGATTAGTGAATTTTTAAGGTGCACATCTTACATACATGTGCACAGGCAGAAAAAACATGCAAAAACTCATTTAACAGTAATTTTATGAATACACAGACTATCATTCACAATGGATTTGTGGAGAGAACAGCTCTACCAAGAACCCAAATTGCACAACATATTACAAAAATTGTAATTAGAAACTCCCATATTATCTGGTAGACTAAGTATTCAGTTAAACACCTCAGATGCAGACCATTAGCGTGTGTGTTTCAATTAATTTTCTTCAGAAAAAGTAAAAAACCATTTTGGCTGTTTCAGTACTACACCATGACTGAAGAACAATAAAATGAGTACTGGGAGGTTTGCTTCAAAGAACACACTGTTGGTCCCAACATTCAAGAAGACACTCAATTTTGAATAAAACAGAAGTTTGTTGGTCGGTTCAATTTTTTTTTTTTAATTAGAAAACCCCAATAAAAACCCCACCCCCTACAATTAAACGTACTATGAAAACTATCCTATGAAAACTATACCACTAAACGTTGGAATTTGAAAGATGGAGTAGAAGCATAGAACTATATAAAGACTTTTATGATCTTAAGTCCAACATTAATCCAGCATTGCCAAGTCCACCACTAAACCATGTCCTTAAGTGCCAAATTTACATTTCCTTAAAATACCTTCAGGGATGGCAACTCAACCACTTCTCTGGGCAGCCTGTTCCAGTGCTTGACAACCTTTTCAGTGAAGAGTTTTTCCCCAAAATCCAGACTTTTGTGTCTAAGTGGTGTAGAACACTGACCATTTCCTTTTGGATTATGGGGGTTTCATTTTGCTCCCCATCCCTATCTTACAGCTCAGGGGGCTGGGTACTCCAAGAACAACTGTTCTTATTCTTTTAAAGGCTAAGGCAAAGGCAGCATAAAGTACCTCAGCCTCTTCTTTATCCTTTGTCACTATGTTTCCCCTGGTTCCAATTAAGGATGGAGTTTCTCTTTAGACCTCCTTTCCTTGCTGATGTATTTATAGAAACACTTTATGGCAGTGGCCAGATTAAGTTTGATGTAGGCTTTGGCCCTGCTGGTTTTCTTGTAGTCCTGAGCACTAGAGATTTTATCTTAAATGTCATTTGGCTAAGTTCCCTTGTTACCCAACCTTGTTATCTTTGGACAGAGTATTTTTATACAAAACCAGGGAAAATCATTAAGAGAGTCAGTTTCAATATGCTCACTGGTCTCTCACCAGAAAGTACAATGAATGCACTTAGAAATATCAGTGCTTTCTTACCTTCTTTTCACCTTCTGATTTCTCCCAGAACAACATTGCTTCAAGAAAGTTGTTCATATAATTTATGCTGTTCTTCCCTTTTTCAACAGCATCTGTAGAGGAGGTCAAAGAAACAAATGCCATATTTATTAAAAAACCACTTAGCCAGGTTTTTCTACATATATAACATGACAATAGTGTGAAGAAAATGTAAATAAATTTTTTGAACAGTGTAATTCTTCCACAAAGATCAGGTGCCATACCCAGAACACACTGTTTAGACAGTAATTCCTAGTCACCTGCAAGTGCTGATAAAGAACACAGCCAATATACATAATTGTATAATTAACAAAGTTGTTCAAGCATTAAACTGCCTTGAAATGAAATTTTACTAAAATAAAAGAATCAGTCTGTTCAGCTAAGCATATCTATAAAATGCAAAATCCCTCTGAAATTAATTTGATAACACTAAGCCATTATTAGCATTATTAGTACAGTTTGTACATATTAAAAGTGGACTGACTGGTTTATGAGAAGGAAATTTAGGAAAAGAAGGTTCAATTATGTGAACAATTAGTGGCTTAATCTGGAAGGAAAGTGTCCACACAAGGGATTAAAAGGGTTTAACATTCCACTTAGAAATTAATTCAAAATAGATTTTCTGAGTATTCCAAAACAGACAAGTCTACTTATTTATGGAATACTAATCACCATAGTATCTAGGTGCATGATAACTACATTATTGTAATTTAATATATTTTTAAATGCCATCATGTTTCTGAAGTAGCTAGAAAGCAGATTTTATATTTGTGGGATTGAGTATTACAACATAATTTAACTGCAAAGAGCAAACACGGCTCTGATATATTAGGTTCAGCTCAAAACTCCTCCTCAATGTTTAAGCATCGTCACTTGTTTTTCCTCAGAACTCTGTCATGGGTCTAAACATTGAGCCCTCTGTCAATATTCATATACTTATGAACCATGATTCACTGTCCTAGCTCATCACTGACTTTTTTTACTTGTTAAACATGTATGCTAACAGAGCAGTACTTTTTCCTTAGGAAAGCTCAACCCCAGATGCTTTATATTAGACAAGGCTTTCGAACTTCTGTAGAAACTTCTCTCTCTGTATCTTCTATTTCTTGGCAAGATTAGGAAATAATTGACTCAGGAAAACAGAGTTACAAGACAAAGTTTACCACCTTACAATCAAACATTATCAAGTAGCACATTTCAGTGAGAAACATACATACTAGGAAGCTTTGCTGGGACTTGTATTGGAGATAAAATGGCCTAGTGAGATGCTCATGGAAGATTACCTAAAAATTGTATTTCCAACCTACATTGAAATCAAACTTTTATTGAAAGTAAGTATCCTTCCTAGGTTCTTCTGGAAGGGGCAAAAAAGAGAAGAGGGGGAAAAAATCCAGTTCTGAGCTTAAAAAGAATGCAACATTATTATTAGGTCCTTTGTGCCTTCCCTCTGCCCTAAATGTAGAAGGAATCACAGGCAATCTTTTGGTTAATTAAAGGATTAGGCAGCATATCTCTGATGAAGTCGAAGAATATCTAGATATCATGTAATAAAACCATAGTCCCGTACCCAAACTTATGAGGAAGAAAATAAAACCACATTAATAATACCTGCAAGGTATCAGATACAAGTACAGGAAATGGGATCCATAAGGAAAATGCAACCCCTGTAGGTCAGTTCCTACAAAAATATTAATTATTCAGAAACTTAATAAAGGCCCCCAATATTCTAGGCTACAGAAGTAGCAAATTCTCTCTCCCTCACTTCCAACTCTTACCTTGTGATACAGAAATACTGTGCACAGATGGCACTGAAGTAAGTTGAGCAAGCTGCTCTTTCAACTTCTTGACCTCAGCCTGCAGCTGGCTCACATTTCCTTGTGTGTCTTCATTTACTACAGCCTTTTATAAATATGAGAAAATTAGGAAAAAGTATAAATAAAAATTGTACATGTTAAGAGAAAACTCAAAGAATGCAAACCAGTAAAACTACTAAGAACACTTTCCATCTTAGGAAAGGAAGAACTCATGGGAAAAGCAGAGTTCTGTTCGATAAGAAGTAGCAAGTTGCACTTCAGATGGAATTAGAGGTTAAAAATTGTAATGTTTTCTGCAGAATTTTGTCTGGAGCTTTTTCACCAACAAAGCTGTATACATCAGAGGCAGTTTCAGCTAAATGCCAACATGCTTTTAGAAACCCACTCATGAAAAATTACATTTTGGGCTCTGGAATTTATATAGAACTAGTTAACAGAAATAACACTGAATCAGAATTTTTAATGACAGTTTTAATTTTTAGTGTAGATTTACTTTTTACTTTTCTAATGAAGTCCTCTGAAAACAAGCCATGAATACATACTATTAACAGCCATTACTTAGTCCCCACCTGTTGTCCTTTATTCCTAATGAAGAGCAAACAAGCCCTTTTCAAAAATAATTTGTCTTTAAAAAAAAGGAAAGCAAATTTAGTGTTTTCAAATAAGCTAAATTAAACTAGTGAAAACATGGCAGTACAGCAGTGACGCTACCTTGCTTGCAGATATGTAAATTAAATGACAAGAAATTGTCTGTTGCTACAATAAAGACATTAAGTAACTCTCTTACCTTGTTTTTAATCAGCTTTGCTCGCTGAGCAAAATTAAGAGTGGACAGTGTTTCACCAAAACACCTGGATCCTGGATGAACATTGGCGATTATACATGTTTTTGCATTACCACCAAGAGAATCCTATTTAAAAACATGGAAGTTAGTTTTATTTACATGTTTTTGGTGACAATAGGAAGCTATTACCTAAGATATACTGTGTATCATTTTGAACAAATTTCAGAAAGAATTTCATTTAAATATCCATGCTTGGTAAGTTTCTCAAATTTTATTTCAAATGTGGGTATAAAGGAAGTGACTGTAAATAAAGTTTTTATTTGGGCTGACTATATTATTTAATGATTTGAGATACTTGTTTCACCTGAACAGCACGGAGAAGAAAACATTCTAAACGACCACAAAAATAATCATGGTAATTAGCAGATTCGTGGTCACACTGCTTTCAGCATCATCTGTTCATTGTTCCAACCTATCTTCCTTCTGTTGGCAACTGTCAAAACGAACAAAATCACAAACCAACAGATTCACGACCAAGGATATAAAAGGATTATCTCCCTTTTACGTGCGTATCTTCAGGCATTTCCGTGCTGTTAAACAAGTAGCTCTCAAATCTCAAGAGAAGGCAGCAGTTACACCTAAAGACTAAAAGTGTAGTACTACAAAATAGTCCACAAGCCTAAATGGCATTGTCTCTCTCCGTAGTGAAGGTCATGTTTGTGGACTCCTTTGCAGTACACACCTAAAAAAAACCCAACCACTTAAACTAACAGCTGATACAGTTGTAATTCTCTTCCAATTTCTATGTATTCTGGGTTGCATTGAAAGAACATAATTCCTTTGAATTTCAGGAATCTACCTAGAACTGGCTTCAAACAGTTGAGAAATTTTGCTGTGATCACAATACTGTATTGTAATGCAAATATTGTGTTGTGTACAAATACTATAATACAAAAATATATTACAGATATTCATTACTCTTCACAGAATTTTGGTGAGTGCAGGCATACAACAAATTTTTGACTGCCTCTGTCTTTCTTTTCTGTTCATTTTGAAAAGAGGCTATAAGCACTCAGGTAGGAGACTGTAAATTCATCTAAGCCTTTACATCAGAGCAACACTAAGCACACAGAGGCTAAATTCTGGAAAGCTGGTCAAATGTTTCAACACATCTCTAAATATTACACTTTGATACACATTATTTCCCAAGTTATAAGGATGAAAATGTGTACTTCCTTTTCATTAAAACTTCCAAATATGTAGTAGGAGCTTATGAAAATAAATAATTTGTCTTCAGTTAACAGAGAGACATTAATTACAAGTTTGTTTAGGTTAAAAAGATACTTTTCAAGCTTTCTTTTGCTTGCCCAATATTGAAGCAACTTTAATATACTTGAATTCAGCTTTTTGATAGTAAAAACCCCCAACCCAATTTTTTTCTACATCCCAAGTAGCAGATAAAACCCAGAGGATATATATTACCCGTAGCAGAAAAGTGAGCTTGGAATCCCGGTAGCAAATGTGTCTCTGTTTGCCATTGCCCACATCAACAAGTGCTGTGATTACTTGGCCCAGGCAGCTTAATGATCGATTTATGTTACCTGCTTCCTAAAAATGAGGAGGGAACAAGAATGAATGGATTTGGTGGACGGAAAAGGGCACTGCATCTGAAAGGAGAAAGATGCCACAGAAGTTACAGAACTAACCTTTAACCTCAGCCCTTCTGTATGGGTGTCTTTCTGTCTCTCAGATCCTGCCAAGTCTACCAGGTTGAGCAGGGAAGACCGAATGTTTACAACCTCATTGTTTTTCTCCATGGATTCTACTGTGATAGTGAAAACTGCATGTGATCTGGAGGATTCTCTGTTCATTGAGGTCGATGCCACACGACGGTTTCTCCAGCCCATAGTTAATACCTAAACATGAAAAAGACATCACAATTTCAAGTATCTCAGACTGTACTTTAGATGCAGGTGACATAAGCAGCAGTAAGCACAATTCCATGCTACAGCTTTTAAAAATCTCAAGGACAAAGACTTTTTTTACTGTTTTTGAACAGAAGTATTTTAAATGTGAAAAAGATATAGCTAGTCAAGCTTTGTAGCAGAACTAGTTATAATATTCACTTATTTTCTCCAAAAGTGCCATTGCTGTTTGAAAGCATAACATATCCCATACTGGTGTATGTTATCAGCACACAAAATAAAAAAAAATTAAATTTAAAGTCACGCAAGTACTATGTGAATGCATATCATTCACGGAGAAATAAACCTGACAATTATGGAACACATGCTGCCCACATAGCAAGAAATGTAGTTTTCTGTTGCTATTTCAGAGATGTGTAGGGCAAGCATTAGGAAAGGATTACTGTAATTGCCAATCATATATTCCAAACTCCAGAACTTTTTGATTTCTTACAGGTGTGGGAGAGTGAGGAAACAGTCATTGCCTTAAACCAGTTTTTTTTGTAGTGTGCTTTGCAGTATGGAGATGGGGAAGAAGGTGACACAAACACAAAAAAATGGGGGAAAAAAAGTGCTGTAGTTGAAGAGTAATATTTACCAAATAAGCATCAAGGTAAATAGTCCAAATATTAAAAAGTGCCAAAAAACATACCTGGTATGCTTCAGCAGCAGATGACAACACCTGTTCAACAGCACCATCAACAAAGACTCCCTTCTTGATGTGTTCTCTGAGAAAGAGTCCAGCTGAAGCAGAATCTAGCAAGTCAAATATCTGTTCGTTGTAGATTTCAATAAATGAGCATTTGCAGAGAAAACTCTTTCCACTGCCAGCCTGAAAAACAGAGTAATTTGCACTATAAACAGATTTGCTTTATTAACTCTGGCATTCTATGGCAGCAAGTCTCTTTTCACAAGTATCTAAAGCTACTAGTTTGCATATATATCCTGCATACTATACACTTCTGATGCCAAGGTGACAAGCAACATCCAGAAACCTAGATGCATTTTTAGACTCAAAATATAAGTACACTTGTGTCTGAAGAAACTGTACTATAATTTGGCAGAGTACTATGTGCAAGCACTTCTCATTAATAAATTTCATGCAAGATAGCAATAATCTTGGCAACTTAATGGCTGCACACCCAGTTTACCAACCTCAACTAATTTTTACTGCGAGACATTACTTTCACTGCAATAGTAAGTATAAAATAAATGTACCTTTTCCTTTTCCCGCTCAATTAGAAAAAATAAGTATTCAAAGCTCCGTGGAATTACACCTCTCAGACTGTGAGTGAAATTATCAGAATCAGATGGTCCTAAAGAGATTTTTAAATAAAAAAATTTAAAAATTAATTAGTACTACTCAAGAGTAGTGGCTGACATGAGGAATACATCTCAAGACAAAACAAAATTAAGAAATCATTCAAAGACTAATCTCTCTCATGCACTTACCCATCATAGTAAAGGTTTTACCTGACCCAGTCTGGCCACTAACAAAAAAAGAAAAAAAGAAGTCAGATAAACCTTTATTCTGGCTCTGAATTTTTCATTAATCTGCATCTTTAAAGGAGAAGTCAAAGCTTAAAACAAACAAAATACATTCTTCTAAACTGAAGATAAGGAGAAGATAAGAAGCAAACTGAGAAATCAGTCAGGTAAAAACATTTAAAAATTGAACAGCAAATTTTACCAAGAAATTCCATTAGATAAATCACCTTTTGTCTCCCCTACCACCCAACATTTTCTTCCTTATTTCTGTTGAAAAGTTAGCATTAAAATGAAGACTTCCAAATATATACATAAAACGAATTTTTTGGTCAATCTTTTGAGTTCTATGTCACTCAGTAGTGCACATAAGGATATATTAGACTTAAAAACACTTTTTTCTTTCCAAGTTTCTTTTCCTAATGTAGTTATTAATCACGCTAGAGAAACTTCAGGGCAATTTCATTTCATTTTTCCACATTTGTATATTGTACCAAAGTGGACTTCATAGTTTTGCAAAAGCTGTGCTATGCTCAAAAAAGCCCAGTAAGGTTTTGATTAGATTAGCACTTTAAGTCAGCATTTTCTGACCAAAGTGCTTCCTCAGTTTTCAAAATGAAAAAATATTGAGTTAATATAACGATATTTATACTACTAGTCATGGATATATTTCTACCTTGAAAATATTCTAAAAGTTAAAATTATCATTCAGGAGTTTCCCCACAGGCAGCCAAGAGTCACTGAAGAGTTGAGCTGGTCAAATATCAAGTTAAAGTGATTTTCATTCCATTTTACTATGGACATACTGGAAACTACTAGCTTTCTCTTTAACAGTACAATGAAACTCCTACTTTTTAAGCTAATAATAGCAAGATTGAAATGAGTTTACATCCATGTTATTAGCCTCAAGTGTTAAAAGCATAACACCTACAAATAGATTCCTCCAAAAGAAGAGCAAGGAGTACCATCAATGCTGGAAGAACACACCTTATATGCTGTGCTGCAGTAAGGAAACACTTTTGAAGTTTACTGTAATATTAGCCAGGCTCCTGGCTCTTAAAACCAGAACTATTCATTAGCACAATCTCCTTAAATGTTGCCATTGCTAGGAAACGACTGTAATTGCTATGAAATTACTTACTATGCAAAGATGGTTCCATTGTAGCCATTCATACAAGATTCAACAATGTTTTTAGCCACACTTGAGAACACAGACTCCTGGGAACAAGGGAAAGAGAAGGCACTTGGCACCACCTTTAAGCATCTTTTACATCACTGTTGCCTATGCCATAACTTTCTAATGTACATAATGGATGCATTCCTTAAGGTTAGACATGTACCATGACCTCTGGAATTCTCACAGGAAAACAATACATCTGAAGTCTTTGTGACATAAATCACTCTCTCTGAAAAAATTGTATTGTTTGATAAACCTGAAGAGAAATAATAAAATTCAGCATCATAGTAACAGCTTCCAAATAGCATTATTAATTTTGATCCAGTGGTTTTGATTATGTTATGCAGTTTATACCATCAGTTGGTCAGATACCTGTAACATTTATAAAATCTAGTTAGCTTTCAACATTTGCCACTGCACAATGGCACATTTAACACACCTGCACAACTTAGTCTCATCTATTTTCATATTTTTCTCTTAGATCTACAAAAAGAGCCTAGCTACAAATAACAGCATACAGCAGGTGAGGGTTTAGGGGAGGTTTTGTTTGTTTTTTTAACAGAAATTAAATGGAATTGAAGTCTTAGCAGAATTAAAACTATGTTCAGAATGTCAAACACAATATTATAGAAATTAAATTGAAGGATTTTCTTTCTGATATTACTTGCCGCAGATGAGCAATGCATCCATTTAAAATGCAAAAGTGTAAGAAGGAAATACAGTAAATAGAATATAAACTCCTAAGTTCCTTAAATACAAAATGCAGGGCCAGGAGTTGATGATCCTTGTAAAGGCCCTTCTAACTGAGCATATTCTGTGATTCTGTGAAATTGCATCTTAATATCAGCTACTGACTGCCAGTTATTTTTGTATGTTTGTCTCAACAAGCAGATTTATTTTCTATGGTGTTACCATAATGTTTACAAACAAAAACATCAATTTTAATTCAAACTCCAATTAAAGAAATTAACAGCTAAAAAAAATACATCAAAACTATTGGAGTGCAAAATTTTTTGCAGCATTTCTGTACTATAACTACATACCACTGCAAAAAATTAGACTTAAGGCACTACATCTTTAGAAAGGCTTAGCATAGTAGTTGCCAAAACTTGGGCGAAAATTGCAGTAGTTATGAGATTCTGGAATGATTACCTGTGTTGTTTCCATATTTGCAACATAATCAAAAGTGAAGATCTTTGGCTCAGGCTTCGAATGCAGGCGGATGGTATTTGATGAAAGAACAGATAAACACAGGCCTTGATCTCCATCGGTTAATGTAGTTCTGTCTGAAGGGGGACGTACCCTTACAAAAACTTTGATAGCATCACCTTCAACACTAAATAAATATTTATGCATTAAATTACTTCAAAATATATCTATCAGCTGTCTGATAAAATTAAATCAGAGCAATGAGATTAAGCATATGAAGTCTTACAAAGGTCTGTCCTGAAATCATACTACTTGTAGATGAACATCAATTCACTACAGAATTTCTTAAAGGTAAAAATGTGGCAGATTTAAAAAACAAAGTCCATACAGTTACATGTAATTTATTGCTGTGGCACCTAACTTTAGCTCTAAAAAACCACATTGCACAGTAAACTTGAGATGCCCTTCTTATTCCTGGAAGTTTTAATAGACAAATGGAGCAGGTAATGCTACAGTCCACCAAAAAAGCTGTTAGCATTTTTCTTTGGTGCTCACAGAAGCGAAAGAAGAATAAATTCTTGATCAATGAATCAAATAAAGCATAGCAAGTGCCTGCATATAAAACATCCCTAACCTATTTCATCACATTTATCAGTGGGTAAATTTAGCTTTAATAAATAACTGTTCATGACTTCCATTAAGGCTCTGAAGTGTTCTGATATAAATACCAATACACCCATAAAATATTAGAGAATTAAATCCTTACATGAAGTGGTAGCAAACTTGGATTTGCTTCACTGCATTCTTTCCCAAAAGGCAGTTATAGCAGCAGGGTGCTATAACTGCTATTTTTACTTTTGGTATAGAAGAGAAAGGAAGAAAACCATTTTAAAAGTGGGGAAGGGTCTTCATGAATGCAGTGAGCACTGACAGAGGAATGGTCTAAGAACACAAGCAGCAGCTGAGAAAGGGAAGATGTTATACTGGATTTAAGACACACCAAATTAATTTGCCAAATGTGCTTTCATTGTATAACAGTATTCTGAGTTGTGGTGAAGGGCTTTTTGTTCTTGTTTAGTTTAGGGCTTCCTCACAGAACTGAAGTTCCTAGTGGAATATTTCTTCAGATAAATTCTGGCATCCAGCTGCAGAATTAGTGGACAAATGAGAATTCATTGCAGGGCAGCATTCCAAGAGGAGCCCAACATGTCAGCACAACAGTTTTATTATGAGAACATTTTATTTTTTTTAAGCCTATAAGAACATCAGGAGAGAAAGGCAGCAATCTTAGGCAGGAAAAGATTGAAAGAAAAAACTTTAAATTATCTCACAAAATTATGCTAGGTTTTGTTTGCACTTTTTGTGCGATGTGATTATTCATATATGGGAACTGGCCAATACTACTTTACCTAGATGAGTTCAACAAAGATACTGAAGAGTCACGTGAATCTCCTATGAAAGGGAAACACACAAAAATGAAACAAAATAAAATTACTCCTCAAAAAACCCCACTTAAATACTGTAAGCAGTACAGAGGGAAATAAATGGAGAGCCTTATAAATAGCTGTTTTGTGCATGAACCAGAACTGCATGAAAATATTTGGTAATTATCGTCCTTGGGCAGAAAGATTTCAGTTTGTTACAGAGGTGGAGAAAGCTCCAGTCCTGTAATGTGAACACACACACACTTGTCAATGTGCAGGCTCTTCAGTTAATGTCTATAAGGTTTTGCATGTGTTTTGGAGAATTAGAAACATAAATGTTGATAGCATTATATATTCCACAGTATTTTAAAAATTGCAGACTTAACACAGATAAACCATTACAGCATGACTTAGCTTTCCTGATGCGACTGCAAAACGTCAATATCCTAAATCAGCACAACTGAGTAGCTGTATTACTTTTACTTCTGTGATGTAATATTGATCACCCTGTAATACGTAAAGCTGTCCTGTACATATCTGGAGCACAAGCCTTAGGAGGAGCAGCTGAAGAAGCTGGGGTTGTTTAGCCTGGAGAAAAGGAGGCTCTGGGGAGACCTTATCATTCTACAATTGCCTGGAAGGAGGCTGTAGTCAGGTTGGGGTCAGACTCTTCTCCCAGGTGACAGGACAAGAGAACATAGCCTCAAGCTATGCCAGGGGAGGTTCAGATTGGACATGGGGGGGAATGTCTTCACTGAAAAGATGATTAGACTTTGGAATGGGCTGCCCAGGGAGATGCTGGAGTCACCATCCTTGGAAATGTTTGGAATGGCACTCAGTGCCATGGTCTTGTTGACGATGTGTTGATCAGTCGTAGGTTGGACTCCATGACCTCACAGGTCTTTTCTAACCTCACTGATTCTGCGATATGAGCCTCATTTTGCACAGCTTCAGATTTCAAGGAGATGGCACATATTACCCCATAGGTAGGTAAAGTGACTTATTTTTTACTTAAAGGTGAATCTATGAAGGTACATAATACAGTCAAAATACTAACCAAGTAACAAAATTGTATTTAGAAAATAAGAAAATAACAATGAAAAAAAAAGCCTCAAAATATTCCAATAATTAAGACTGTGTAAAATCTTTAAAGGCACGCAGGTTTTATTGTAGGAGGATTGTCTTTAAAAGCAGAACGAACTAGGATGTGCAAAGGTGTTACCCTGCTCTTTGACATTCATACTACCTAAATATCCTGCTGCTGTGTGAGCCTGCTTTGACGCACACAACATCTGAGAAATATTTTAGCTTCTAAATCAGTTATTTATTCTTCAATTGCACAATTTATCAAGGAACAGAGTGCACTTTGAAAGCTGAAATCTGACCGATAGGTACTTGCAGAGCCCAGGGAATAGCCTGAAGTTGTGTCAGGCGAGGTTTAGGTTGTGTATTAGAAAAAGGGTCTTCACCCAGAGGGCACTGGAACAGGATCCCCAGGGAAGCGGTCATGGCACCGAGCCTGACAGAGTTCAAGAAGCGTTTGGACAACGCTCTCGGGCACGTGGTGTGACTCTTGGGGTGTCCTATGCAGGGCCAGGAGTTGGAGACACTGATCCTTGCGGGTCCCTTCGGACTCACCATATTCTTTGTTTCTGGGAAAGGGCCGACTCTTAGGTACCCCGACACGACCGTGGGCATCGCTCTGCCCCGCGGGCACCGCAAGGCCGGCAGCTCCCGGGCCATCGGCCGCCCGGGGCGCGCCGAGCCCTCCCGGCACGGTCTCACCTGGCCCCACTGGCTCTCACACGCGGGTGATGCCCCGCCGAGGCCCGGCTCCTCCAGGCAGAGCCTTCCCTCGCTCCCCGAGCCGCCCCGGGCCCCGCGTGCTCCCCGAACCGCGGGAACATCCCGGAGCCCTTCCCGGCCGCCCCCGCTCACCTCTCACGCCGGGAGCCATG
>VZRL01006688.1:817347-840016 GCA_013397895.1 Origma solitaria
CCAAAATGGCGGCGCCTTTGAATTTGGCGCTCAGCGGCGCGGCCCCGCCCCCTGCCCGAGGCCAGCGCGGGCACAGCCATTTCCCCCGCGCCTCCCTCCCCAGCCATTGGCCGAGCGCGGCCCCGCCCCGCCCGCCCCGGGGGCGTTCCGGAAGGGAGGGGCGCCGTGCCCGCGGCCCGCCCGGAAGCGCGAGCGGCGAGGGGCGGCCATGAGCAAGAGGAACCAGGTCTCCTACGTGCGGCCGGCCGAGCCCGCCTTCCTCAGCCGCTTCAAGCGGCGGGTCGGGTATCGGGAGGGCCCCACGGTGGACACCAAGGTAATGCCCTGGCCCGGGGGTGGGAAGGGACAGCGCCCTCTTCATGGCGCTTCCCGGGCCTTGATGCCCACCCATCTCCGCTCCCTCCCTTCTCCCGTAGCGGGCGGTGGGGAAGCAGCACTCCAGGGTTTAGCAGTGCAAGGGGGAGCTGTAGTTACCCGCTTGAAACTGACCGAAATCGCCTATGTAATTTGTTTCTGCGTCTGTGTTGGCGGATCAAAACAACAGCGCCAAGTGCCCTGCCCATGGCTGCTTTGGTGGCCTTGCGGAGCAGCCGCTTCAGCCTCTCAGTGCCCGAGGGGGCTGTGGGAGCACCGGGGCGACAACGGTGCCAAGCTGAGCTGGCCTTTAAACAGCCCAGGCGGGAGGGAGGCGGTGTGGAGATAGTGTTCTGAAAATAATTATTGGAAAGGAGTTAACATGGGTTCGAACTGAAAGAGGGGAAATTTAGGATATATATGTATGGAAAAATATTCTTGACTTCGAGGGTGGTGAGACGTGTTGCCCAGGGAGATGGTGGATGCCCCATCCCTGGAACTCTTCAAGGCCAGGCTGGATATGGGAGGTGTCCCTGCCCGTGGCAGGGGGCTTGGAACTGGATGATTTTTAAGTTCCCTCCCAACCCAAACCATCTTGCTGTAGGTCAGTGGTCATGAACGATGTTGTGATGGCTGGGAAGGCAGGGCAGACGCAATAGGGTCTGAGCCAGCTTATTGAAAGGCAGCCTTTCCTGAGGCAGTTTTTTTCTGCCTCCAGTGTGCTTTTGCCTGTGTTTCCCTCTAAGTGGCTTTCTACAGGATACCTTAAGAAATGAGCCCATCGTTATTGTGGTATAGCACATGTAAAACTGTTACTTTTTGATGACTAGGAAAATTTAGACTTAAGCTATGGTAGTGCTGTTTGTCCAGTTATGCTGTTACCTAATTATACTTGAACATTTGGATGATCCCACCCTGACCTGTATGTTGCCAAAAATTAACCTGGTGAAAAAGGCCCCGACTTCCCACTGGCCAGTTGTTATGGCCTGGATTTGTACTTATGTCACTGTGGATATATAAGTTACCTGTGAAGATATCTTTTATTGCAAACAATGTATTGACTTTAACCACTGTCTCTGTTCACCTGCACTTCCTTTTAAGGTTCAATTCAAGTATCTGGTGGATCTTGACCGAAAGAGGCCATTACCTCCTGGAGAGGTCACTCTCCAGGGTGGTCAATAAAGTAATAGTTACAGTGATTTGTTAAAAAACCTCACTTCATGAGCTGGAATTTCAGATAAACTGTGCCTTTAATAAATCTAGTACAAACTGTTTCACTTCACAAGAAAGATTGTGTTTTGCATATCTCTTGGTAAATTCAGTAGATTACAGTAATATTGTCTGTACTTTTCCTTACAGAATGAAGTTTTCAGTTCCTCTAATATTGCCAAACTTCAGGTTGCTGCACTGAGGTTTCCATGCCAGAAGGTTTATTTTGTAAATAAAATTATCCCAAATAATTCTTCTGTTTCAGAGCACAAGTTTGAGAGTGGAAACGGGAGCATGATCTTCCTTGTGTCAGTCCTCCTTGCAGTGATTTTTTTAGGCAGGTTTAATAACTCAGCCGCCATGGACCCACATTTCCCTTTGTGCTGTTTTGAGTGCAGCTTAGAAAGTTCAAATTTGGACCCATGCATTTAAACTTTTCCATAGTGTTGCATGGCAGACAGTGCTTGTACAGTCAGGATGGTGAACAAAATAAATTAATTTTCTTGCTTTCCAAGTTCCTGCACTTCTGGTCTCTAATTGAAGGAGCCCATGCTCTCATGCTGTTTCTTTCAGTTGGAAGCCATGTCTCAGTGATAGAATTGGAGTGTCCTTTGGACAACATGTGTTGGGAGGGCCCAGCATTGGCAGCTGTGCCAAGTCTCCTCAATAACCCTTCTGCAAACGTGAAACCAAAGAGAACTGGCCCACAACTGGAGTGATGATCAGAATTGCTTTTATTTCTCCTTTGTTCAGAGAGAGCAGCTTCCCCTTGCAGATGATGACAGTGACAATGGCAGTGACAAGGAAGATGAGCAACCGCAAGTGGTGACGCTGAAAAAAGGGGACTTGACTGCAGAAGAAGCAATGAAAATTAAACAGCAAATCAAAGAGGCCTTAAAGTCAAATGAATCAGGTGAATTTCAAACTACTAATTTCTTGCTCTGTATAGTCAGAGATAACCCATAAAAGGGGGTCTGATATTTGCTCAGTTTTCTACTGCTTAATACTGCCTTTGATAAGTTCTGAATTTTTCACCTAAATATTTTGCACTTGTGGTTCCTAATCTCAAGTCATTAAGTACATATGTACTGTCTGGCTTTTTATAATGATGCAGTTCTGTGCCTCTTGATTGTGCGCCATCTTACCTGCAAATACCACCTTAAATTAAATTTTTTTTGATGTAATGGCATGTCATTATCTTGGTGCACAGTCTTTTGACATCACCTGTGATAATTTTTGAACTCATTAACTAGTTCAGCCAAATTTGACAGTGGAGTGGATGTTTTAAAGGTAATTGTATGAGTTCATGAAAGAGAGTGTCAGGGCAGAGGGACTCAGGTCTGTGCTTCAGTGGAAAGAATGCCAGATGTGTGACTTGGGAACATGTTCACTTAGGTGACTGGCCCATGTATTTCCTTGCTTAAAATCAACCCCAGGATGTGTTGTGACTTGCAAATACATTAAGCGAAGCTAAACAAATGATACAATAGTGCCAAAAACTAGCAAGGTACAGAAAAAAATGTTTCTTTGCTACAAAGAATTAGACAGAATGGAAAGATGGATGTGGTGTGGGAGGGGCTGCTGCAGTCTGACAATAAAAATGTGAAACTACAGCTGATGGATTCTTATGTTAAGAATTTCTCTCAGTATTCATCATTCAGATATGATTGACATAAATGCTTTGAGTGTCCAGAAACTTCAATCATCACACAGGGTGTGATGAAATATAGCTTTATCTTTTGCTGACAGAAGACTTGACAGATTGAATGTAGCTACTGCTGTCTTCAGTGGAAATGTCTTGATAATTAAGAATATATGACTAGAATCTCACAAGTATAAAATGGAAAGGTGAATCATAGAAACTGGACATCTTCTGTGGTTAGCCCTTATGGCTATTTACAAAAGCTGCCAATTGAATTTAGAGCACATTGTGAGGCCTAGCACATGGCTGTCAATGTGACATCCTTAGTTTCTCTGTTTGCTATTTGTATTTGAAAATTCAAGTTTGTTCTGTCTCCCTATAGACTTATATGTTAAAATTTAAATTGTATAAATGGAGAAGTCAGTAACAGGAGTGGGAAAAAATATGTTGAAAATCTTATGTTTTTTGAAAAGCAGATTGATGAGAAATCTTAATTTTTAATCATGTAGGTTAGCTTGAAATGAAATAAAACTGTGTCCTATTTGTTTCTGCAGGTAGTTATGTATTTGTTAGGTCTAAGCAGATAGAGGACTAGGGCTGTGTTTATATGACTTGAACTCCTCTGAGAATATGTGTTCAGCTTTGGGTTTACTTCCTGGTGTCTTGTTATTGAAGCGTAATGCATATAGATGCTTGGTGTTGCAGTTTCTAAAGTCATCACAAAATTTCTTTTCACCCTCCTAGTATTGCCAGAAGTTTCAACTTATTGGAAAGAAATGTCATGGTTCTTTCTGAGCATTGGCTTCCTTTTCATATAAGCAACTTGAACTTTGAATGATCACAGTAGGAGGAAAAATGATTTTGTAAGGCTGGGCAAAAAGAAGTAGTTGTCCATGAGAATCTATTGAGGTGGAGTCCATGCTGTGAAAAAAGTCCAAAAGAGCTACCAAGCTGAATACACAGTGTGAAATGGAAGTGTATTTGAATAGAGTGACTGAACTTATTTGGTGGAAAAATACATTCCTAAGACATAATTGTACGTAGTGAGGATGGCAGTATTGAGTCCCTGTAGGACTTTATCACTTCTGCTTATTACCCCTTCAGCCCTTCAATAATAACTTGCATTTGGAAGAAAAAATCCACAGAAGTAGGTAGCAGGAGTGTTGGGGACTGCAGCCCTCTGTTCTACATTGTTGTGTTACTATTCATTCATCTGCGTTTGCAGTTATGAGCTCTTCGTGTCCTTTTCCTTTTTACGGCTTAAGGGAATAAACAGGGTAAGTGCTACTGTGTTCCTCTGCTATGGAGAGAACCCAGTGTGAAATCTGCAATGAAGGAAGGGGTGTGTCACCATGCTACAGCTTGCTGAAGGCTTTTTTGTGTTTTGGGCCATTTTGAACCGTCAGTCTGACCTCTAGATTTAAATTCTGATTTCTAGTCTGAAGCAGGTATTTAGACAGTTGGTTACTTCCAATGTAATAAATAGAGTTTTGAGTAACATGTGAATTTATTTTATTTTTTTGGCTGCCAATTCTGAAAATGGGAAGTATAAAAAAATTTTGGTGCCACATGATTTGATTGTATTTCATATTGGTTTGATTTTTATCCCAGAGTTGAAAGTCAAATTAATTTAATGGCTACTAGACCGTAATATATAGCACCAAATCAGATTGTCAGTGAAATTACATGAAGCTGAAAAGGTAATAGGGAAGTAAAGTTTCCAACTGATAATTTTCCTTTCTAGCATGCACCAATGCTGAGGCACTTTGATAGACTCTAAGAAATGTGCTACTATCTATCTGTTGTGAGTACACAGTTTTTCAAAATACAGAAAGTACTCAGTTTTGAGGTTCTGCCCTCTTCTCTTTTATATCTGTAGTGGTTGTCTTCATTTGCAGGACCTTGTCTTCAGGCTTTGGATTGGGATATTACTCTAGAATTTTCCGTATCTCTTTTACATCTTTTCTCCTTTGTTTTCTTGTATAACCATTTCCATGTGGCTACAGTTTTTGGTGTTTGCTTGGGTTTTGTTTGTTTGGTTTAGTTTTTTGTTTTGTTTTTGTTTGGGTTGGTTTTTGTTGTTTTTTTTTTAGACACCAGATGTTCCCATGACTTGCATTTTCTTTTACAGATGAATTACATTTTTGCATTTATTGCATTAATTTGGTAAAACCAGCTGATTAATGTCCTAGCTGCACTTAGTTGCCTCCTAAGGCAGAACAAATCCTAGTGCTGCTTTTCTGTTGGCTTTTGCAAGTAGAGTCATAGAGATCTTTTTTATTTATAACCTTTATTATATGAGAAAATGCTCTTCTGTTTTGAAACGTTTTTCTCCACGGAGCAGAGACTTAGAGGCTTTTTAAAAAGAAATATTTTGTTTATCATAATGATTTTTCTTAATATTTTATGCATCATTTTATAAGTTGTTACTGTTGGTTCAGAGACAAAGAAAAACGGTCTTATGAAAAACTAAATTTGTACAAAAGAAAATATGTCAATTACTGCAAGATAGTTTATCCCAACGTTTGTTACAGTCTATGAAATCAGGGTTTTTTTTCTAGTGATTTTCTAGTTCATTTGGCCTCTGGGACACTCTGACATACGCAGATGACCAAATTTGGCAAAAGGTGTCCTTTCTTGTTCAGAGCCTTAGAATATTTTTCTTGTTTCATTCTATTTGCTGGGTCCTGGAAAAGGACAGGAAGAGGAAGAGACAAGGAGAATACAGTACATGCAGTCTTGGCTATTGGAGCTCTTTCTGATTAAGCACAGACTGTTCTGATAAAGCAGCTGTTATATCAGATACATCTCACAGAGTTAATGGTGCTCTTCATCATGTGAAATAGCAGGAACCTAAATCAAAGCTAACTTCGCAGCATTTATGTAAGGAAAACTTTCCCAAGTGTTCTCAAAAACAATTGAGTCTGATTACCAGAGCAAGAATGGCCTTCTTAACTTCATACCACCAGTGTGCTGAATTCCTGGAGTAAATGTTTCCAAAGGCATGCATAGAAAATGGGTGGCCAGAAAGCAGTGGAAGGAGCATCTGAAATGGCTGACCTGAACTTCTAACTTTAGAAACCACTAAGAAATTTGCCAGGTTATTGAAATTTTTTTCCCAACATTCTATCTTTGAATAGACATATATGGTTTCCACTGTTCTTCTGTTGTTCTTGACAGTTTAGTGACATTTCTATCTCCTGTTGTTGCCTCATTGACCCATGTGGCTAGAAACTGCTGAAAAGTGGTGCTGCTAACTACACAAATGACTGCTAAATAAAAAGCCCTCTGAACTGAAGAACAGTGTTTCTTTTTCCGACCCTTATTACTACTTTTATTGTAATATATAACTTGAAATGCAAAGAAGAAATTTCTGACTTTGTGGCTTCTTAAATTGATGTCACTTGTGAAGTGAGTTTTCTGCCCAACACCTGACTGTGCTTGTCTTGGTCAACCAGTGTAAAAGTTTGTGATCCAGGTAAAAAGCAGCAGCGACTAAGAACAGTGGCAATTTGAATTTCTAATGTAGTTTTTGACTCATTTGTCAGAAGTGGATTTTATTATTTCTCCTGTAGTGCTTTTATGTATTTTACTTTGTGTGTTTCAGTGTGCTTACCAGAAATCCTGCTTTCCATAATTTGTAATGCTAACAGAGTCTTTTACTGGGACTCTGTTTTAAAAGGTACCAACACTGAGATTATTTCTTTAGTCTTTTTTTTTTGTATTGCTTAATACAAATCAGTTTTTTGTAGGTCTTTGATGCAAACAAAAGAGATAGCTGACACATAGGAACCTGGTAAAATTACAAAGGATAAAGTGAAGTTGTTTTACCAGCTGGAAAAGACAGTCTTAACAAATCAACACAAATTTCTTGAACTGCTACATCAAATTCTTTCCAAAAGTGTAGTCTGTCCTCACTCTCTCCACAGGTTGGTAGGGTATGGCCAGGACTACGGTGTTTCCTCATCTGCTTCATTCTTTGTCAAGCACTGCCAACACACGTTGCTCTCTGCAGCTAGCCTGGGCTTCCTGCTGAAGGGAATGTCCTTGAGCATATAATGAAATTTTGACAGTGTTTAACCAGGCCAAGAGCTAAAATAATTTCCTTTGATGCAGAATGACCTTCGAATAGAATTGTGGCCTTGGAGGTCAGAGCTGAGCTAGTTGCCATTTTGGTGGAGTTTTTGAGCTTTGCTGTTTCGTGCCCTTAGCTTATTAGATGTTTAAATTCATATTGCAAAGATACTTATCAGTTTCTCCATCTGGTTGGCAAAATGAAATAATGTAGTGCAGTTCATAATGTGGGTAGCCTGACAGTTGTGAGTAAAATTAAAATTTCTGTCCTCTATTTTTCCATGGGTTACAAATGCATAGTTGTTTATCTGTTTTCTTTTGTGGATATTCTTTGGTTACATTTTTATGGGTTAGTTTTTAAATTTACCACTCTAAGAAAGTGTAGTAATCCGTTTTTTAAAGAGTGTCCAATGAAGTTTGGTTTTTTTGCTCCTCATGCTTATGCAGTAGCTGGTTGTCCCATTTCCACACCTGTACGGATACCGTATACAGTTGGCACTCTGACCAGCTCCAGGTACATAGACAGTTGTGTCTGCACATAAGGGAAGTTTCTCTTAGAGACAGATTTTTTTTTTCAGAATGTGGCTTATATTGTGCCTCAGATGTTTAAATCAGAAGATCTGTGTTTCCAAATAAACATTGTAGTTATGCAACGATTAGTAATGGGGCCCAGCTTCTGAGAATAACGATGCATAGTGCATTCTGATTCACTAGGTGTGACATATTTTCAGTTCTGTTTTGCTCCCAGAATTTACTGTAGGCATTTCCTAAACTTCGTTGTCACATATACAGCATCTAAACACCTAAGGTCTCTGTGCAGAGTTCACAATGGATTCATTAAGAAGTATGCTTTTCATATCTACAGTTTATTATTGTGGGTAGTTCCTTGTAATGCTTTTCTAATGCACCAAGACTGAAATATTTTTACCCAAACCTCGTTATTTTCTGCATAGTAGTATTGTCTCATAAACTAGTGTAGAATCATAGGATCAAGGAATTGTTAGGATTGGAAAAGACCTCTAAGATCCATTGAGTCCCACCTACAAACATAGCACTGCCATTTTGCTATTAAACCATGTCTCCCAGTACCATATGTTTTTTAAACACTGCAAGGGATCGTGTTTCTATTATTTTGCTGGACAATTCGTTCCAATGCCTGACCACCCTCACAGTGAAGAAATTTGTACTAGTATGCCATCTAAATTTCCCCATGCAGCCATTTCTTGTCGTACTGCTTGTTATTTGGAAGAAGAGACTGATGCCTATCTCAGTACAACCTCCTTTCAGGTAGTTGCAGAGAGAGATAAGGTGTCCGTTGAGCTCCTTTTCTCCAGACTGGACAACCCCAGGTCCCTCAGCTGCTCCTCAATAAGACTTGTGCTCCAGCTTATCACTGTATGCACCTTTTGGGAGTATGCATTCTGTAGAAGCCATTGACAGAATTGGTGCTTAGTTTTTCAAGATAGGTTTCTTCTTAAAAAAGGTCTCTGAAACTTGGGGAATTCTAAGTGAAATTTCCTGCTGAAGTTGATGTCTTCATTTGTACCACACAACCCTTAAGACACCAGATATATTAGTTGTATTGTTTTGAGTATGCACTGAAGAGAGTTTCAGCCAGTGCTGTGTAGATAACACTGAAATGTTAAGTCTTCTGCCATAGTGCTGATATACTGAGGAAAGAATTTGTGCTAAAGAGAAGTTATTTATTGGTTATAATTAAATAGCACATAATCTTGTCAAGCACATTTCTGTTGAGTAATGAATTTCACAAAAGTAATTTAGGAAAAATATCTTGCACAGAACCTATGGCTCCTTAACGTTCTGTCACATATACATTATAAAAATTGCAAACTACTGCAGCATGAACCTTTGTGTCTGATTCATGACTTTACAATTACACTTTCTCTTCCAGAAATACTGCCCTGATGCTATTACTTATGCAGTAGCTTTCCCACTCAGCCTGATAATCATGGAAGGGACTTCTCCTGTTTTCAAGATTGTTGTCTGCTCCTCTGCATGTTCTAGAGCAAAATTAGTCAGTACAAATACTGTGGTGATTATGCAGAAACAAAGTGACCCTGAAACTTTCATGCATTATGGTAATAAAGGGGAGGTTTATTACCATGTGATCTTTTTCAGCTGTCTCAGCAGGACAGAATATACCAAGGAAAAAAAGTTTTTCTTGTATATGTGCCATTTTCTTATTTAAAGAGATACTGTAATTCTGAAATAAGTGCATTTGTTGTCAGGAATTTTACAAATGCTGAAGTGGAGTAAGAGGATCCTATGAAGTTGTACTCTCCATTTTGGTAAGTGGATGTGAATGGAATGTGTGGGAAAAGTTCTACTGCCCACAGTCTCTTCTGAGTTAGAACTCTGGTTAGTGAAACCCCATTTCTAATAGGAACTGGAGGAGCATTGTCTTCAAGGGCTTGCTGCCATGGAGCAGATATGTGTACATGAAGGATGTTCATTTATACAGAGTTTATGGCCAAAAAGTACATTTTCATGATTGTTGTATTCTCTCAGAAGTCTCACTGATCTTGGTTCAAGATCATCGTGGTTCAAGATAATAGTGAAGGCCTGTATTTGTTTGTGAACATGGGCAGATGAGTTCTGACTTTACTGTCTTTGTTATAGATGGTGAACCAGAACCTGCTGATGGAAAAATTATGTTCAGGAAACCAGCCAAACGTTCATCAGAGAAGTGTTTGGACTTCAATGTATGTTCAAGTAAGAAGATGAAAGAAGCAAAGAAAACTAAGATGGAAGCAACGACTTCTCAGAGTACAGCTAAGCAAGTGAAAAACAGCAGTCTTCTCTCATTTGATGATGAGGAAAATGATGATTAGGGGTTGTATTTTTTTATATTTTACTTGCCGTTCTAGAGACCTGCATAACATTGAGGACTTTCATAGAAATTGAAGCATGGTGTCTGAGTCTACTCTTACTTTGTTATAGTCCAACTAGAGAAACATAGTATAAAGTTAGCAAGAGCTAAGTCTTTGCAGTTAGTTGGAACTGTATGTCATGTCTTTATTTTAAAGGAGAATTTAACCATGTATGTACAAGCTATTTGAGGTTGCAAACGAGTAGCAAAATACACCTGTATATATTCAACTTAAAAATTTTCAATCAATACATTTTAAAATGCCCTCCATTACTAAAATGTGTTTCCCTATATTGAATCGGCTTAGTTGACAGTTGTGTGGTTTTTACCTGTTATTGGTGAAATTCAAAAGAGAGACACTTCATTGCTGTGGAACTGAGACTGGAGTTTTCTGTTTCATAGCTTAACAAAAATTTGCACAACCTTTGCATTTGTGGTTTGCAATATTAGCTTTTTGCAGAGCCTTGCAGTAAATGAGGCTGCAGTTGCTAAAGTCATGTAGTCTTGATCCTGTCTTTGGTGAATGCAGTCGAAGAAACATCAAATTCATTTGAATTGGTTGTAATAGCAAGGTATAGAGATTTTTATTCTAGTTGATGGTATCAACTAATGCAAAACAAGCCTAAAGCATTGGAGATTGTGCACTTTGGTTTTGACACTGATGGGCTTAGTAGTTTGGTAGTGTTTGGGGTTTCTTTTAAGTATATTTGTTCCAGTTGGCTACCTATGTGTTTGTAATTATTTGGGATCTCAGATAGCTTGCTTAAAAAAATGTATTTAATCTTTAAGCTGTGGAAAACCATTATTTTGGTTTTCTTCGAGTAGGAAGCTGTAAACAGGAAATTTAAGTCAAGAAACACTATAGCTGTGTGTGTCTTGGTTTAAGACAATTTCCTGGGTGGACACTGCAAAATGAGTTACTGCCCCTTCTAGTTTTAACCACTCACCAATAGGGAGAGTAACAGTTTATTAAAAACTGAAATAGCAACAGGCAATGTAACAGTAGTAATCACTAGATACAAAGGTGCAGAATCCCACAGACTGCCCAGGAACAAAGAAAACAAGATGGCAGAGAAGGCCCTCCCCAAAAATGGTGGCCTCCATGGAAGAGGCTGGGGACAAAGAAAACAAGATGGCAGAGAAGCCCATTCTCCCAGCCATGTGGTGGAGGGAGAGAACAAAGGGGGAAAAAACCTCACAGCATCTGAAACTCTGTGATTATGAAAGTTCCTCTTCCCCTAAATGACAACCAACAGGGAGCAAGGACAAAACGTAAAGAAACCTGGACTCCAAAAGCAGTCCCAACGCTGCCAAGCTGTTTGCTCCACATCACCCGACAGGCTCTCTCTCCCAGTGGCAGCAGCTCCATCAAGAGTGCCAGCAGGAATTGGTCCGCAGCTGGAACTCATGGAGGAGCTTGGCCTCCTCCTCAGCAGAAGATGACAGGCACATGGCTGGGGCAGCCTGGACCCCACACCCTCCTACTTCAGCTGTGTGGTGCTGGTGGGCTGGAGTCACCCTGTGGAGTGGGGGCTGTCCTGTTTTTCCCATTTTGGTTCCATGGCTGCCCATCCTGGGTGACAGTAATGAAAAAGAAAGGAAGGAAAAAGAAAGGTTGGAAGAAAACTTCCTCCCTGGCTCAGAGACCAAAATATCAGGGAGTTTCTGTGTTGCACTGCCTCAGCTTCTCAGTAGCCAGTGGGAACAAAAGAAAGGCCTGTGTGAGTGTTGAGCTACTTTTAAAGGGATCCTGGCACTTCCCGCCTCTGCAAACCTGGGGCAATACCCTCTGGTTCTGCTTCTGACCCCCAGGTCTTAAAGGGAGAGTAACAATCTTGGGCAGATGGGCATAGAAAGAAAGTGACCATTTCTGCACCTTTTATGTAATAGGATGTGCTGGAATTCAAAATAACACTGAGAGCTGATGGGATTTGGGAGAACAAGGTGGTGGAAATGTGACTAGTGACTTCAAAATGATTTGGATGTATGATTTGTTCTGTAAACATAATGAAATCAGTTCTGCTGTGTGACAGGACATTCAAAATTATTTGGTCTGTAAAGCTTCATCGAGGAGCAAATTTCAAGTTGCTGTGTGAAACAGCTGATTTTAGTTTGTTCGTGTGGTATTAAACAATAAATTATGTTTTCTTTTAAGTGTTCCAAAGGTATTTTATTAAAAATTTCAGTACATGAAATGAGATTTTTTTGCCAGGTGGTATTGGAGCCTCCTGTACCTGGTGCCTGTCTCCCTACATACCAGCTTCCTGCAGCATAACATTAGATGCAAGTCTGCATGCTGTTTCACACTGTTTGTGCAAGTACATGTTACCCTGATTTTGAAAATTAATAGATCTCTTGTCCTTTCAGAAAATTGAAATCAGACCTATGAATGGGTGTTGAGGTCATCTTGTTGCGCTGGTGTCATATCAGAATTGCTAGAGACGTGCTGTGTGACAACCTGATTATTCCCATGAGAACATGTTACATTTGTAAATACATAATTTGTCTGTATTCTCTCTATATAAAAAAGAACAAATTTAGAAAGAATAAATACCAGGACCAAAGGTTCCCAGGGATCAATATTTCCTTTATTTTCTATACTTAAAACGTGTTTGAATCCATTATTTTTTTGTGTGTGTGTATATATATATATATATACACACACACATACATACATACATACAAAAGGAATATTTGTGCCTATGTCAACAATTGAGTAAATACTCTGACTTGCTGAGACTCATCTGAAAGAATGAATTAACCATTCTTACATTAACATCCTTACTTAAACTCTTTCTGTTTGTTAGCACAGAAATATACTTGCTCACATTTTTCCTTGCACAGCCTGGATGCTCTTCACTTGAGCTGTGAGGCAGTTTAGAAGATGTGGTTATCAAGATAAATCTGCCAAGGACCAGAGGGAATTATGTTTTACCTTAAAATTAGATGGGGCCTCACAAGTAGGCAGTTGATCTTGCCTGTTCAAAATAAGATTGAGATCTTGTTTGAGTCTGGTTAGTAATTGTATTTAAACAAAAGTTATCACTTTTAGTGAAAGACTTGGGAGACTGAAGTCCAGTAAAAAGAGGGTTACCTTAAAGTATTGAGTGTAGAACTTTTGCTTAATCATGCTTCTTGCCCTACAACTTGATGACAGATGTCTGAATTGCAAATAAGTTAGTTGAGTTTACTTGGAAATAATATATTGAAAGGTATGTTGTTCTTCAGGCAACACAGCAGGGGAAAGAAAGGTGGATACGGAGACCCAAGTTCTTTCCTTTATTCCAACTGATTTGTTGTGCTCTGACCAGGAGGAAACCTTTGTATTCATTGTATTTCACTCCCAGTTCACCTAACAATAGCTAATTGGTTATATTTATTAAGAAGTTTGAGTGACGCACAAAAGCATTTCAATCAGGTAGTCATGTGAAAATTCAGTGTTCTCACCATGATGCACCAGAAAAATCACACACACCATCAACATCCCATGAAACCTGTGACTAAAGAGAACAATTACTCGTTCATTTAGGAAAGAAATGTGAAACTCTTAAGCAATCACCTGTCTTAGTGGGCCATGGGAAAATAATAATCACAAGAACTTCCTAATAAAGGGGAAAGCAAAGTTAAGTACATGGAACATGAGGCTAGAAGAGGAAAGGACAATTTTCCTGGGTTTTCCTTCTTTCTTGCTCTTCCTTGCCCCCGTTCCCAGTCCTTTTCCCCTCCTGTAGTTGAAATGTGTATGTATTTATTTTCTCATGGAGCTTGCCCAGCTACATGTGAGAGAAGTGCTCACATTTAGCTGGGCAAGCTCCATGAGGAGCAAGGTGAGAGAGTAGCTGAGGCTTGTTACACAATATAGGAATCATGATCAGATGTGGCCTGTTAGCTCATATGGGAATCTTGTACAGTTTTTATTAATATAATAGTTGAAATTTTCCAGTTAATTAAGATTAAAACCTTTACTGATGCTGTTAGCTGAGCAGTGAGGTGTAACAAATCTGGTGAACTGTAGTAGCATTGCAGCAATAGATGCTTATAGTGGAGGCTTTTTACACTGCAAAGATGCTTGGATGTTAGGAGATGGGAGATGCTCTGTCACCTTCATTTCTGTTGAAGAACCAGGATCTTTCTCAAAATGATAGGAATCAAGGTGATTAATCAAGAATGCTGCATTCTTGATGGACAGAATGAGCATGAAAATGCACATGTGGGCAGGTGGCCCAGGAGTTCATACCCTTAGTTGTATTTCTGAAATAAAAGCAAATTTGTTATACTGCAAATGTTCATTTCATTGGCATAAAAAGGAAGGGTTGAGTCAGAATTCTATTCTGATAGGGTTTTTTTTGTCCAGCACTTCCAAGAAATATCATTTGGAGGATCAAAGACTCTGTTTTGCAGATGTTGAGCACAAGAAGCCTGTATTTAGCTGTTTTAATTACACATTTTTTAAGTTTCATCACAGGATTTAATGTCCTTTCTTACAGTGCTTCAGTATATAATCCTGTTAGGAAGTTGCAGATTTAAAATGAAGCAGGAAGTAGCAATGTCATAATTTCAGCTGATTGTTTCCCTTATGCTGTAGTGTATTAACTAAGTAATGCTTCACTTGGCTGTGCAGAGCCAATTGTGTTCTCAAGGACATCAGGCTTGCCTGCAGATGAGTCATTTCCTTTTGTGCAGCACAAGAGGTATGATGTGCAGTCTCAGCAAGTGTTTGTCCATTGAAGTTGGTTAACCTATAGGCTTCTCCTGTGGCAAGATGCCATAAATCAATCCTTTGTGCATTCAGCAAACAGAAAGGCTGGTGTATCAGCTGCCTCTTCAGTATCATCCTTTTATTCCCATTCCTAGAGCAAGGTATTCATCTGCAAACACATTTTTCATGTTGTAGACCTTCCCTTCTACCCCACTTCCTTGAGAGCATTTCACAGGCAGCAGTCACAAAGATAGCCATTAAAACCAGGGGAGACACACCACAGGGTTCTACCTGACTGCAACCTCCTGTAGACTTTGTCAAGATTTTGAGAACCTATAAAATCTCAGAGCCAGCCTCTGGGAAGTAACTTCCTCCCAGGGAAAATGAATAGGACCAGTCATGAAGATTACACAAGATTGAATTTTACTGTTGTTCTCCTCACTGTTAATTTCTTCATTTTTGTTGTAGGTAAAGCAACAGCTGGTAAAAGCAGTTTTTTCCCTCTTATCAGGAGATGTGAAGTGGCTTTGGTGCCATTCCAATCCATATGGCAAAGGATTCCTTTTCCTTGACTCTAGTGGCAGTCCGCAGCACCATGCCTGATTAGTTAAGGCCATGGGCAAGAGGGAACTACCTTGTAAGAGGCAGAAGTTACTAGAGGAAGGTGTTGTCAAGCCTCTGTGGGGTAACAGTGATCACTGCACACTTTCAGTTTTGATATCATGAAAGAGCTGTTCCCTTAGGGACAACACAGTAACAACAAACTTTAAAAGGGCAGATTATAAAACTACGAGGAAAATGGTTAACAGCAGGCTGAAGGGCAAAGAGAAGTACTTAAAAACCATAGAGATCTGCCTGGAGGCTATTTAAGAACATTGTATTAGAGGCACAGATGGTTTGTATACCTCTGAGCAAAAACAGCCTATGAGGAAGGATGAAACTCACAGGGTTACGTGGGAGAAAAGCGTGAGTATAGAAATGTTGAAATGCATCCCTTAAAGATGATGACTGTCTGAATGACAGGCTAGGGAATGTTACCAGGAGAGTGGAAAGAGCTGGAAAGTCAGTGCTAAGGAAAAGACTAGAGCTGCTGATCCTGGATCCCCAGGATGAAACACCGAAAAGAGAGTCTAATAAAGTCCAAACCACTCTGCCTCTGAAGACCAGGCTACTCCAGATGAGACTTCACCAGAAAAAACAGCATACTCTGAGTTAACTGGCACAAGCCAAAATCTTAATAAAGCAGTCTGCCTTTTAAATATGTTACCAGGCCAAATTCGAGATAAAGGAGTCCATTCAATCATAGTTTCTCTGTGTTAGGCCTTTATTTTCACCTTGTGTAATATACAGCTCCAAAAATGCCTTCAATCTTTGCTGAAGAAAGTAAGACATTTTAAAAAATCAAACAGTCCTAAAAACTGATTTTAGTAAAAGAAAAAGCCCTACTGTTCTGATATAGCTTTGGGCTGAGAGAGACACTATCTGATAAGGATGAAGTGAGGTTTGTAGAGCATTTTTACGCCAATGTGTAATTGGACAGATGCAGAATTTTATTGGTGTATATCAGAACAAGAACACACTGATTATAAATTAGGCAGGGAACATCTCAAGTATCACAAACCTGATGATGTGTGCAAAAAGAGTCCCTGTGAAATCAATGAAAGCTGTTTAGTGGTTTAAAACCAAGGAAAGGCAGGGGAAGGTTAGAACAACTTATTTTTGCAATAAAACCTTGATGCACATAGTCTCATAGGGACTAGAGCCCTGGCATCTAGGCTATTTTATTCTGCCCTGTTAAATTGAAACAAACAATTCAGCTGCCTGAGTCCCTTCTTTTCTCCTCTGACATGCCAACTATCTTGAGAGAAGAGATTAAGCATTGTTCTGATGAGTACCACAGCAGCAGCAGCAGCAGCAGCTTTATAATTTAAGGGCTACATAAAATTTATGGAGCACTGAGAAGAGCTTAAATCAATTTTATGATTTTTGTAAATTATTTCAGGCAGATGAAGTTTGTGCAAAAAACCAGTGATGTTTGAGCTGTTTATCCAATGGACAACAACACTGAAAATAGGGGCTTTCAAAGGCACCTGTGGGAATTATGTATCTGAGTTTGATGGGAATTAGAAGACTTGTTCCTTTGAGCTATTTAGTATTCCAATATAAATTTTTAATCATTCCAAATTGCTTAAAATATTTGGTAAAAATCAAAATTAGAGGAGGGTCAAATTCAGAGCAATTTTGAAATTTCATTTAAATGTTTAGTATGCTTTTAAATAGTGGATGGGTAACGCATAATTCTATTTCAAGGGACAAAACAATTTGGCACTTGTAGAGTTAACCCTTTTCTTAGGACAGTGTGTCTTTGGGTTGATGTTTATGCCCCATTACTGATGAAGCTTGCTCTGTCTGCTTGAGACTGTATCTGCAAATATGATTGCAGCTACTAAAGAGAAAGATCTGCCTGTAGAACAGAAAGGGAAACTGTAGCTGGTTCCTTACAGCACATTTCAAGATTATATAATAGGACAAATATAATTCCATACATTATGATATGAATAGAGATTGAACTTCCCTTCTGGACAAGTAACAAAAGAGATGATAGGACGCAATTCCCATTTCATCCTAATTTGGGTATTACTGGTGACTGAAAGTGCGTTCCACTCCCTGGACATTATGGTCACCAGGGTACAGATAGGTTGGAGACCTTTCATTTGATTGGGACACCTCTGAGCTATAATGGTTCATGTATAATTTTCTGTATTTTAAGCTGCTCCAACTCCTCTAAACTGACATGATTGTGTTTCAGATTATTTCACACTGAATATACTAAACATGGTATTAATGGGAAGGACCATTGCTGGATTCCTCTACACTGGATGGGCAACTTAGGATAAATTATTTACTGATATTACTGCATTGCTCTCAGTGAAATGACACTGACAGATATGTGAACTCCTCTACTATATATGACCAAGGTAGTCTGAGGCAAGTGGGTTTAAATTTAAAGAAGTTAGTTGTTGGACGCTCCAGGATCTTGCCACTGAATTCCTATAGCCAACAATATACATAAATAACAGGAGCTTCTGACTCTGTGGTCATCATTGTGCAGGAGGGAATTTGTGTCTGCTTTTGAAATAAACACTGAAGACAGGCCATGGTGTGAGGAAAGCTAATGCAATTTCAGCTCTATAAATTAATATGTCGTGGAGAAGAAATATGAAATAATCTTACCCTATTTATTCTCTGCTTCAGACCTTGGCTGGAGTGATGTGTCTATTTTTTTTGTGCACTGTACTTCAAAAAAGAAAGATATAGTCCATTTGGAAAATCCAACAGAAATTAGTGGTATTGATCAGGAGTCTAGAAAACATGAACTGTAAGACTAAAAGAAGTGAGTAGTACATCTAGAGAAAGGAGATACAGGGAAAGGAATAAGAATGTGATACCAGTGTTCAGACATGTAAAGCTTGCTGCAAAGAGGAAAGTAGTAAATTGTTCTCTGTGTCCACTGGGAATACAAAAAGAACTAATGGATTTAAATTGTAGCCAAGGAGATTTAAGGAAGATATTAGGACAGGCTTTCCATCTGTAACAGTAGTGAAATATTGAAACAGATTGCCTGGGGAGGTTATGGGATCTTCATTGCCAGACATTTTTAAGAACAGGTTAGACAAACTTCTGTCAGGAATGATTTGGGTATAATTGATCCTGCCTTAGGGCAGAGGGCTGGACTAGATGACCTCGCAAGGTCCCTTCCAGCCCTATTTCATATGGTTCTCTCATTAGGAAAGCTGATGTCATATTCCTAGGACCTCACCATTCCTTTCAAAAGCAAAAACATGCTAGAGCAGTGGCAAGAGTCAGATTTAAACTGACAGTAGCTGGGAAAAGGTATCAGCTTAAGGTTGATATCCCACCCTTAATTACTAACACTTGAATATATGTAACACAGATGGACTTGTACAACAGCTAAATACTTGTGGGTTACACTACTATGAGTTTTTTGTGACCAGACTATGATCTTTTTAATAGCATGAGAATTTGCTTCTTGCAATGTGTATTAATCTTATATATTGCAACTTCCTTTTTGTCACTTGAGAAAGTAGCAGGCAGTGGTCTTCAGCATTTAACCCATTCCAGGAGGGTCACTCTCATTCTGCATGCCATGGCACATTTGGCCGCATGCTACGCTTCCACTCATTCCAGAGCTCATTCCTGTGCCCCAATTTATCATGACGCTAATTCTCAGCTTCATTATGTGGCTGTGTTTAAATAAACTAATGCCACTGCTAATGTGCTTGGTGTCTTTCTTTCCATTCTCAGACACTGGATATACCTCATGCTGCTTTCTGCTCACATGTTCTTTTATTCCTGTTGATAAATTTCATTTTCATCTCTTTTGCTGCTTTCCCTTCAAGATGTGCTTGCGTTACAAACTGCAGTTCAGCAGTTTAGCAGTTGGATTGCGTCCAAATATTACCAAATGCCACATCTTTTAATATCAGGCAGAGCAGCTTGAATTTTCTTCCTTGGAGTGCTGTAAAAGACACACTGACATGTTTTCTGTGCAAATGCCAAAAAAAAAAAAAGCTTAACAAAAGATGGAGGGGTGTGAAGCAAGCTGAAAAGTCTGCATTCCCAGGATTTTCTATTTTTCCTGATTTCTGGATTTAGTTCATGACCCAGCTGCTGATCTATGAAACTCTGTGGAACCATGCCAGTTTCTAGCAGCCAAGAATTTGTTGCTGTCACTTTTGTGACTGGTAGTACCTTTGTGTTTAGCTAAATAACCATATGTGTTTTTATCCCCAAAGGCCATGCCTGGCCATTGATGATCACAGTATTGCTAAGCCCTTGGATTCTAAAAAATTCAATGTTAAACCATGAGGTAGTATACATGTATGTGTGTGTGTGTGTGTGTGTGTGTATGCATATACTATATATTTGAGTTTGAATTTGGCCTTTCAGCATTCATGGCTTTTGAGTTTTTCTCTACAGCTATATGGAGAATAAAAACTGAAGTAAAAATAAAAACAAAACCAGAATAAAGCGGGGCTTTTTGCACACCCACATAATGCTTCCAGAAGCTGAGAGATGAAAAAATTCAGCATATATAATGAAATCTGGTAGTGCTGTAACAGGATATTTGGCCATTAAATTGTTTTATTGCATCCTCCAGAGAGAAGGGTGTTATCACTTGTTTTCCATAATGGTGAAATGCTTGTCAGGATGCTTCAAGGCACCCATTACTCTATACTTTTTTGGTATTTCCTTGTTACAGACTATCATATGCACTGTAACTGTGGGTACTGTGTGTGGTTTGCCATAGAGGACTTCTCTTGATTGCCTTGGGCTTTGGATCAGAGTCCAGAGTAACTTCTGCCATGTTTGTTCATCTGTTTTGCTCAAGACTTGTCCTTCACATATTTTGGAGGTAGATGGACAAATATTCTGGTGCATCCAGGTCACATGGCTATGTTCCTTGTCCTTGTGCATTCTGTGCGTGTATTCCCCAGCTTCTGCTGTAGTTGTATATGTGGGGGATAAAGTGCGCCTCCAGGTCCATGCTCCAGAACCCATGTGCCCCCAGAGTCTCAACTTGACGTGCATTGGCTCAGCACAGGCTATTGTCTGAGGGCAGATTTCCCCCATGTCACCTGCTTCTACTTTGTGCTTTGCATTGCTCAAAACACTCCTTTTCTCTTCCCTGTGGGTAGTCTGTGGCGAGGGATCACTTGACCTTGAAATGCAGTTTCATTCATTTTGCCCATTAGATAACATTGAAACTGAGGGGAAGGTAAATCTTGTTATTTAGACACAGCAACTGGGATGATTTTCTGCTCCTGTTGGATGTTCCCTGTGCAATACTGTTTCTTAATGTCTTGTATTTCCATATTGGTACTTCTTGGTGGCAACGTTTTTGAATTGTGACTGCCCCAATGCATTTTTCCTGTACCTCTTGGGCTGTTTGCTCTTTAGTTCTTCCCACCTCCTACAGCCCCAGCACTTAGGCGAACGCATCATCCAGCAAATCTGCCTTGCAAAGAGTGAAGGGATCTGTTCACTGCACCTCCTGTGCATAAACAACGTGAGTGAGCATTTGCAATGCAAGACTGCTTCTCAAACTCATTTGTCTAAGGCATTTACATCCTACTGTACCTCTGCAAGCCTCCTGTCTTGCCCTCTTTGCCCTCAGGTTTGGGCTGGCACAGAGGCCAAATGTGCCTGTGAATTGCACTCTACTGATTTCCCCAGCTCCACTGCACCTCTAGGGAGTTCAGAGAGTCCACGGTGGCTGCAACACCAGCTGAATTCGGGGTTTGAGCGAGTTAGAGACTTTTATGTGTGGATGCAAGCTTTCTTAAGGCACCTTTCAGTGCTTAAGAACCTGTGTAGGTTCTAATAAATAAATGCTTTTGTCTCAGGTGTTGATTTTAGTGCAGTCATTCAGTACCACATGCACAAACACATACCCATGAATCTTGTTGAACTGTGAGGTTTAGACAGCCAGTTTCTTGGTGATGCATCACGAGTATGCACAGCACCTACCCTGGCAGAGCCCTAATCTGAGCCACAGACTCTGGGGTGCTACTTTAATATGAAAAAATAATAGTAATTTGTAAATGAATCAGGGAGATTTTAAAATCAATTTTCTTCAGCAAACAGTGATTATTGAAATGGTTACAGTTATCGCTGAGAACTGAACATATAAAGTGCTTCAAGATAGAGAATTGGATTCTCTAAACATATAATTCTTTTATCAATAATTCTTATGAACAGTCTTCTTTCTACCTTCTCCCTTTTGCCAAAATTCTCCTCTCTATTATATACTGAGCTCATTTGCCTCCCGGATAGCTGTGGATTTGTTGGTATACAAATTAATTTTATTATTGACTAGAATGAACATTTGGAGGATAAGAATGCCACTGCTATTCATACCTAAAGGTAATCAATACCAGTACAGAGGAATAAATATTTTCTAACCAAGTAAGCATCCTCTCCAGCCTTGTTTTGTTTTTCTAAACCCCATAGGACTGTATCCTGGCTCCTGTACATGTGAACAAAGTAGTGAGAGGCAATAGCATTTACATCTCATTACCAAAGGAGGATCAGGAGAGAGAGAAACTTTTCTCCTGGTCTTGGCTCTTCCCATACTCCAGCTCATCAGTCACTCACTCACTCATAACAGCCTGTGTCTGCTCTTTGCCTGCTATGGCAATAATTATTTGTCCATCATCAACTTATTACCTCCAACCAGTGGAGAAGAAATAAGTCCCTACTTGGAAGTGCCTTGTTATCTCCTTGGGAATGGCAGACAGTAGTCTGCAGCTACAGCATTTCAGAGAGAGCATGTCAGGGGATATTGTGATGATGTGGTGTTATTTACTTCAGCCTGGGATCTGTTCTGTGAAACGAGTATTATTAGCACATAAAATGCAAAGGAAAGGGGAAAAAATAGCAAAAAGTGGTGGGGTTTGCCGTGTTCCTGGCACATTCCGCTGGCCAGTTCCAGCTGCTCCTGACCAATCGCTGGTGCCGTTTGGGGTGTTTCAGGTTTTCCCTGCCCAGAGACACCCAGGAGATTCGCGCTCGCTTGTAGCCAGATTCTGCCTTCATTCAAGCCTGAAATCAGTCGGGGGCGAACAGAGCGTCGGGCACCAATTTCGCAAACCCTCCCCGAGGGCTCGCCAAGGCCACGCCGTGGTGCGACGGAGGAGGCCGCGCAGCCGCCCCGGGCGAGCCCGGCCTCCCGCACGGGCGGGCCGCTCCTTCCCCGCGCTGCTTCCGGCCGGCAGCA
>VZRL01006688.1:840266-899571 GCA_013397895.1 Origma solitaria
CTGCCCTGCCCCGCACTGCCCTGTCCCGTCCTGCCCTGCCCCGCACTGCCCTGCCCCGCACTGCCCGGGCCTGCCCTGCCCTGCCCTGACGACACACAGCACGGGGCTGGGGGTGGGGGTTTATTCTGTTTGGGTTTCTCTGTTTCCTCCTGGCTTCCCCGTTTTTTCCATCCCTTCTCTCACACCTATGTATCTAGGTTAACACCTGCTGCTCGGGTTTGTGTTTGATTTGGGGTGAGTGAGGAGCAAAGTGCTGCAAGGCACAAGATTTGAGTGATGCTTTCGTCCAGTCAGCTGTGGTCTTGGGTTCACGGAATTATAGCAGCACAGAACATTCTGAGTTGGAAGGATCATGGAGTCCAACTCTTGGCCCTGCACCCAAACCCCAAGAGTCACACCATGTGCCCAAGAGCATTGTCCAAATGCTTCCTGAACCCTGCCAAGTTTGGTGCTCTGACCACTTCCCTGGGGAGCCTGTTCCAATGCCCAACCTCTCCCTGAGTGAAGAACCTTTATCTAATATCCAGCCTAAACCTCTGACAATTTCAGGCCATTCCCTTGGCTACTGTCACTGGATGCCAGCAGTGGCTGCTTGTTGATGGCTGCACTGTGGGGCACCTGCTGCACTCCCAGTTCCTACTTTGTTGGCTCTTGCTGTGGACTATGCCACCATGGGTGAGTAGGAGCTGGAGCCCAGGGTGCCTGGCTGAGTGTGTCAGGGCCTCACGGCTGGCGAGCTCCAGGGCCAGGATGGAGACAGGGATGAGGCAGACCAGGGCTTGCACGCTGCTCTGGCCGCTGACCACCATGACCCAGGATTAGCGACATAACTGATGGTAAAGCAGAGTCAGGCCCCTTGTGTTGGTTAGGGATGGGTGGGAGATTAACTGCAAGGAGTGTGGGGGGCTGTCTGTGCAGCACCCAGTAAAAAGACCCAAACTGAAGGTGAGCAAGACAGCCTTAAAATTCAATGAAGAAAAACCATAGTGGAAAAGATACTCCTTTCTGATGTAGGGTACTAATCTTGCAGGGAATAATCTTGCAATTATTATACACGCAGTTGGAAACTTCATTAAATGAAAAGTCTCCATTGGCTTCAGTGGAGCTTCCATAACAACCTCATGGGTGTGAGGGAGCCATAGCACAAGTCTGTGTGCTACTGTTGAAACTTTAGTATCATCAATATCTGAATCTTGCAAGTTCTCTTTGATTTGGCTGTCTCTGTTTGCAGTGCCTTGACCTGTTATCTGTACACATTATTTATCACTTATCTCCCAGCACAGATGTGCCCAGAATTTTATTAAGCAGAACAAACTGTAGTTGAATATTTAGGCTGAAGTGCAATTGGTAATGCAAAAGCAGTGGCCCTAGTAAGGCGTGATTTCTAATATGCCATAAAGTACGGAAGAGTTAAGGTCAATTAATCAATATTTGTGGAATTGCAGAGTAAAATTTCCAGCTACTGGATGGTTGATACATGGATGTTTAATCATTAGACCATGTATACTTACTGAAGCTGTATGCTTAGGCGCTGTCTTAAATAGGGAGTGCTGGAGACATGAAGCCCTGCTGGAGACATAAAATCATTCTGGAGGTGATAAGATTTTTTAGTATCTCTGAATCTGACCTCTTATAGGAATAGGATCCATGCACACATCAGGTGATGAAACTTGCACAACGTGATATGGAACAGGAACTCTTTTAAATGAATCTGCCATTTGGTGGCTGCCAGACTGCTCACAGCTCCTCTTGAGTGCTAGTCCCCTCCTTTTTGAAATGAGAACAGTAAGATAGCTGTCCTTTGTAAAACATGATGAAACATGCCGGTGAGCATTTTCACATGCTGTTTTCTCTTTGTTTTGTAATTGTATTTTTAAATAGAAGTGAGCAGCTATTGAGAATTTGAGCCGAACACTTAGGAATGTAGACATAGGTAGAAAGCCAGTCCTATGTCCACAAGGTTCACCTTCCCTTCTTAAAATATCAATGCCATAACCTTGAATGCTCTTTGGAGAATCTCTAGACTTAACTGTATGAAAGCATGGGATAAACAAGACATTTTGATTCTCAAGCAAATAAATATATCTGGTATTATTAAAGACAAATATCTGACGTTAAGCATCAAAAATCTTTTCTGGCATCTGAGTACCTGTTCTCTGTACTCTCATTGGTTTTTTAGGTGCTAGCTTGTTAGCTTTTTGTGACAAGGAACAGTCCTTTCTCCATGACAACCTCCAATTGCTCCAGCAGAGCACATTCTTTAAGCACCATGTCTCTTGAGCATTTTGAGGCATTGAGCACAGCTTCCCCAGCCCCACAGCTGGCTGCTATAGTCCTGCTGATGGGGTTCCATCCAGACAACATTGAGATACACACCAAAGAGTGGGAAGAGAGGAGGAAGAAATATGGTCTTGTCTCTTGACACACCTTTATTCTGTTCCACCTTACTTCCCTGCCCCTGGGAAGCATAATTTCAGTGTAGGCTGTTTGTCTTCATCTGTGAGAGGGGTAGACAGCAGCAAGACAGACACCAAGACAACAGAGCCATCACTGCTCCTCACAGCCCACGAAGAATTGGAGCTGTGGGAATAGCAATGCCATTGCCACTGAACCAGTGCAGGCCAGGGATGATGCCACAGCCACCAAGGTGAGATTTCACCTAAAGCTTGAATTTTACCAGTATGTTTCTCTGCCAAGCTGGGCAACTGCTCACCTCACGTATACCTCTGCTTGGCCCTCTGTGTATCCCCAGTGATGACAAGGTACTCCTAAGTGCAAATCATTGCAAATGAATGGGCATAAATAGCTATTAAGAATTACAGAAGGTAATGCTACTGATAATTAAATTGGCAACCCCATCTGCTGTGCAGCTGACCAGGGTTAGCTTCGCTTTACTTTGGCAGCTGTGTCCACACTGTCTTGAGGAGAAACTTAAGTTCGTGGTTGCCTGTCTGGCAGGCAGTGATCCTGTAAAGTGCAACTCTTTGAAGGCAGGCCTCTTTACATGGCTAAGCACGTCCAGCATGCTCCAGTGCTACCCTGTACACACAGGGAGCTGGGCCACAAACTATCTGTGGGGGCAGAGGAGCTCCCAGTAACTAAAGCCACTCCAGAAGCTGCTCTTTCAGAGAGGTCCAGATGAAACCAGAGAGGCTGTTTACTTCATGTGAAATAAAGGTTTAAGGGCTCAGGCATCCTTTCTAATCTAGAGCAAGGGGGGCTCTGTTGGTTGTGTTGTGGATATTGCTCTATTTCAGGAAGTCTGAGTGTGGGGCAGTTGTCCCCCCTCCCAGTGGGGGACCACAAACAGGTGGCAGAGTTTTATGACCATCCGGGCCTTCTCAGGTTGCTAAATGGGTGGGGGAATCCCTTCTAGATCCTGCCCAGCTGAGAAGGGCATTCCAGGGGGTCCCTGCTGTGGAAAAGGCTGACAACCCAGCTCTGCTCTGATTGCAGCATCAGAAAGGGGCAATACTAGAGGTGCAGATGATGGGGGGGTATTTACTACTCCCCTCCTTTCTCCAGGAAGCCCTTTCTGTTCCTTGCACTCAGTTTTAGCAGCTCAGGAGTACTGAAATCTCAAGAGCTCTTGGTGCTTAAACCAAAAATGAAACAAAGAAAGAATGAGAGAAGGTTGATTCAGTTTCTTGTATAACGATCTCCACCCTTCAAACTCTGGGATAAATGTTTGCAGAATGAGACCCTTCAGTGAAACACCCGCTTTGAATTTCAAGCCCAAACTTCTCCCACCATATGCAAAGACTTTGTCATCACACAGATCCTTGTCATCACATCTGCTTGATCAAAGCATTCCTGGACAGAAAGTGGGGGTTGTGACTGCCAAGCAGAAAAAAAAAAAATATAGTAGCTGTATGCCTTATCCAAGCCTGTCGTTGCTCTTAGGCTGCACTCACAAAAGCTGCCGCCTTTGCCTGCAGAGCCAGTGTTTAACACCTTTGTTTACCAAAGCTCCAGATAACCAAAGCTCCAGTTCTCTGCAGGACGTGCTACAGAAAAGCAAGAGTCTCTCCTAGCTTATTCAGAGTCCCTGGATTTCTGCAGAATGTACAGGAAGGCCTGTCTAGGAATTAATATTCCCACTGTCACTTGCCTATTTTTCAAAACTTAATTTCATTTAATGGGGTTTTAAAATCTGGATAGTCTTTCCCACATCCCTGCTCCTCCATACTATGGTAGTTCATTTCTGGACTATAAGCATTTGCACCAACCAAACATATCAGCAGGTTTAAAAAAATGAAACAGGTACTTTACATGTAATTAATTTAGTGATTTGTTCAGTTGCTGATTCACGTGCATAACCTCAATTAACATTAATGAGAGTTATGTAGGCATGTCAAGGGCAGAATAGACCCCTAATAATCTAACATGGAATGTTATTACATTACTGCAGTAATTATATCCTGCACACACATCATTTCTACTTTGCTTCATGAACTGCTCTTCAAATGTGGTGGCTACTCATCTATTATGCTGCATATGTTAATGCTGAGGTTACACTAAGCATTATCTTTTCTTCTTCATTGTTCTGCTGCCTGTCCATGAGAGATACACAGGGCTAAATAAGTAACCTGCCAGTTGGTGTTTTTGCAGAGCTACAAGTTTTGGATTTTTTGAAGGTGAAGTTGGAAGCCAGAAACAATCATAAAACAACCAACCCCAGCAGAACAGCATGTCATCTCTCCTTCAACATTTTATTTATTTTTAATTGGAATCTGAGCAAGCATGGCTGACACACCTTTAGCCTCATGGTCAAAGAAAGTCACATGTCCGTGAATCATACCTCTGAAGGAGGAGTTGAAACAATTCTGCTCTTCTGGAGGATTTTTAGTCTTTGTTAAATAGTTCATCTTTCAGGAGGGAGAAGGAAGAGGAGTAGTCCGATCCTGGTGCATCAATTGAATGTTACTGGAAACAAAAGAAATTGAGAAAACTGAATGTTATCTAACTGGTATAAATAGCAATTTACAGGCGATAAAGCTTAACACAGGTGGCTCAGTCTGATCTATCTCTTTTTTTGTCCAGTGAAGTTGTTGTATATGGACAACTGCTTTTGTGTTTTGGCTGTGGGATATATTCTGCCTCTGTGTTTGTACCACTGCTCTCTGAAGTGTCACATATATTTCAGTATTTTTGTCTTGAGGCTCCCTCCTGCACTTCCGCAGAAGGTAAGGCCTAATATATTTCTGAGTATGTGGGCCACTGTTCAAACCTGCGTATTTTCAGTAGCATAGTATATCCCTGCAACTAATCATCGGCTCCTTGTGGCCATCTTGCCGTGACAACTGTGCCCAGTACCTTGGATATTGTACTGCTGTGGAATCAGAGTATGCCTGCACCTTTACAGGATCACACAGCTAAGCCAAGTAGTTCAGATTAGCTTAGCAATTAAGGGATAGTGAGAAGCAGGGAATCCTTAATGCTGACTGACAACATGGCACTAGTCGATGGGAAGGGAAAAGAAGCACTTGCAAAAACTTGAACATTGTGAAACAGCCAAAGCACCCGAGTTAATGCTTTCTTTACACAATCACCATCAGGCAGGTGGCATGTTCTGGGCTGAAGGTAAATACTGATACCAACATCCAGCAATCTCTTACTGAGAAATTTGGTTTCATTACTTCTGTTTGTATAGTGCCTAATGTTAGTTAAAGTGTTTGCTAAAAGAGAGCTCTGTTTCCAAGGTAACAGCTACCTAACTTTATTACTAAAATTGCACTAATTCAAACAGGGATCTGAACAAACAGGTTCATGTTAATTTCAAGCTCCATTAAAAACACAAGGAAAAAAAAAATCAATGTTCACCAAATGGAAAAAGAAAAGAAATCAATAAAGAAATTTCATTTTCAGCCTTTTAAGTGGGGTTTTGTAAACAGTAGAGGTTAAAAAGTAAAACTACTTGAGAGCGATACACAGCATCCCTGTAAGGTGTACTGTAAACAGGAGAACAAAAAGATTCAGTGATAATGTAGGAATAATTATTAGAGCTGTAAAAGCTTGAAAACCAGAAGCACAGAAGTAGAATTACCTGTCTCCAGCCATGTGCAGCCAGGTCTCCCAACATGTTGTCCAGTGCCACTGGGCTGTGACTCAAGAGCGATGGCCAGAAGCCTCAGAGAAGAGCACAGGTGTGGTTGTGTCACAGCCTACATTACCCTGAGCAGTGTGGGCGACAGCAGCTGTGCCTGTGTCACTGCCGGGACTCAAACATTTGCTAGCAGCCAACATGCAAACACTCCGGCGATTCTGGTTATGTGGTTTGACTCCTACGGCGTGCTGAAGCCCCTGCTGCCCCCGTTTTCCCTGCTGCGGTTTCCCTTGCTGGCAGAAGGGCAGGTACACTGGCACAGCCACAGTCTGGGCACAGCTGGTGGCATGCTGGCACTGTGACAGCGAGGGGACAATCGGATGGCACGTGCCGCTCAGAGGGGCCTTGGAGGTGGGTTTTACTCATGTTGAGACACGAGCTTAGCACTTGGGAGATCTGCATCCATCTCCTCCCTGCTCTCAGCCTTCGTGCTGCCCCCCCAGCTGTAAAATGGGGATCAGAGCTCTCTGATGCCATTTTAAGGCTAAAGCCAATATTAGGAGCAGCGACTCGGAAGGCAACAAGGTTTGGAGGGCACTGAGTGAGCCATTTTGAAATCAGGCCTTTGCATGGTAACTCAGCTCTTCCAGGACATGTCTTCACAGGACATTTATCTGATTCCAGAAGCTGGAGTTCCTTTCTTTTCAAATTAAGACTGTCTTGGCAGGTCTATGAGTTTTGAAACTGTTCGAAAAAGATTTTTGCAAGAAATAACAATGACTTTTCCTCTTCACTGGGCCATATCTTTTCCAATTTGCCACTGTTAATAAATATTCTCATTTCCAAAATATGGATGGAGGAGAGAGCGAGCTATAAAGAGATAATTTTTCTGAATTCTCCACAGTAGTGTGTTTCCCAGACAAAATATTGTTTTATTATTTAAAAGAGTGAAAATAATTGGCTGTGGCCTTGAAGTGCCTAAAATGCAGTTAATGACAATTCCTGATAGATCAGCTCTTCAAGATCCAAATTATTTCAATATTTTCTGAAAGAGGGTATCTCATTCCTTTCTCTGAAACTTTTACTACTGGGCACCCTCCTCGAATAATGAAGTTTTAGATAGGTGTGTGATAGTAGGTTTTACCTACTTGGCTAGAAAACAGTGACGGTAATGTCACCTGCCTACCCCTTGTGAAGAACAAATAATCTTAATAGGGCTCTCCAAAACAAGGAGGTAAGGGCACAGAGCATGCAGCCAGTCATTATACACCAAAAATATAATTTTTAGTCTTTACATTCCTTGTACCTGCAAAGAAAATATCTGAGAAGATGAAAGGCAAAATCTCAAGGTCATGCACTGATAAGGGCTGTCTGGTAAAGAGACAAAGCAAATCCAAAAAATAATCTACGGCGCAATGCAGTAGTTTATTTCAGTAATCCTCCTAAGGAAAACTAATGATTGGAATGTCTTTCACAACACAGTAAAAGATACAACCAAATAAAACCTGAGTGCAGCCGTCCTTTGAAAGGAGGAACTGATGACAACAGAAGTCTCTGGCAACATTTGTGATGATTTTTGTCAGGACAGCTGGTTTCTCCCAGCATTAGTCTTTTGTGGAGGCACCCTCTGTTACAGCAGCACGTGATACCCTTTTCTTCCCCACTCTCTCCCTTCCCTAGCCACCTCACTACTATTACACTGTTTGCCCCATATTCTAAATGGTATTTACATTAAATCTTCTTTGATTCAGTTACTTCACCTTGGCATCCCATCAGCTGGCAAACACAAGTAATGAAATGAAGGGAACACAGTTAAGTTGATATCTTAAATGCACACAAATCCCACATGCTGTGGCAACAACAAAATGAATAACAAACACACTGCATGAAAATCCTCTTAAGTTCCTTTTTTTTTCAATTCCAGCCTTGCGTACAAGAGGAGGAACATCTTAAAAAATAATCCCGTAATATTCCTGAACTAACAGCATTGGCATGAGGCACTGGATGGTCTTATGCTTCTCTGCATATCTCAGACAATCACAGCTGCTGCTAGTAAATTAATGGCTGCAAGGAGGTTGGAAGAGGCAGAACGATGAGAAAAAAGGGAAATGGAAAGCCTCGTAGGTGGCCTTGTCTCTGCCAAAATGAAATATTTTCATTGGAGCTTTTTCCCTTCAACAATTGGTAGCTTTTTCCAGAGGCCTTAAACAGAAGAATTCTTACTGTTTAAGAGTGACTGCTAATGGGATGCATCACTATCTGCTAATGTACATGAATGAATATCTATTTAATAATAGAATTGTTTTCTCTTTAAGGTGCCTTTCTTCTTTCTTTTCCTTTAAATTCTTGCTGCTTCCCTTTGCCCTGGAAATTAAACCTTGGTACTTTATGCAAGATTTATGCTAGAGATATTGGCTGGTATTTCATTGTCAGTCAGGGTGTGATTCTGCTGTGACATTTCCACTTATATTTTTATGGTAGCTGCAGTTATACCAACATGAAGCATAAAAACAAACACTTTTTTTTCTGACAGAGTTTATTTATATCAGTGAACCAGACTAAAAGGTGCACTACCCAAAGGTAGGTGCACTACCACTTTCAGCTGGTTTTACTAATATCTGCCTTAGAGAGCTTTGCTAGGAGGGACATAACTGGGCTGCCAGTAGCTCAGATGGGGAGTGGGGGTGTGCTGTGTCTGTGCATGTGTGCAAGGAGGGTAGCTCAAGTGCAGAGTGAAGAGTGAAAGAAAAAAATTGTTCTAATTATTCTGGTATTTGGGTGAAATGCCCTGAAGTGCTGAAGTTAGGAGAAAAATTAGTAGGGCATCCTGACCTGTCCAAGACCCACTGACTTGTGCTGTCTGTTGGATTTGGTGGAGGTGGCTGAAGAGGTTGCTGACTTCTGCCTGCTTGCCTCACCCCAGCCACAGCTTACTGCTGTGGGAGGCAGGCTGTGATGGAACAACTGATCTGGTTGTTCCTTCAGCTGCCCCAAGTAACAACCAACCATATTTGATTCACAGAAATTGTTCCCAAGAAATGCTTATTTATAACAGTCCTGTAAAAGATCTGATTTTCAATGGCAAAGCTTCCTGCCTGCACTGGACTTTTAAAATGGATTAGAAGGGTGGACAGGGCACACAGGAAGAGTACTATTAAGCTAGAAAGTGATTTGATGGCAACAGTCAGTACTTTAATCAGCAAGGACAGTTATCCTTGGGGCTGAAGTGCTTAGTGACAATAATCAATGGCCAATGGCTCTTTTCTTCCTCCTGCCTTAATAAAGCACAGCCCACAAAATCAGTGGTGAAATGACATTGGGGGAACAGAATAAAAACCAAAAGGAGATGCCAGGCAGCCCCTGTGGTGGCTGGAGGGAGGGATCCTGTTGAGCCAGAGGGACAACAGCAGGAATGGAAGCATGCAGAGCCCCAGGATGCAGGAGACCAGGTAGACCCTGAGCAAGGAGGGAGCAACCTGTGATCAATGGGCTCACATAATTATGAACCCATAATCTCAGCACATAGAATAGAGTGGGACTCCCTCATTTACTCACTTTAACCTACTTTATCCCCTTCTCAGCAGAAGCTCAGAGGTGACCTCAGCAGTTCAGGACTGTTCAGCTGCAATGCCGTTTTTACCAGAAACTTTTCCCAATTTTGTGGGAATGTCCTCTGTCTCACTTTTCCCTTTCTGGCACATAGTCTTTGCATTGTTAAATACTGATGCATTCTCATTCCACAGAGCTGTCTGCCACTTGAGCTTCTTGGGCCTTGTATTTTGTTTTCTCTTCAGTGCTCGTTTTCAACCTCTCTGGACCCAGAGAGAAAGAGGAGTGGGGGCAGACTGAGGTGAATTGATCCTCTACAGTAAGTCAGTGTAATTCCACTGACTAAATGAACTGAATTACTGTAGCTGAGAACTGGCTTTGTCACGTCTCCCTCTTCTGTGTATTTTGTATTGCCTGTTGTGAAAAAAAACCCACAAAACAACAGGAAAACCCCACTCCACCAAAACTCTGGTTCTTTCTGGTTTTGGTCTCCTAAGAGGTGCAGCTGTATGCTAATAGTCTGCTTCTCTAGTGGGAAATAGAAAGGGCTATAGCACGCTTTGATAAACCAGGAAGCAGACTCTGACACTAGTGTGCAGGGAGAGAAACATATGGAGCTTTTTTCCCCACTTTCTTTCCCTCACATCAATTTCACAGTCTTTTAGTTCTGTTGACCTCCATGGAGTCCCTCCTAATTTACAGCACCATAAACAAAATCAGAATGAAGCCCCCTAAAATGTGCAGAATTGTTTTTGGCTTGTACTGAGGAGCACAGCCTATTCCAGGGATTTGCAAAAGCATCTCTCTGCTTGGTGAGTTTCTTGCGTTACAGACCTTCTCCCATGCTTTTGCTGCTATTACTGGCGTGTTTTATTTGGATGGGTAAGAAAGATACAAGCAGCAATGCAATCACGTAGCCTGCTGCTTTGGAAGAATCGGAGACACTCAGCTTCTGCCATGTTTTCTTTTAAACAAATTGCTGGAAGTTGCATGGTCAAGGCTGGAGCAACTGTCCCGCCCTTGACTATGTCAATGCCCTGAAGATGTGTTTGGGTTTACTGTCGTGCTGATTGATTTCATGGCACGAGTGGACCGGAAGCCCTTTATTTTGCCCTATACCTCCCTGTGCCCTGGTGCATGTCCTAGGTGTGCCATTAATCAGATTATATGGGCTGTTCCCTCTTATTGCTTAATTAAGACTTGTCAGTAATTTACATGAGATTAATACCTATTTATATGGAGCTGAAGTTTCATCTATTTGGGGGATGAGTTATTGACTGCATTATGTGAAGTAAATCAATAAAATATTACTGGAAATGAGAATGACTTTCTCTCCCTTGCACTTGAGTCCTTTTGCCAAGCTCACAGACAAAACTCACTCAAGGGAGATGTTCATGTGTGCACTCAGCTTTCCATCTTCCAGCTCTGATATCTCTAATATCTCTGATTACCTTGCTCTCACGACCTGAATCATAAAGTCGAGACCTCAGGGAGTGCTGCTAAGAATGAGAGCTGCTTTTAACCTGTTACAGCATAGTGACCCTGTTATGATGTGACTCAGAGCCCAGTCTTTCCAGGAGTGACTACGAAACCAACACCCTCAAACTGGTCTGAAGTTGCTATCAAATGAGTGCTTTGTGGGACCATATGTACTCGTTATTCATAAGGAACAGCAGAGAGGTCATCAGTGGGTGATGTCCAGGATATTTAGCTAACTGCAGGGTTTTGTTACACTAGTACAACCTGTTTACCAAATGCAAATAGCTTCCCCGTACTGTCATGTCTTGATTGTGTTCCAGTGCTGAAGAAGGTTTTTTCCTGACCACATTTCCTGCCTGTGGTGACTTCCCTTGAATAGGGCTGTCTGAGCAGGACACTTCTCTCATCAGAGGCACCCTTCCTGGAAAGCTCTAGATGCTTTTGAAAAACAGAGCTACTCTTTCTGCCTCTGACACATGCCCTCTCTCCAAAAAGACATACAGTTTCCCGTTGGTGGGTGGCTGGTTACTTTCCAGTCTCAGTTTTCCTGCTCTTCCACCCAGCCCTATCCCAAATAAGAAAGTGCAGAGGCTTTGTCCTTTTCTCTCTTTCGGTAAAAAACATTTTCTTCTGATACCATTTGATTTAAAAGCTATCACAGACGAGTGTTTCCAAGAAATCAAAAGCTTATTTTCTTTGTAGTAATTGCTCCCATCTTTGTTATAATCTATTCCTAGCACATGACCAGAATGGGCCCAGAGATGTGAAATGGTCTCACATTCACCAACTCAAGTGGCTGCTGTAACAAGTGCATGGAGAGGGGAAAATGCTAATGGGGAGTGAGGGATGAACTTCAGTTCAGAGGTGTTTGCTGAGATGGCAGAGTTCATCACTAGCCTGGAGTTTCTGTTGGTTTGAAAAAAACACGTCATCTCCTTCTAAAGTTTGGCAGAAGAAAAGGGCTTTTCTCTTACTTGTAAGTAATTCAGAAGAGTCTTTTGACTAGATAATAAAACAAAGACAACCTTCACTTCTTAGCAGTTTCTCACTCCCTCTTTCTCTTACTTGCTTGTTTTAGCTTCGCTGCCATTATCACTGAAAAGCCTCCTTGAATGCTTGTACCATAGGGAAGGGCTCACAGAGCTAAGAAATGAGATTCTGTCTTGACAGCAGGGGCTGTTTAAAGCAGGGGTTAATGTGCTTTTCTGGCCTCAGATGAACCCGGCTTCAGGGCACTCCTGTGTGTCCCAGCTGTCCTTTTCCTTTCCTGCTAAACATCATCCCTGCTTTGTATCTGCCACCGTAACTGCAGGCTGGAGGTGCTCCCTAACCCAGTTCTGTCACAGTAATCTGGGTCAGCCTCAACACTTCCAGTACTATGTTTATTTTTGTAACTCTCATCACTTCAGCAGTTGGGTTAGAGAGCCCTTTCATGTGCAGTTATGCTGACAAAATTGAGGGGGAAGTGAGCTCTGGAGGGGGCTGAATGGAGCAGGACAGGGGTGTCAGTGGCCATGACAGCAGGCTGACCATTCCCTAAAGCACACAATAAACAAACCTGAGGAGGAGGGACAGCCCACATCAGCTTTTTAGCATCTCGAGCTTTTTGTCCTCTCCTGATAACAAGAGTAGGTGGGAAGTATACAGATTTAGAAGTTCATTCCTAAATTCATTATGTGCTTGCATGTTAACGGATGCTAAGTTCCTCAGCTGAACTCCTTTCACCTTGCCACAGCCCTTCTTCTCTAGCTGAAGTGACTGATTTGAGACTCAGCATTGCAGTGAGCCTTGTAGGGTGCAGGTACCAAGCTGCAAAAGATTTTCTGAAGAGAGGGTCATTACAGTTTCTCAGGTATGCCTTCAAGTTGCTGAAAACGTGCATGGGCATCAAAATAGTGCAAAAGCTGATGAGCTCAACCTCCATGGAAACAGCACAGCAGCAGATGGATTTGCTGAGGAATGTAACTGTTGGCAAATGCTTGGATTTTTTATTTAATATCAAAAAGGAGAAAGCTGCAAAATTTGGAGCTGAACTTCCCTGAAGTTTAGTAGAGGAGCAGGGAGGAACTGTTTGTATCAGAAGTTTTGGTCTATCTCCTTTTTTGATATTTAATTGTTATCAAAAGGCATCAGTGAAAGAAAGAAAATAAATCATCTGGACACTTTGCCTTATTATTAGTTATGTTTGATATTTTCCTTTTTGCTCTTCTTCTAACCCTTCTCGTCTCTATTTTCATCTTTCATTTCACTGAGATTGTTCTACATTCTACAGAAGTTTCTCTATAAAAAAGCCAGCTACAAAATCTTTAGACATTTGCCCCTGGAAAAGAAGCACACTGTAAATAATATACAGGAGTTAGAGCCTCATGAGGATCTGAGTCCAAGCAGATGTCACTAACTTGGAACTGAATAAAACAGCTCTGCTACCTCTGAAAACAAACCAGCCCTGCTGTCCCAGCCCTGTTACCTCTTCAGTAATACCTGATCACTGGAGCAGGCTTGGCAATTCAAGGAAAGCTGTCCTTTGCCTCTTGTGAAACTGGCACACAGGCATTCAATGCCAGCTCAGTGTCGAATTGTTATGACACTGGAGCTGCTAAACATTTTACACACAGTTGGAAGCAGCTTTTACACGACTTCCATCTCCTCAGGCTTTTCAACCTCTCTTTTCAGCCTCTCCCTTTAGCCAACAGAATGAAAATGTCAAGAGTGTTCTCAGACCCCCTCGCCTGGGCACATTCACCTCCTCAGTGAAAATGAGTTTGTGGCTGTGAGTGCAATACACATTTATTGAGCTATCTCCAGAGATACCTGTGGTCACTTTTTCAATTCAGCCCTAAATAACTCCATGTCGTGGTGGAAATGAAGCAGCCAGTGTAAATAAATAGATGTTTTGTGCCTGCGGTTTAGATCACTTAAACTGTCTCTTAGAGTTGAGGTAGAGAGTTAAGAACTGACTGTGGCGGAAAAGTCTTAGCAGCTACTCACACCGCAGAACATGGCCAGCCCCCGAGCAAGGATATCCACAGAGGACAGTGCCTGAGTGCTTGTGAGTGTTTAGATTCACACTTAGGTTTATAGCAGTGCAATTTTCCCGTAGAGCCACGCTTTTAAATGTTAAATTGAATTGATTCTCAGATTTATATCTGTATTTGATATGCACACATGCACGTATTTATACCCTCATGTACCCATGTGGTAGCTAAATTGTGCTTAATCTAACTTTCACCTTTGATCACCTCAGTCCTTAGCCCTGGTTGCTTGAGAAGACGTTTCTTCCAGAACAACTTTTTGGTTATGAATTCCCCTGGGGTTATGTAGCTGAAAATATCAACTCTAATTAGAACAAATTTATCTACTTGTAAATGTGAACATGTATCTGAGGTTTCCTACCTCCGACAATTTCCTTTGAGTTTCTCCACATTGGCCAAGAGCAAAAATTTCCTTTTCAAATACAAAATCTTGCTTCCACTCAAAAATCAACCATCCAATCAATTATTCTGTCTGCTGCTTTTGCTGTCTGTACAATATTAAATCCCCTGAAAAATGACTCTTGTAAGAAATAGTTATCAATATATATCATTATGAGTGCTTGAAAAGAAGGCTTTCTGCTACTGGGTGGCTGAGGATTTCCAGAGGAGCACAGCAAGCATTTCCAATTGTAGCAGGTTGGAAAAAAGGAGATTCTAAAGTCATACTGAGTGACAGAACTGCTGTTTTAGGGAGTTGCTTAGACATTTTAAAATGCACCATTTTTATTTATTTTCCCTTCCGGGTCTCTGCTAAGACAAATTAGCAGCATAAGTCAAGGCACTAAAAAAGCAAACTTTAATAAAGTCTCAGATTTAGGGTTTGTGCCTGTAAATTTCTTGGCTTAAGAGGCAGTGGTATGGCACAGTGAAAATCCAAGTGTCAGTCACACCAGGGTGACTATAGAACTCACTTGTGGCCTCATTAATCATGAGTGGAGCAGGCATCCCAAATTCATGTCAATAACAACTTTATGCCACCCCGGCAAATAAGTAATCCTCTCTAGATATCCTCAGATGGAGTGAGAAACCCTGGTCCTTTCTGGTGTAAACCACCTGAGCTCTGCAAAGGGCTGACAAGCAATGATCATTTTTCTTAGCTGAGCATCTGACCCACATTTGCTATTCATTATTACTGTATTATTTTTTGGGAGTCAGCAGAGTTCTTCTTCTGGCTCTGAACAAAGTGTTTGTCTTGTAATCTAACCAGACTGGGGATGTCTCCAAATACTCTTTGGGAATTTTATTAAAAAAATGCAGCCTCTGTCTCAGCGATAGAAAATAAATTGGAAGTGTTTTTTCCTCCAGGTGAAAGTGATACCATCTTAGGACACTTGTGATCCCTAGATAAGGGGATCACACAAGCAATCCTAAAAAACATTTACCACTTCAGTTGTTAGATTGTGGAAGGGTGGTAACTAAAAAAGAAAATATTTGGATAAGAATGCTTAGATTTCTTTAAAAGCTCTTTGCTTCCTCTTCTTCCAAGTTGTTCACATGGAAGATTTTGTTGCCTCTCCCTGTCTCTGTACCTCTACAGGAACATTCATTTGGGATGAGGGAGACATGTTGCTGTCAGGACAGCCCCAGTTGAAAAGCCGTCATGATTTTTTTGGTAGGAGTAGTGTCCGGGTGGATCAGGTCCTTGCTCTGTGTGACCTCATTGCCACATGCACAGAAGAGAGAAGGGAGGCAGAACTGAGGAAACACAGATGCCAGGCTAAGGGCAGGACCCTCCACCTCTTTTGGGGACTGTCTGCATGTCAGTCATCTTAGTCTAAGAGCCAAAACACTCAGTGAGGAGTGGGAAAGAAAATCCATTTCTCTCCTACATCCCCTCTAATTATATCTCTGTATACTTGCTTCAAAATTCAAATTATAATCAAAAAGCTCATCACAAAGTGGTGCTGATCAGGAGTCGTCCTGACTCCTGTCCAAGCCCTCCACATGGCACTTAAAGGCAAGACTTTAAGTGCCACATGGAGGGCACTTTCCAGCTCAGGGTGAGCTGCAGTTCAGGTCTGCTGGCCTGGAGCCCGCAGGACGCCTGTGGGGCTGCGTCATCCTCCTGGGGCTGCATCCACCACGCCTGCCTCAGCCGCAGCAGAGGAGCATCTGGAGGAAATGTGAGTTTCAGATTCCATGGAGCATTCTCAGCACAAAGAAAATGGCACAGTTGACTGTTCCTTTCAACACGAGCCGCCATGCAGGGTGACAAAAGTGCAGCTGATGGGCCACATGTGGCTCCTGACTGCATCTGCTGCTGCTGCATGTGGTGCTTGGTGAAAAGCCCCAACGAGGCTGAAGTGTGGCAGCCAGATGTGTCCTCACCTCCTTCCCTCTGCTCCATATGGCATCATGGCGCTGGAGGAAGTGCCAAAAGCAACAGAGGACACATCATCAAGCACCCTGATTCTCCTCCCCACTGGAAAAACAGAGCTTCCTATATGCAGAAAACTGGTGTTGCAATATTCTTCCCAAATCCCAGCATGTTTAAGATGCTCTCAAGATAGATGAGTATCCAGTTGATGATACTTAAATGCCTGTCATCAGGAAGGTCAGAAATTTTCAGCTGAAGTTGATAGGCTGGTCATATGGATAAACGGAGGATATAAAAGAAAGACCTGGACCAAAATAGTTTTTTAGATTTTTAGTGAGAAGGCAGAAGTCATTCCGTCTCCCTAGGGCAGAGCAGTTCACGCATGTGATTACCAGTGGTGGGGGCATGGCAGTGTGTGAGCTTAGTCTGGGCAGCCTGGTACGCTGCAATGTGGGAGAGGATCAGGCTGCTATCAGGCCTGTGGGCTACGTCCCAGGATGCACAAGTAGCCAGTGAGGTGCCTGACGGAGCAGTCACCCATGCACTTACATGACATGAAAGAGGTATCACTTCGTGCGTACATGCCTCCGTCTGAAAATAGGAGCCAAGAGGAATAAAAACCAATAGGAAGAAAAAAAGGCAAACCAAAAAAGTTAAGAGGTCTCTGGTTAGTCTGGCCTAGTGATGAATTCAAAACCATAGTGAAATATTCATTATTTGTGGGCAGTAATGTTTATACCATGCATTAACAGAGAAGAGAGGGGGGAAAAGGTACTCTTAGACACTCAAAAACAGGCTGGCATCCCTACTGGTGTTGTCTGTGTGTTCTGCATCCCCTGGATGTTCCTGATCCACAGAGGCTGCAGTGCTTCCTGTGGACAGGCAATGAGTCCCTTGGAGCCAGGCCGATTCATATCACGTTTTTCATACTGCTTATGTAACTTGCAGGTCTAAGGCTTCATTTATAGTAAACTGACCACGTGAAAGGCAGCACGTCCATGGTGGTGGTTGTTCTTTTGGCTCCAATGGTGATGACAGCTTTGCTATCAGGGAAATTTGGGGGCAGTTTATCACACTTGTTTGCACATCCTGAGCTGACTCAGGACAGACCCACTTCACATGTCTGAAGCTACAGCAGATGCTTCTTGCCCTGGTGTTCATTCATGCTTTGAAAAAAGGCTATGCCCAGTCACTGATAATGACTTTGGTACAATTATTGCAATTCTAGAGCATAACTCCATCTTGGTGGTTGATGTGGTTCTCCCCCACGCCTCACATGTGGGGAGAAATGAGGTATTTAGGGTCATACCATGAACTGGCATCGAGGCAGGTTCCTGGTGTTGGACCCGAAGTGGCGGGGCAGTCAGGGGTTGAGCTGAATGACTGTCCCTCTGCTGAGCATCCTCGAGTAAGGTCAGTGTGTGGTTACAAGCACTCCCGAGGCTGAGTGCTGAGATGGTGGTAATTGGATCTCACCGGGCTGGTCAAAAGGGAGTTCTACTTTGGCAGCAATTATTGCCTGGGGGAGGGGAGAGGAATGGAAGAAGCAATCCCCCAAACCTGGAGGCAGGGAATTAGAGTAAGCGCTGATGAGTTGGCAGATGCTGCCGGATCAATGGCAGTATCATGGCAGGGAAAACAGCGACAACCCTCTCAGAGCCATCAGTCACTGTTGTTTTGGGTAAATGCCAGCAAACAGAGTGAGAGGAGAGAGAGGAGAGATGGGGGAGGGACGCACCAGCCTGCTGGGCCACTTTTAATTACTTCGGGTCACATCAGACAGGGAACTGCCCACCGTGACAGATCAGTGCCGCTCAGAGGGCTTGCACGCAACCCAGGGTAGCAACCAGGACTTATGTTCACGGAGCTCCTTTTATCCAGAAAAAATCCCTCCACAACTCAAAGCACCACCACAGCCAAGCGACAGGCAGAAGCATATTGTGCACATCTACGCATCCCTGTGCTGTGCGAGGCTTCCCTGGGCTGGAGCAGCAAGGGGTGTCTGTCTGACAGTGTGTGCAGCAGCACTACACAAGGTGCTGGGCAAGAGGGAGGGCAGGGCAGGCTCGGTGGTACCATAGCTTCCCTGGATAGGAGCCAGAACATTAGCACATCTGAGGCAGGGCTCCTGTCTCCACATGGCTCAAGTTGTTTGCCACAGCCTCCAGAAGGGGATCTTGCCATTTTCTCACTCTTTTTCTCCTTCAAAGCCTTCAGTGGGGCTTGTGGCAGCACAAGTGCTCTAAAAAGTTTTATTTATGATTGTTTTTTGCACCAGCAGCGAGGTGCTGTGATAGGAATGGTCACTGACTTTCTGTACTTGATTGCCATCACAAACTCCTCCGAAGCTTTACAAAAGGGAAAAAAAGAAAGAAATATCACCATCCTATAAATATTTTTATAGCAGAATTCATCACTGCCATGTATGAAGCTCATATACGACCCTTGGTTTCTTCACATGCAGCAATTTCCTGTTAACTTCACTGGGATCTGCATTTGCATTCAGGTTGCATGGTCAGGTTGTTAATTATGCAAAGTCACCTGGTCCTCCTGAGCTCAGCACAAATTCAAATGGACATGCCCTTATGAAAATAAGTCCTGCATTGCCCTGCCACAGATTTTAAAATACTAGTTTCCCCAGTGGAAACAGTATTTGGTGTTTCTAGAACACTCTGATGATGTGTGGCTCCTCCTACTTTCTTCTCAGTCCCTGTTTAGGTGATGTTTAGTTTCAGGCCTTCTGTCCCTGCATCTGTGCTTCTCTTTCAGTCTGACTGCTTGTGGTGCTGGGCTTTTGACTGTGTTAATGACCTTTTTTATTAAATAATAAAAAAAGGCAGGGTTGGTTTTACAGTGCGAACAGTTTTACCCATAGATGATGAAGGGATGGAAAAAAGTAGAAGAGGGGCAAAAATGATTTAAACTGAAATTTGCTGCCATAGTATTAAATTGCAGTGGGAGCCAAAATTAAACTTCTTGTCAGCCACACCGATGCAGATAGGAGAATTAGGCATTGTTTCTGTTTCAAATCAAATGGGTGTATAGTCCAGAGGTGCCAATTTAGCTCATATAAAGGAGAAACGGTCATTATAGATCTGAGAGGCCACTTTAATGAGCTGTTCTAATCTGACGTAGTTCAACTGATTGTGGTGGCTTTGGCACAGGCGTTGCTGTGCTGTGTGGGGGATGAGATCTGCTGTGTGCTGTGCCCCCCAGCAGAAGCTGTGTGCCCCTGGTGCTGGTGTTGTGTGTGGGTGTGTGCCCCACAGGTGTTACAAGCACACCTGGCTGGTGAGTTCTCACGTGCCCCATTTGACTTGGTATTTTTCTCTGCACATTTTCTACAGCTGGCTAGGTCTGGCTAACAGCTTTGGCTGGGGGGTCTTAGGAGTGGGCAGCTTTTGGTTCCTGAAACATAGCAGCTCTAAATTACTGCCAATTAGTGTGGCTTTTTTGTTGTTTTTTTGTTTGGTTGGGTTTTTTGTTTGGTTGTTTGTTTGTTTTTTGGGTTTTTTTTGTTTTGTTTTGTTTTTTTGGTAGTTTTTTGTTGTTGTTGTTGTTGTTGTTGTTGTTTCTTTTTTGGGGGTTTTTTGGTGGATTTTCCCTTCTATGATATTCACAGTAGTGTCTCCTTGTGCTACTCTGTCATTTAGGAGGACAGTCTTTAAACACACTGCTCCCTTCTTTCCCCAAACACCTTTTAACTCCAACAAGGTTAAAGCCTGGCATTCATATTCTTAGTCTGTCAGGCTGCTGCAAACAGAGCAAGAGAAAAAGAAGAAATTTTAGTGCCATCCTAGACTTTCTGTGTGACTTCAGAATGGTTATTGTAATGGCAGAGCTGATCAAATACAGTAGAAATGTTGTTTTAAAATATTTATTGCTATTCCAACTGATGACTACTCAACAACAACTCATACTTTATTTACTTATTTTTTTGCTATTTGAACATCTACGTAAAGAGACTTTTCTTGCACAGATACTAGGGGAATGGCTGTTCTTTTTAGCAATGCCCCTGTTCAGCTTCAAGCAAAAGTATTTGAGAAAAGACAAGAAATGCACGTTCCCCATTGTTTTCCAGCTGCTCTTCATCCATTATTGCTATTACTCCTATTGCTACGGAGTCAGAAGGTCTTGGATAGGGTACAATTACTGTCTGTGTGACCTGGGTGAGAGCTGTTCTGACTTGCTGAGTTTGGTGATCTAACTCTGCAGGTCACCAGCAGCATCTACAAGGCATTATACAATCCTTTGGGAACGAGGATCTGCTGTGAAGGTCTCCCAGGTGAGAACTCCCCTGCTTTTACATGTTCCAGCATCAAAACCAGTAAAGAGACTCGTTATAATTTGGTCACAGGAATACTCAGTACAGGAAGAAGCATGTACAAGCAATCACAGATACAAAAGTTAAAATCAAGCTGATAAGTCCCAATGAGGAAAACAAATCAGCAATTAATATAAGCAGTGTTGGAGGTAACAGAGGCTTGGGGGAGGAGGGGAGTTGATATATTGAGTCAGAAGGTTAGTGGATGGGAGTACACTCAGAAGGTGACTGGAGACATTCCAGTGGGATAGAAATATTTTTCATTTGCAGGTTGAAGATTCAGAAAGCTACTGAAATCTGTAGGGTGTTCACTGGTTGTTGTCCCACTTTCTGGTGGTAAATCTATGCCACAAAAAAAGTCCCCAAAATATTTGTCCTCCTTCTTTCTCACAGTCTCTGCCACATTCAGCTAGAGAGGAAGGATGGACTTCTTCAAATTTTTCTCCTCTGTCACCTCTCCTTTTCATTACAAATGTCTGTCCAGGTCAGAGCATCCTAAGATGCACATCTCTCTTCCTGCTGGACGTGGGATGGGCATTTTGGTCTTTGTGCTCTCCTTGGCTGCCAGAGCATTAATATTTTTTTCCAGGAGAGCTAAATTCTTGCCATAACTATTTAAAACAAGTAAACAAACAATTTCTTTTTGCCAAGCTCTTTCTGTATTACACAGGCCCAGTGGCAACTTTTTAATGACAAATATTTCCTAAGGTTTCTAAGGTTCATGCTTGGACACAGCAATTGCATACAGAAGCTGCATTATGCACACATCGGACTGAGCGTAACAGCACCTGCTGCTGCTCCTGCTGTTACTAAAGAGAGAGCAGCTAATCTCTTTAATTATTGGAAAAGAATTAGGGCTTTGATTTGTCTTATTGCAGAAACATAGTTATTTCCCCCCCTGCAGGCTGGGAAGAAGATGCCCTTTGCCTTGCTGTTCTGCTGCATGAGTGAGGGACTTAAACCATTGGGTGGGTGGCCCCCACCAGCAGCAACCAAAGGAAGAGTACGGTTCTATGGACACTCACCACTCCATTATCTATATGAAAATTGGCACCCATGAGTTTTATCCCACAATGTCAGCACTACATGCAAGACAGAGGGGCTGGTTTTCTCCATGAACTGTGGTAGAAGCGATTCCTTCAGGTTCCATGGACCACGTAGGGGACAGGCTGAGGATGGTGTCAGGCTCTCTCTCGGAGCAAGGCGAATGCAGATGGCAGCAGGATTGTGTGGGCACTGCTGGAGCCCACTTGTCTGCAGGCGTGCTGCATGTTCTGGGTGCGCCGGTGAACCACAGGACCACTGGCACATCGGCTGTCTCCAGCGGAGAGATGGGCTTGTCATGCGGACAGCACATCTGCTTCTTTCCCCTGGGAGGAAGAGGTGGTGAATCCAGAGTAGAAAATAATCGTGGGGAAACTGTCTTCTTGATAGGGATTTTGTAGCACATTTTTAGGAAGACCTTCCTGGCCACATGCTGCAAAATCACGTTCTGAGGGGCACCGGGAGTTAGAAGAGCTCTTGAAGGACAAGGGAGGGTCTGTTACCAGCCTTTCCCCACACTTGAAGCTGGACCAGACTGGGCTGTAGTGGTCTTCTCTCAAACACTACCAACATTTTGTTAGTCTCCTTGTCTCAACTCCCCTCTCAGTCCATTTTTCTCTGCTTCCAGACCCTTATCTCCTTGTCAATGTTAAAGCAAGAGGAGTAGAAAAGAGCATGGAAAAGAGCAAGATAGATCCTTTCCATCCTTTCAGCTCCCCGCTGCCCTCCCGCCCCATCCCTCCCTTCCCACAAAGGAGCTGCAAGTATTCCTCTGCACCACAAAAAGGACCTGCCAATGGGTCTAGGACAGAAAGAGTTAAACTCAGATGAGCACTAGCTCCAACACAGTTAATCCATATAAAGCTCATGGATTTCTCTGCAGTGATCTTTGTGGTTGTCATTTGCATTTTTTTCCTTTTGTGAAATCTTTTCTTCTTTCCTTTTACACTCGTATGCATGCAGAAATTAGCATATTGTACCGAGAGTGGGAGATGTAAGAAGCCGACCCCCTGCTGTTCAGCGGATTGTGCAATCTGCAGGCGGCATCAATTTTTCAGCAGTTTTCTCATTTCTCATTACAGTCAGGGCACCGCACAGCTCCCGATTCAACACAATCCCTAGTGGTCCTACAGACAAGCATATGGGCTGCCAAATAGCCGTACTGCTACTTTCATAGCATTAATATCCTTGTTTATACTTCCACCATAATTAATCCTGGTATTAATATAGTTTGGGCTTAGCTTTACTAATTATGTATGGGCTAGCAGGATAATTATGCCAACAGACTCTGGTGCTGCTACTTGACAGCAGTTTGCTAACCTTAGGAGCTGCACATAAACACTTTGGCCGATCCTGCCTTGGAAACAAGGAAGGCAAAGAGACGAGGAGGAGGAGGGTGTATATGGCGAATCGATGTCTGATAACTGTAAATACTGTTTTTAAAATAAGGAAATTTCACAAGCACAATAAAGTTGTCCTCAGGTATCAAACTCTGTGGTTGTCATAGTGATGTGTGCATTATTAAGAGGGTGTTGTTCTCTCTGGCATCTAATCTTATAATGAGGACAGCTCATTATCGGCCCAACAAGAGTTCCTTTCCCCACTGACCACATTGCAGCTTGATGAGTGCTTGGGGCTGAGGGGAACTTTTTTCCCTGTGTTCCTTCCCTGCCCTCCATCCCACCCCCATTCCGAATAACCTCAGCAAGCTCTTGGTACAGCATACTGCTGTGCAGGGCTGATGAATGGCTAGTGCCAGGAAAGTAATTTCCCAGTTTTGCCCTGGTTTTGAGCATGCCTATGACTTCAACGGATACAAAAAATCATGCTTTGGCCGCTTTAGACTCTTTGGCTGTCCCTGGTGTGCATGTTCATTAACATTGCAGATTCGGGAGTTTAAAACAAGCCATTAGTTTTCTTTTATTTCTGCACCTGTTTCTGCTGCCTGACTGTTCCCAGCAAATATCCTTCGTGGGGTCAATGATGCCCCTTTGCGCCAGGCACATGGCTTAATGGAGCTTCCTTTGCTTATCATTACCCACTTTGCATTTTTATAGAGCACTATTAACTGGGATGCAGACTTGCTTTTAATTCCCTTCTGAGGTTTGTACACAGCGGTCACATCCCTCCCCCGCACCTCAAACAATCCAATTATCACAGTTTGTCACACAGACGTGGATGACCCACACACCACCTGCTCCGCTGGCGAGCCCGATCCTCCGGGATGGCAGCCCAGCGTGGCAGTTCGAGTTTTGCCTCAGAGGGGCCCTTTAAATGGCTTTAAATATTGTATATTTGCTTTTGTTGGCAAAACCAAAACCAGAACGTGAAATCAGCTGTGAAATTACATTATTTGAAGATATGAAACGGATGTGAAAATTATTTAAAATAATTTCATTCTTCCCTCTCTCCCCTTCTTTTTTTTTTCCTTCTTTTTTTTCCCATGGAATAGATTCATGTCTAGACAGACAACCTGTGTATTGTCCAGCCCCATTAGGCAATCCTGGTGTTGTAAGGATCTGATCATCTGGAAAGTTTGAAAAGTGAAAGTCAGTACGAATGCTGCTGTTGGCCTCCTATACAAGTATGTAAGCGTGAGGTCAGAATTAAGGAGGTGATTAAATGTCATAATCTTCAACTGGATTTATTATGTACTGATGCATTTTCCTGAAATGTCTCCCAAATCTGAACCCCAACACATGGGTGGAAATATTCCCCCTGTCTTCAGTTCGTTTTGGAGCAGGCCCTTTGAGCTTTGCCATTAAATCCCCCAGGTCAGACTTTCCTCAGCTCAGCCCCCCCGGTGTGATTTCAGCCCTTTTCTAGCAGGATCTGGCTTTTGGTGTGTGACAGCCCGGGGTGTCTGGCTCTTGTTCAAAACTGGCTGTGCCGATATAGAGCACAGTACCTTGGGTCCTGCTCCTGTACCTATTCTTTTAAATTAAAGGATCACTTGCTAAAACACTGAACCAGTCCTAACACCAGAAACTTCATCCCATCACATGCAGAGATTGTAATTGGAGATGACAGAGCTGCGTGCTCTCTTTGGCCCCAAACCCTGAAATTTTCTTTGCCCAGCAGCAGGGTTTGGGGAAGGATAGAGCCCAGTCTGAGTGACCAATGTATGACCTCACAGATGGACATGCTGAATCCATGGCCTGGGTTGATCCTCCTGCAGCTAGCCAAGGGTGAGCTGTGATTTGCCCAAAGAAGAGGCAATCCCTCTAAATTCTCCACAAAACATTTGTGAGAGATGTCTTCTAACAGAGACTTTTGCATGTTTGCAATTGCACCAGGAGTTTATCACAGCTTCCTTCCAGTTTTATTTTATTTTTTCTTTTGGCCATTGTATTTCAACCCAAAGTAATGAGGTCCCTCCAGTAAGGGTTTCATGCTGCATGTTCTCTTTGTCACACAAAAATCAAAGGGAATTTTGCACGTGAATGAAGTAAGAGGCCCTCAAGCTATAGCTAGAAGGTCCTGGATTACTCCATCAGTGTACAGGAGAAATCCTCCTGCCCTGAAGCAGTCATCTCCAAGTAAAAACTCTGTGTGTTTTTAGACTCTGGGGGGAATTTGGATACACTGCGGAATTGTATGAAAGTTTTTACCTTTCCACAAAATCCCAGATTCCAGATTCTGAGATGCAGATCATCTGAAAGTTATATCTTGTTTAAATGCTGGACATTCCTCTTAGTTCTGTATCATTTGAAGGCTGTGAGTCAGTAGCAAAATAAGCCAAATGTTTTAAGTATGTGTGACTAGTAAATGGATTGGCATTTTGTCTTGCATTTCAAAAGGCTTTTTCTACTGGGAAATTACTCTCTACTCATAGCTTTTGGATAATCTGCTTATAGTCCAGTTCATCAATATCTTAAGTACCCACATGCTTTTCGTGTACAACAAAGTAACAGGCTGGTTGTTAACCATCTCAGGTAAATTTCCTAGCTGAATATGGGTGAGTTTTAGCCAGCTGTGCACATTTTAATAGTACAGACTAAGTAGGCCTATCAGTAGTTACATTTTCCAGACACCAGGAGCTTGTAGACCCGTGGAGTACAACTGCATTTCTCTCTACCCTCAGGAAGTTGCAGGCTGACAAGATGCTGGAGGGGAAGAAAAGGGCCTGGAGGAACATGAACATCAGCGTGAGAATGTGGGTGCGCAGCAATGGTCCACTGGCAGAATGGAGAGATAACAAATCGACAGGATGAGTAGCAAGTACCTTTTGTTTGGCTCATTCTTGATCCGCTACTTCAGACTGCAAACTTGGTTTTTTTGGTTCCCTGAAATGGTGCAACATAGTCCTCAGTTTCGCATTCCAGTACTCAGTGACATCAGAAATGGGTCATGGAGCTACAGCTGGGGATTGCTGTGACAGCCCTGAATGTATATGGTTTTAGCAAAGTTCAGGGTAGAAACTGGGGATGGGGAATCTGCTGGTGACTAAAATACAAGCTGAGACCCAGAGATTGCCTAAACTGCTGACGAGCAGAAGCTGTGAGGGCATATCAGGAAAAGATCTCTGTACACAAAACATGTTTCTGTTCTTTCTAAACATCTGCTTGACCAGAGTCAGAGAGAGGCTGCTGGGCTGAACAAACCCTGTTTTGATACACTATGTCCTTTCTTAATCTGTTTTAGGGGGTACTCTTGCATACCCAGTGCTTCTGGCTCTGTGGCATTCCTTCTACTGCAGGTAGCCCTGCAGACACCTGGGCAGAGATCAAGGCCCTTGCTCTCCATCTCCATGACTTAAGACAATGAAAAGTCACTTTTATCCCCCATGGGGGCAGAAATACTAATGCAGAGTGCAGCCAAGAATTTCCCTGTTGCTTTGGGGTCTTGAAAAGGCAATCTTAGCAAATTGGGGCAGGTATTAACTTGTTCCTCATCACTGCCCTGAGTTACTACAAGGGAGACTGTGGTGGTTTTGGCTTGGCCCAGTTTTTGCCAGTGAGTAGGGTGGGGTTACAAAGATGGCTCCTGCATGTCCTGAGTAAAGATTCTGGAAATTTCTCCACCATGTCCAGCGGAGCCAATCTCTGATGGCCCTGAAGATGATGGACATGCTGCTGGTCAAACCTGGGCCAATTAAAGATGTTAGTTACGCCTCTGTGAAAACATATTTAACAAGAAATCAAAACAATGTGAGCACGCACTTCTTTTTAGCCAGGGAAGGAGAAGGAGGAGGTAAAAATATGTGAGGGAAACAACATGGAGGCACAAAGGTCAGTGGAGAATGTGGGGGAGGAGGTGCTCCAGGTGCCAGAGCTGAAAACCCTCTGCCGGCCGTGGTGAAGACCATGGGGGAGCAGGTGGTCCCCCTGCAGCCCATGGGGTCCAGGGGGATGCAGAGAACNGAGTTGCAAAGGCCTTGCAAGAGAGAGAAAGGCCTTGCTCCCGGGATGGAAACAGCCTGACCTCGGCTTGGAATTCTGCAGCCTGGAGAGAATCTCGGACAGCAGCAATCGGGCGGGGCTGCTCGTGACATTGGACCCACGCCAAAGAAGTTCGCACAGGACTGTGTCTCGTGGGAGGGACCCCCATGGCTAAGTAGAGGATTCTTCTCCCTGATGGACTGACCCTGACCAAAGGAAACCCCCATACCCTGCCCCCACCCCGGAGCTGTTGGTTAGAAGGAAGGAGGGAGGCGGTGAGCTGAGAAAGACTGTCTTAATAGGGAGGGGGGTGAGTAGAGAAACAGCACTTGTAGCAGAAGAATTGTGGCCTTGGACTGACTAAGAAAAGCCACATACCTTGCCCCAGCCTGGATCTGTTGGTTGGATGGAGGGAGGGGATGAATAGAGAAACAGTGTCTGCAGTAGAAGAATTGTGATGGACTGACTTAAGAGAAAAACCCCGCACCCTGCCCCTGCCCGGAGTTGTTGGTTAGCTGGAAAGGAGGGAGGGGGTGAGCTGGGAAGCGGTGCCTTAAGAGGGAAGGGGGGTGAGTGAAGAAACGGTGTCTTAAAAGCTTATTTTTACCTCTGATTTATCTTCTGACTCTGTTCGATTAATAAATCATTATCTTTGCAACTTTAAGTTTTCCGCCTGCTTTTGCCCTCTCCGGTGCGGCCTATCAGTGATCTTATCTCAACTCATGAGTCCAGCGTGTTTGTGTTAGTTTTTCCTCTCCTCTGCATAGCTGCAGCAGGACAGAGCAGAGAGAGCAAATGTCGTAGGTGCCCGGCATTTAGCCAGGGTCAAACCCTCAACAGAGACACATTGGACCAGAAACATAAATGAAGCACAGGATTTTTTATTAGTGCATGAACACTGAACCTACTACTCGTGGTGTATAGTTTATAGTTTTAGGTTATCTGCTGCATGTATAGTCATCATACATAAGTATCTGACAGCAACTGCACTTAGTGATACTGTTGGAAACCAGAGTCATATCTTCTTTATGAGTTTATAAAAGGACCCTTTCAACTTCAAAACTCCAAGTTAGCAAGACAGTTATACATATGTGTTATTTTAAGCATGTGCTTTTATCTGGGGCCAGTCCTTTATATGCACATCAAGCTGAGCAAGTGGGGGAGTCCTTTGCTCCACCACACCTAGGTGAATTTTTCGGTCACTCTTAGAATTTAAAAAGTTGGAGTTATTTTAATATTTCTGAGTCTTGTCTTTGTTAGGAAGCCATGCTCTGATAAAGTGTTGGTTAATTAAGTGAGTTGGAGGAGGATAATTTGTTTTGAAACACCTTCTGACTTTTGCCATTTGTTTTTATTCTTCTCATCCATCATGGTGGTGGTGGTGGATGAGGAGGTGCCCAGGTAAAGAACCAAAGGACAGCTGGGTTATTGGGTTATTGACTTCTATCCAGAGCTTTGTGGGTGACCCTGCCGTTTTTTTTCCCAGGGTGTAGCTGTAGGTAAGCAGCTCTGTTCCAAACCTGATTTAGATAATATTGAATGTGCTCTCTTTTGAGAGACACTGAATAGGTGAGCTCATCCACTTGTTTTTATTCACCACTACATGCAATATTTGTTGCACGTGAGGACTTAATCTAGTCTGTGACAGCACCCAAGTATTTTCTCTCTCGTTTAACTTTTCTTGTGGAAGGTAAACATTTGGGCTTCTGCAAAGTAGAGAAGTCATCACAAATGTCCCTACAGCAATTTCTGCACTTAAGATCTACCCCCTTTCCTGGTGATGTCAGTAAGGGCAGCAAGGCCCTGGGTACCACTGTATCCTTTAGTCCATGTAACACTGAGAGCTCTTGGTGATGGTGTCCTGCTCCTGCACAAGCCCCAGGTGTGCCAGTGGTGAGCTGAGAGATCTGGTCTTCACTGTAAATAAAAGAGGTCAAGACAGAAGGACCAGTCTCTGATGAATTGCATGCTAAAGCAGATCCACATTCTGCCAGTTGCGTGATTATACGCTGGGACATGATTTTTTAATGGAGATGGAAAACAGACATTTTGACAGGACTGAATTTTGCTCAGGGCTATCTCTGTGCTACTCTCACTGAAGCGTCTTGGCTGAATTTGTTCCTGGTTTGAGAGGACACAACTCTGCTGAGGCATGATAGAGCTGAGTTTGATACTGAGATGCAGCTGAACACTAGTATTCCATGCTGTCTCCTGTCCGGGCAGAGAGAGGAGCCCTGTGACATGCTAGTTATGAAATCCTACTGCTGCCCTGTGCCTGTTTGGCTGGCAAGCATGCAGATTTAAACAACAATGTTTTGGTTCTCTAACTGATCTTTAATTTCAGCTCTTTTAAGCTTGTCTTGTTGAACACAGTCCATGTGAATAAACTGTTGTTGGGACTTAACCTGTTCTGAGATTTCAGAAAATCTCAAAGAATGGCTAACCTTCATGGGCATAGAATTGGACAAAAATATAAATCAATGAAAAAGAAAGGAAGAGAAAAAGAAAGAAAGAAAGAAAGAGAGAAAGAAAGAGAAAGAAAGAAAGAAAGGAAGAGAAAGAAAGAAAGAAAGAAAGGAGGAGAGAGAAAGAGAGAGAGAAAGAAAGGAAGAAAGGAAGAAAAGAAAGAAAAAGGAAAGGAAAGAAAAAGGAAAGGAAAGGAAAGGAAAGGAAAGGAAAGGAAAGGAAAGGAAAGGAAAGGAAAGGAAAGGAAAGGAAAGGAAAGGAAAGGAAAGGAAAGGAAAGGAAAGGAAAGGAAAGGAAAGGAAAGGAAAGGAAAGGAAAGGAAAGGAAAGGAAAGGAAAGGAAAGGAAAGGAAAGGAAAGGAAAGGAAAGGAAAGGAAAGGAAAGGAAAGGAAAGGAAAGGAAAGGAAAGGAAAGGAAAGGAAAGGAAAGGAAAGGAAAGGAAAGGAAAGGAAAGGAAAGGAAAGGAAAGGAAAGGAAAGGAAAGGAAAGGAAAGGAAAGGAAAGGAAAGGAAAGGAAAGGAAAGGAAAGGAAAGGAAAGGAAAGGAAAGGAAAGGAAAGGAAAGGAAAGGAAAGGAAAGGAAAGGAAAGGAAAGGAAAGGAAAGGAAAGGAAAGGAAAGGAAAGGAAAGGAAAGGAAAGGAAAGGAAAGGAAAGGAAAGGAAAGGAAAGGAAAGGAAAGGAAAGGAAAGGAAAGGAAAGGAAAGGAAAGGAAAGGAAAGGAAAGGAAAGGAAAGGAAAGGAAAGGAAAGGAAAGGAAAGGAAAGGAAAGGAAAGGAAAGGAAAGGAAAGGAAAGGAAAGGAAAGGAAAGGAAAGGAAAGGAAAGGAAAGGAAAGGAAAGGAAAGGAAAGGAAAGGAAAGGAAAGGAAAGGAAAGGAAAGGAGAAGAAAGAAAGAGAGAAAGAAAGGAAGAAAGGAAGGAAGGAAGGAAGAAAAGAAAGAAAAGAAAGGAAGGAAAGGAAAGAAAGGAAGGAAGGAATGAAGGAAGGAAGGAAGGAAGGAAGGAAGGAAGGAGTAATCTCTAATAGCATTTTAACTCCTGCAATACAAGAGGAGAAAAACTTTTCTAAGTCCTTGGATGTGGATCTTGCTAGAAGAGATCATATCAGAGCAAGGTGACATTTTATTCACTTTGGTAATGTGCTAGCAGGGCTTTGGAAAGCATTGGTGCTGTAAGTACTGCAGCATTATCATGATAGAGTTATGGATGGAATTTCTTTCCCCTTTTAAAATGGTACTTTTTTTGAGATGCCTACACTGATGGTGAACCATCTGTCTGGAAGACTTGAGGTCAAGGCTGAGACTGTATTGATAGGGTAACTGTAGTCAGACACAGAAGAGGTTGGCTGAACTGCAGAAGGGTAAATGTGTCAACCATATTATTCCTTGGCCCATGTTAGACGGGAAGTTTGATACGGTTATTTGATAATCACACCTAAACCAGCTACTGCTGGATGAATACGAGATAGCAAACTTCTAAGTTAATGTCAAAATATCAACAGTTATGTGTTCCTTAGAAGACTTTGGGAAATTCTAGAAAGAGGTTTTAGTCCAGCAAACTAGATTTCACATACTCTGTGCACGTTTGGCAATCCCACTGAAGGCATAGCATTTATTCTTGTCTCCTGCCTGAGCCGTGTTTAGCTACCTTGGTGGACTATCAGCTCAACATTATCCTGCAAGGAAAAAAATAGGGCCAAGCCCCTTGTGGCCTCAGGGATGGGAAAGGGAATGGTTTGGCAAAATGATTGCGCTCTTCCTCATACAAGGACTATTGTATAATGGTGTTAAGAGATGGATCTCACCACCTTCTGTTGGCAGCCCTGGTACTCCGCAGATAGTCCCACCTAACTTTCATTTAACTGACCTGAGCTAAAAGATCCTGCAATAAAGGTCCTGGGAAACAGCACCCCTCATTTATCCATTGAACCCACTGAATGCTGCCTGCTTCACCTTGCCCAGCATAGCTGTGGTACCCTGCAGAGCTGTATGGGAAGTTTGTATTTTATATGATAGCTCATAGGAGCTCATATCAAGTCCATTTGAGTTATCTTCTGAGAGGTTCAAAAGGCCACTGCTGGATGGTGGCTAATAGTTACCTGCCAGCTGTGGTAGCGGGAATTAACTGAGGTCACTCTCTCTTGCACCAAAACTGACTTTACCACCTAATCTCCTCCATTGCTGAGCAGCCAACAAATGAAAATAAATTTAAGTCTTTTCAGTCTCTGCATGGCCCAAAATGAAGGTACAGAGGTCAAAGCTCTCCTGCTCTCCATTGTGTATAGCAGCCTGTTTACTCCTTATTTGTGACAGAGTGTTTCCTTGGAGTTTTTTTAGGAAAAGTGAAACATGACAAAAGGGTGTGGAAAAAAAAAGGATGGAATCAAGCTGCTTTTAACAAAAGGGGAAATAATTCTGAGAAACACAGCAATTTAGGCATTAAAGTCTTCTTTCTCCATGAGAGAAAAACCCATCCATTAAAACAGTCATAAAACCCTTTAAATCAGGCTCAGGTACCTTTTAGGAGCATGATTGCCAGTTCAGGATCTGTTCAGTGTGGAGAAGTACAAATGTACCAGTTTTAATCATGATAAATAACTTCTCTTTTATCAAATCATCTCTGCTGGAAATAGTTTCGGTCTGTGCAGTAATGATAATTTGCGCACTTATCATTCGGTACCTTCCCAAGACAAGCAGCCAGCCATGGGATGTAATTTAACGACTTATCAACCACAGTTTCATCCAGCCCTTTCCAGCCAAAAGGGCATTTCACACTATTTAAGAGACTTCACCATATATTGCCATCAATTTAAGATTTTACCAGCCCCAGTCATTAAAATTTTCCACTCAGCACTTCACTTTATAACCTGGGGATGTAGCTGCTGAATGGCACCAGCAGGCCCATGGAATTATCTGCTTTGTGCAGGTGATGGGATAATTACCGAAAGAATGCAAATCACTAACTGGCTATCAAAGGACAAAATCATGATTAGCTGTATGTGCCATGTGCAGAGGCTGGAAAGGCATGGGGGAAAAGAAAAAAGAAGTATCTGTGGCATGCTTATCCCCCTCCTGGTGTGTTTTCCAATGGAAGTGTCTCTCTGGGATTGTGTCTGTTGAGCTCTCAGAGGGTGGGATCTCACATCAGACTCAGTGTGTTGCACATCATCTCCAGTGCCGCAGAACATTGGAGAGGTCCCACAGTTCACTCCCCTGCAATTCTTTGTGGTAGGTCCAGGTCTGGAAGAGCCCTGGCCTCAAGGTCAGAGTGTGTCTTGATGACTGGTGCAAAGGCATTATTAAAGTGCTGTGAAAGCGGGGCATGCAGGAGTCATGTTCAGGAGTGGTCGCTCATTTTGGTCCTAGTGAGGAACTGGCTGCTGGTGGACACAGGAGAGCACTTCTCTGTATTTAAGGTGCAGTGCTTTGAGTGAGTTTGGGATCTCTGCTGAAAATACCTACTTGGTGGTGTATAATTTCTTTTTGGATCACAGGTTCAAATGAAAAGAGGTTAGAGCAACTAACCCACCTGAAGAAGGTTTTCCCCATCCCAAATTTCTACAACAGTGACCCTAGGCTTTCACTGTAATCACGATACACATAACTACCATCGTCTCGGGTCTTCCTCTTCTTGTCCTCAACCAGGTCCTCAGCCCTAAACTCTGTTGTTTTCCCCCCTTTTTATAAATAGAGATGGGATGAGCAGCTTAGCAAGACTTTTGCATTGCAATATGAATAGTGAGAGAGTCCTACTTGCTCCCATTAGGACTGGTTTCATGAAACTGAGGGCCATCCCTGGCCTTTGTAGCAGCCTTCTTTTGACAGTCCTAGCAGCACTTACTGGTCCTTCTATTACTATCTGAAAAAGAAGCACAAGTACAGGGCTTTTCTAACAGACAGAATCAGGCCCAGTGCTCTCCAACTGGCTATTGGCGCTGTAGAAAATTTTCCCAAAGCCTGCTAAAGCCTCACTGCAGCATCCTCAAATTCCCAACTGCACCCCTTACTCCTCCTTGGAACCGTACTGCTCATGGCTGCTTCTTTGCTCTTCCTTTCCACTCACATCTCTGCTTGGATGGGGAGACGGCAGAAGTAGTGACAGCACAGTGGACTACCTAATGTAGGGCTTTTCTCCTCTGATGGCTGCCTCAAAGCTCACAAGAATCTGAGGTGTCTGCCCATTTGGCAAACCTGGCTGAGCCTGACCAGCCAGTCTAGAAGTTGTTTGGGGAATTGGTCTGCAAATCTTGTTTCCTTGGGAAACCATCCTTTATTCAAAACTTTGCTTCATTTAAATAGACGTCTTTCCTTCAGCTAATTCTTGCTTTTAAAATGTCCTTTTGACCAGAAGAAAAAGCATATAATCCCATCCATAAATCGTTCAACATCTGTTTTAAAACCCCCAAAAATTTGAAGAAGTCATCTGCTTCTTTTCCTTTTGCTGCTCTTACTTGGGGATGTCAACATAAGACATACAGCACAGCAACCAGAAATCAAAGACCCGGACTGGCCTTTTACAGGCTGTGTTGGCATAAAAGGAGAGAGAAGGGATAGAAAAAGGTGAAGGAGATAGAAGAGGAGGGAGAGGAAAAATATGCACATTAAGATGAATTCTAGATATACTTTTTCTAGTCATTTTCATGCTGAGGTGGTTTCTGAGCAGATTGTTGTGCATGGTAACTCAGCCACACCTGTTATAGCAAAAGCTCACAGTGCAGCATGATTTAATTACAAATGAAAAGTTGTAGGGTTCCTGAGCCTCCTACCACCTCTGTGGTGTGGGAAGGTGTTCAAAACTGGGGGCTGAGCTGTCTGCTGTCACGCAGCACCCGCATCCCTGGAGTCCCTGGTGCCTCTTGTAATCATCACATCTTTTTTTCCACTGTGCACCTCACCTCCCTTAAGGCTTTGTTGCCTCATGTGTAGGCAGTATGTGGTGTTTTTATGGGTGGGCACAAGCTGTAGGAATCAGGGAGGGGGTGAGTGAGAGGGCTGGGCGTGCTCTAGCAGTTTGCCACTGGCACCACATTAATGTGCTGATTTGGGGACCATCTGGCCGTGTGCTGCTGTTTCCTTCTGCAGTGGCATTTAGTGCTGGAAGATGTGTGGGCCAAAGCACAATCTCACATTGTTCTGAGAGTGCCTTTTATTTTTTTGCCAGCCAACAAAGTGACCCTGCCATCGAGTTGGTAAAATGCCACTCCACTGTTTGAGAAAGGAGGAGAATTCCCATTACCAACAGTAATGAATGTATTCCTGGGTTTACACCTGTGTAAACATGAGGAGAAAGAGGCTGAGCTTGGCGTGACAGGGCTGGGAGAAGATTTATATCTGAGAGAATACTTTAAAAAGATGGTGTTGTGAATACTACTCTGCCTCTGCCTTTGCAGCCAGGATCATTATCTCTCATTGCCGTAACTTCGGGGCAGGCTGCTTGTATCTGTGTAGCTGTTTATCTTCCAGATGTCCTACAGGTGCTATACAGAATCAGCATTAATGTCTGCTTCATGAGGTATTAGGGAGGGAATATTTGCTTGGAAAAGAACCCCCTAACTTCTCAAAATGCGTCATGACTCTGTTTTGCCAGGTTATTAAAATGCAGAGATTGGGCAGTGGATTTTTTGGAGCCGGAATCCAGATTTTCAAATGCTTTTTTGTTTAAGAAGGGGGATAGGCTTTAAGAAGATGTCCCCTCTTGCCTGGTTGGTAACACCAGGGCAGGGTCTACACCAACACCAGGTGCTTGGCATCATGCAGGGAGATGCTCAAGGTTAGAGTTTCTGTTTTACAGAAGCCGGTGGGTACTTTTGAAGTCTGATGTCTTCTGAAAACACATCTGGGCTGTTCTTCAGTGAGGTACAGAGACCCGAGGATGTCATTGGAATGCTTGGGGGAAGGCTCTTTCCTCAGCACAGCTTCCCTTCTCTGGGCTGCAGCCTCAAAGGCTTTTCCCATGCTTTTTCTCCATCCAGGTAAGTGAGGATATTCTTGCGCAGGCTCTCAGTCCTGGGCTGTATTTTGGATTTCTGAAGGGGATTTCTGCTGACTACGTTGCAGTGTTTGTCTTCAGTGTTTAAGACTTTGTTGGGAGTGTGTATCTTTTTCCAGAATTCCTGAAGGAAACCTACGGATTCCATTTTCTTGTAGCTGTCAGCCTCTTGGGACTGTGGTTGGGATGCATGTACCTGCTCTGCTCCTGACTGAGCACAGTGCAGGATGCTCTCTTCCATCTGCTCTGCCTTTAGTGTCCAGTTGGACATCTAGTGGATGAGAGACCTGCCCTGGCAGCCAGCAGCACTCATCCACACAGGCTGGGATAACTCAGCGGAGCATTTCCCGCCCTGGCAAAGCCTCTTGGCTTCACCTCGTTTCATCAAAGAGGGCTCGGATGCAGCACTATAAATCATCGTGGCCGGGAAATACCCTTTTGAATTCCACAGTATCATTTCCAAGCTCTGGACTGTATGTGGTCTTTTGGCAAATACCAAATGTACGTTTAAAAATTGAAGGGCACTTTCCCCCCCTGAAAGTGGTCTGGAAAGGAGCAGGTTGTCCTTGGATTGTTTCTGTCATTTGTTTGGCTTCTTCCCACCTCCAGGACTGATGATATCCTGGAAGGCAGGAGGGGGATGTGTTTTGGAGGGGCTGGAGGAAGAGGAACAAGGTTTTGAAATTGCTAGCAGTTTAATAGTTTCACATCCAAAAGATCTCTCTTCTCTCATCTCTGGAATGTATTATGCTCATTTATTATTTTCTTTGACCAGAGGCCAACAAACAGCAAGCAGCACATATATATTTTTAGAACAAAATTAAGAAGTAATAGGTCTTGAAGAATTATTAAGGTGTCTATGTTCACCCTGCATGATAGAAGGGGAGGAATCAATGCTGCAATTACTACTCATAAACAACCCCAAAAAGTGCAAAACTTCCACCTTTAAAAAGGAAGGTGAAAAGGATTCTGAGCAAGTTTAAATTTGGTGAACATATTTGAAGATCTGAAACAAATTACTACAGGGAGCTCAGAATGGAGTAAACTGCGGTTCACTATCCAGAGATTTTTGTAAAAGACTAAAATTCAATGAACTTTATGCTCCTGAATGTGTTAAAATATAATTTGCTACTTGAAGACAATGGAACTTTTGACTTGGTGAAACAAGGTCAGACCTAAATAAAGGACTTCAATTTTCAACAAAGCAGGTGTAATGTCCTACAAGTTATGGGCAAAACACCTCTGTCTAATCAAGCAGATCCTGTTGTCCTGGCAAGAAGCCAAAGCTCATTTCTTCAGGAAATGCTGTTTTCTTGCCTTAGGAGAACAAGAGCAAGGAGAGCAAGTCCTAGTGACTGCAGCTGCCTAGGAGAATATCCAGTTGCAGAAGGCTTGAAAATCTGTATCTACAGCAACCATCCCACTGCAGTGAACCCACATTTTATTTCTACCTAATTCATCTGGTGCACACCCTTTTAAACCACTGAAGGGGGCCATGAAATTTGCCATTGCACAGATAGAATACAGCACCGTGAAAAGCTCAGAGAAGTTGGGCAGGGAAGGCTGCCTGCCTTTTCCAAAAAGGAGCAAATTCCTTTTCTCTGATATTCCATGCTGGACCTTGATGGTAGTGGGCTATTAACAGCAGCAGGTCACTCTAGGAGAATGCATGAGGAGGGTGATAGGTATAGCATGCATGTTTGCATGTTGAGGGATGCAGCAATTCTCTCTCTCTGCTCTCACAAGTGTTGCCCTCATGAATATGGACATTTAGAACAGGCTGTACCAGCAACTTCAGTCACTTCAGGGCTTCAACCTTGAGTTGTGCAAAACTGCAGATATGAACTGTGCAAAACTCTCTTTAGCTATTTGTTAAACCAGGAAAGACAAAGGAAAGATATGTCACCATCCTGACACCTAGCCCAAGCGTGAGTTTGTCCTGAAGGCAGCCGTACAGATATTTGTCTCTTTATCAGAGAATCTAAGTTAATTTAGGTTTTGGGCTATTTCTTATGCCAAGGATAGCAAACCAAAGGGCTCCACACCCAGCAGTGATTTTGTAGAGTGGTGTCATGAATGTGAATCAAGTTTACAGAAATAGATTTTTATAGTGCTTATCCCTTTTTTGGTAGTATCTAGATTAACATTTGAGGTGGCAGGCCATACAAAAGAAAAGGCAAATTATAGATCACCATAGTCTCACCAAAATGAAACTCCCCTGTATAATGGTAGAGTAGCGTAGACATGTGTTAAAAGTGAATATATCTCTCTCACAGTTAAAAAACAAAGCCCTCCCTCACCTCTCTTTTCATGGCAGTGGCTCTTGAAAGAGCGTTAGTTGTACTGCTGTCCTTAAGGCTAAAAGGAGAGCACATGTGACTCTTCAGTCTTTCAAATAAAATTAACTTTATTGCAAAATGTTTGTTTTTTCGTTGTCTTGCCAGTTGGGTGGCTTCAGGAGCTTGCATAATACATGTGCAGCATTGTACAGTAATGGTTCCCCATCCTCAAAAATCTACAGGTTATGGATTCATGGGTGGTTTGTGCAGCTGACTGTGGCTTTGAGCTTCTCCACAGCTAGGAAAGACTGAAACCGGTGCAGACTGCATGTATACAGCTTCAGTGAATCCAGATTTTATATTTATCCTTAGCCTGAGTTAGCAAAAAATGCATCAGCCTGAAGTCTGCTACAAAGAGTACATCAGGGCGGCAGGGTGCGAAGCCCAGATTTATTCTGGGTACCCTTAAATAAAGGGAAATCTAATTGAGATACCTGGTTCAGGAACAACCCCAGAGCTGCAGTACCTACAGCCAGTGTAAGACCACTCCAGATGACAATGAGATTGGGATGCATCACCCTACAGGTTTGCTTTATCTATCTAGGGAGAAGAAAAGTAGAGCTCTTAGGTGACCGATGAGTAAACAGGGTACAGGTAGCGTGTTGAGTTGATGTGTACCAAGGCCTGCGTGTCTGAAAGTGTTCAGGTCCTGCTGGAGAGGACCATAGAGCAAGTGAAGTGACAGAGTAGCTGCTGTTGTATTCCTAGAACTGCTCAGACCTGGGCAGAAGAATGACCTTGCAGCTGGAGGTGGGAAGAAAAAAGGGAAAACAGTGAGATAAAGACAGAGGAGCAATTAGGAATAATGAATGAATAAAAGAAGGAGGAAATGCAAGTAAAGCTAGAACAAAGAAGCTGAAAAGGACTCAACACTGTGGTAAGAGCACTTTATAGTGGTGTACATGTCTGGAAACCTGCTCTGAGCAGTGTGTTTGTTCCTCTCTCAGCAGAATGCACGAGTGCTTCAGTTCCTCACCGCTGAGCGTCTCTAATGAACGTTCTTTCGTAGCCTCCTGAACACCTCCCATGGCTAATGCAGGGTACGCTAACATATTTGTAAAGGTTTGCTTAGCAATGAATAGAGATGCCCTAACTTCAAAATACATCAGTGGCACGTAGCCTCAGGACCCCCTGTATCTTAAACACATCCCTGGTGGCAAGGCAGATTTAACTGCACACAAAGCGATGCTGCTTTCCTTCTTTAGGGCACCGCCTCCACAATCAGCCAGAGGAGCTGCAGCCATCCACAGCACATCGCCCTGACGTGAGCCCACAGGGAACAGAGGCATTCTCTTCACAGGTGAATTCGTCCCTGAGCATCGCATCGTGGGCCCAGGCGTCAGCTTCAGCACTGAAAAGATTTATATCTGATTACTCCTCTTTTAAAAGAATGTCACTCTCAGAGAGAATTTCAGTGCCTGGGGGCAAAAGGAAAGGATTGTTTTGGTTGTTTTGAATTGAGTGTTGGCTCTTTGCATGTCAGGGTACTCCGCTTAAGTTTCCTGCTTGTGGGCTCTCTGCCTGCGTGCTGGAGCCTTTCAGCAGAGCTCCCTGGTAGCAGTGCAATAGTGGAGTGCAGCAGTGACAACTTTCAGAGGGTTTGAAACTTGACAGAGTATTTCTCTCTCTGAAACAATGAAGTTATGCCTGGAGGGAGGTCTTGAAGACCTGGCAGGTATTCTTGGTACAAAAACTGGACAGAAATCTCAATCTTGCGTCTCATCCCACCACATGAACACGAGTACTCCATGTGGGACTCCTTTAGGATGGACGTTGTGCATGAAGATTTTGCAGGGATTGGTCTCTGCTGCCTCTGAGCACTGTGCATGAGTGAGGTGTGAGAGGGAATGGCATTGAGGGATCTACAGCCTCTCTGTTCTTGGCTGCTTGACAACCTTCAAGGGCTACTGTCTCTGGAGAATAGTTTGGAGGAACCCTGGCTAATATCTTGAGCAAGGGGATATGGGAATCTCCTCTTCAGTTCCTTCATGTCTCTGGTGGTCAGAACTGAATCCCAGAGGTCTGAGGATTTGAAGAAACCATTGCCCACTCGCAGCCTCATAAACGCCCAAGGTTACTGAACTTAGGAAAGCTGCTGATGAGTATCTGTAAAAGGAGGCGGTGGCTTCAGAGTGAGGATTTGCATATGGAGAGTGGCTGAGAAAAACTTAATCTGAATTAACAAAATATGTGAATTGAAAGTGGATTATCAATGCCATATAAATGGATGAATTCCTTAAATTCTTCTCTTCAGAATTAAAATTATCCTAATTTGTTTCAGTATAATTATGAAAGAGAATGTTATACAGGTCTTTAATGAGATATAACTTACTGACCATAAAACTTAGCCTGGGTTAATTTTTTTGTGTCACCCAGTAGGGGTGAGATTGGAATACAGGCTTGGATTTGGATTTGGATTTGTAGGAAACTTATACTGTCTTTACTGGGGATTTTAGTAACTGATTCTGATAATGTAAGAATCCATTTTTATTATGATTGTACTATTTATAACATTAGGATATGAAATCTCTGAATAAGTGGTTAATTAATCCTCACCATGTCCCTGTGAGGTTGGTAAAGGCTTTGTAGCAATGTCTCTGTTCATTGTGTGCTGTGTCTGCTTTTAGCATGGAATACAGAAAGGGAAAGCAGTGTTACAAGATATGGGAGGGAAGATGAGAATCAAATGTTATTGGACGTATGGGGGGAATTAAGCAAGAAAAAAAGCTACTGCCCAGCTTAGAATTTGGTCAAGCCACTGTGAGAAAAAGTCAGGGGAGTTTTAGTGATCAGGGTGTCTACTTTGTGTCTAACCAAATCCACACATAAGGGTGCCACCCACACAGGGCACTGTGGTGAAGACTGGCTTAATAGCAGGGTGTAAATGTTGTAAAAATAATTGTAAAGATGTAAAAATAATTTATCTACTTTCCTTCTGTTTGTAAAAAGGATTTATCTTCTTAAATTACATTCCTTTAAAAAAATGAAAATAAAAAATGAAAAAAACCCTCTGAGGAGATGACTGCTCTTTGAAGGTTTATTCTCTGTTGTCATAGCTTCCTCCATTGGTATTGCAATGCAAAGTTGTACTCCTCACAATCCCTCCTCCATATAAGCAGCTTCTTTCTTTTCCTCAGAAGACAGTTTATTTTCTACCCAATGCTAAATCTCATGTTTGTCTTACTTCTTTGAATGAGCACAAGCACTGTGCTTTTGTTCTTCTCATTTTCCAGTGCCTTTTTGCTGATCTTCTCTGCATGTATCTGAAAGGTCAGGAAAACAAATCAATATGGGAAAGGACCTCCTGCCCCTTTTAACCTAACCTGCAGGAGGGAGGGAAGGGAAATCGCCAATTATGTGAAAAGGAGCTTCAAATATACTTGAAAAAAGCACTGTGGGAGTAAGGGTTTGGAAGGACAGGTGTTGACAAGACCATTCTCTGCAGTTCACTGGGTGCCTTTATGAACTCACATTCTTCTCCACATCAGTGTGTACAAGCAGATCCAGAGAGCTCAAGCATATCCCATGAAAGAGGCTTATACAGGGAATGGTCCTCTCGTTTCACTGTGAAGGTCAGGCCCTGGGAGCTCGACTGGGACTCACCACATAGTTTGAGGGCTACCAAATGCTCACCTCTGTCTTCTACTGCCTGGGTTTTCTTCAGCACTTTCTGGTAACCGCTCCCTTATTTCCATTCCTCAAGGTGACTGGCTCCTTCTTCTGCAGTAACCACCTTGCACATTCCAGAGCATCCAAGAGAGGCTCCACATCTGCATAGCAACTCAATTCCTGCTGCACCATCACTGGTGCAGTGAGGCCTAAAATTGAGTTCTTGTCTAATCTCTAGCCTGAACACTACAGACAAATTTACTAATCATGGCCTGTGTTGCCAACATCCAGCCTCAAACATTCTGCTCCTGGACCCTCCTCTGCAGTCAGTGGAAAGGAGGTAGCTCTCCCTTTACTTTCCAATGACGAATACTTCCTGATTGCTCATGTATGGTCTTCATGCAAGTGTCTTATGATAGGTGCTAACGATTCAGGCCTTAATTTCTGAAATTAATTTAGTCTTTAAACATATGCCTTTGAATTTAGCCTTGCTTGATCTATCAAGGGCAAGACCCTTGAACGCCCTGCTAAGGTACCTTCTTTTCCCCCCAACCCCATCCCAGGTGCCTTTTTAAATAACAGCTTATCACTTGCTGCTTATTTGGCTTGCTTGTTTTGACAAATGCCAGTGTGGAAAAGTGGCTAACTGCTCTGCCCTCCTTCCAGCATCAAGGTCAGAAAACCAAAAAACACAGAGAGAAAAGTGAACCCCCCTTTTAAAGCACAGAACTGGAGTTTCAAAGAGCAGCCATCCAACGTGGATAAACCTTTTGCACAGGTATCAGCGAGGTTCTGCACCCCTCACTACCTATCTGCTTAGTTTGTGGTCTCTCTTTTTTGTTACAGTTGCCTTACTGAATCAGCAATAGCAAACAAGCCCTTCCCTTTTGCATATATCTATGTATATAATCCTCTTGCAGGGAAAACAATGGTGCCTGTGTGCCTCAGAAAGCTCCGCATCTGTGCTACTGAGTGCAGGATGGTGCTGCTCCTTCTGCACGCTGGTAGTGTCAGTCACCAGAGCAGAGAGACAGAAGCAGGGGACAGAAACAATGAAGAAAATGCATTTTGCCTCTTCCTGATGTCATCTGTTGTACTACTGAAACTGTTCCATTAAAAGCTTTTTAAGAACACCTTTACAGCAAAAGCCTTTTGCAAAAAACATCTGCTAGAAAAAGAACATTCTTTTGCAGATGATTAAAGCATTAGCCCACCTGGTGGATGTTTTTGAGTCTTCACTTTTCTTCCTCACTTGTGTCCTGCACCAAACCATTACACTTCAGGCCCATTCTGGCTCTTCAACTGACTGCACAATTCCAATGGCAGAGCCAGGTTGAAGACAGATGATGCTGGTGTGTTGCACCTTCCATTTTGAAATGTGTCATGTGGGAGAGCTGCTGACATCTTCTGTAAGTTTGCTGTGCCTCTTGGGACACTGCTTTCATGCAGAGATCAAACTCTAGGACTCCAAAAGGAGCAACCAAATGAGGAACCTATTCAGGGTCTTGAGCTTGTTGGGTGGAATTTCTTACATTGAAATGCCCTGTGTTGTCAGAAAAGTGAGCCAAAGATTTATATCCTCAGCAATGAAAACTGAAACTGGTCCATTAGACTGAGCAGAGGGCAATTTACCTGCAGATGCCTTTGCTCTAGATGAGAACACAGACACTTTACTGGGCAGAAGCAATAGACTTTGAGATAAGATGGGACCATAAGTGTGGCTTCCTGTGCAGCTCCAGGCAGCTCTGGTTTTCTTTCAGGTCTCTGGAATGCTTCAACAGGCTGATAATAAAGAATTATTAACATGGAAGCCCCTTACATTGCTGGATCTTAGAGAACTTAATGAGCCCTCCCTATGGGGGGGGGGCAGATTTTGATCCCAGTGGTGTAAACCTGGAGTAGTGGATTTTTGTGAATTTCAGTTGGACTCCTCCAGAAAAAAATCCATGTATAATGAAAATGAAACATTTTAAAGCAATATATTTTTATACTGGTTAGCTGCCCCATCCTTCAGCCTAAAAAAAATTGTTTGGGACTCTCATGTTGGTTTGATATGGCAGGGCAAGAAAATATCTAATTAATCACTGTTCACACTGTTACAGGAATTCCTTCTTGCAGTCTGATGTACCTCAGAAAATGACACTGAACAGCTCAGAATCTCTCTGAGGTGACGGTATGGTCACCCATCTGTATCTTGCCTGGAAGCGTTTTGCAGACCTTTTGAGGCTTAGTTGCTCAAAACATCATAAAATTGTGTTTTGCCTGAACTTCTGCTCATCTTTATCTTTCAGTGGAGACGGCAGCAGCGAAGCAGTAATCCCCCCTGGGACTCCTTACCTAATGCATGCTCTAAGTGATCAAGACATGCTGCTTACCTTCTCATCCACAAAAAGAGAAGTATCTGGCTTTCTAAGACTTGAGCAATGAAAATCAGAGCGAAAGACTGTAATGAAGTGGACTGATGACAGAAAAAGGGGGTAATTAACATGTAAAAGTGAATTGTTGCAGGCATTATGCGTGGACTGAGCTGTTTTATGCAGACACAATCTTGGCTGTTTGCTGGGATATAGCAGGGTACGCTGAGCAGCATGGGCTTAGGCAGAGCCTTCACACCTCAGCTGTGTGTCTATTCTGATGATCAGATAACTCTACTGGCAGTGACTGCCATCGCACCATGACATTTAACTTGTACCATGTGCTGAAGTGCTTGTGCTAGGGCACAGCCCTGAGCATTCCACCACTAAGCTGCAATAGCAAGCGTGATGAAAAATCGTCTGCTTATGGGAGTGATCATCCCCCTGTACCTGGCACTGGTGAGGCCACACCTCAAATACTGTGTTCAGTCTTGGGCCCCTCACTACAAGAAAGACATTGGGGTGCTGGAGCTTGTCCAGAGAAGGGCAACAGAGCTGGGGAAGGGTCTGGAACACAAGTCTGATGAGGAATGGCTGAGGGAGCTGGGGTTGTTTAGCCTGGAGAAAAAGAGGCTCAGGGGAGACCTCATTGCTCTTTAGAATTACCTGAAAGGAGGGTGTAGCCAGGTGGGAGTTGGACTCTTCTCCCAAGTACCAAGCAATAGGACAAGAGGAAATAGCATCAAGTTGCACCAGAGGATGTTTAAATTGGTTATTTGGAAAAATTTCTTCATGGAAGGGGTTGTAATTCATTGGAACAGGCTGCCCAGGGAAGTGGTTGAGTCATCATCCCTGTAGGTAGTTAAAAGATGCATAAATAGGGACATGATGGGCCTGACAGTGTTAGGTTAATGGCTGGACTCAATCTTGGAGGTCTTTTCCAAATAAAATGATTCTATGATTCATCTTTCCTCTCCTGCTATTTTAACTCTGACTCTGCTGAAAATTTGGCACCATGTTCCAGAAGCTAATCAGGCCCTTGTCTACTCTACTTTGCTCATAATTTCCCTTCAGAAAAACACTATGAAGAAAACACCTATCAGGGAAAATGCTGTAAAATTATGCTGAAATTGCATGCAAGGTGAGCCTGCAGAATTGAGATCCTGATACCTCTGGTGGTTTTGATTTAAGGCTTTAGCTTAAACCACCATCAGTATATTCTGTGTGTATGTGTGTATGCACAACACAACTGTATTTTTACTGCACACAGATTCATATACACAATGAGAGCAAGCTGTGTGTAAATTTGGATTCAGGAAACAGATGTACCTGTATCTTGCAATGTCCTCAGACCTCTAGAAGAGACAAACCACAAAGAAGAGAAATTACTTAAAAAGTGGCTCTCCATTATTCCTGAAGAGGGGATGAATAAATAGTAAGCATTTGCTCTGAAATTCTACACAGTGGTTTCTAATCTGGTACTTGCTTGTCTCACAACAGAGAATCCTGAAAATTTTACAGGTGGCCAATAGACCTAATAAGTGAACCTCAGCCATCTTCTTCTGTGAAATCCTTGAAAACGGTGAGACCCATGCAGCACCATGCCTTGAGGTCAGACTCCTCCTTCACGGAACAGAGCTGACAAAGCTCTGGGTAGCTTCTTGGAGGGTGTGGAAAACTTCCATGGGTGACTGGACTTTTAAATTTCTAAAACCACTAAAAGTTCATGAAACAAATCTAGTCATTGCTGATCCACTTATCCATATATTTGCTTCTGTTGGAGAGGTAAACTAGGACCTTTTTGAGAGGTAAACTAAGGCCTCTTTTTGATGTCCTCTTTCCTTGGCAGACTGTTGGGATACAGATATGATCACATCTGGATTTGAGTCACCCATGGTTTGAGGTTTAATTTTGCAAAACAGGAATCTCCCACTTGAACTTTCCCAAGAGCATCTTCCAATGTTACCACATGTCTGATTTCCCCTTGTGTAGGGCTGAGAGCAGCCACAATGGGCAAAGGGAGGGGAGCCTCTTTAACCATGATTCCCATAGTGCTGGGTGATCTTGTGGTTCAGTCCTTCATCCAGCAGTAGGGGTAGCTAGCAGGGGAAGGGTGCAGGCTAAAGCAACCATAGATCCATTGACTCTGATGCTAAATTTTCATTTTGGCTAGGCTAGTGTCCTTGGAAAACACTAAAATCTCAATAAGTATGCAGAACAGCACTTAGCTTCTTTAATATGTGAGCAATGTTGGATACCACCTGCATTCTCACTCTGCGCTAATAGTAGTAGTAATAAAAATGACAATAACAGTAACAACAGCAACAACAACATCAACAACAACAACAATAATAATAATAATAATGTACTGAAAACCTAGCTGATGTCCTTCATTGTGAGTTAGAACTACAGTAAGCGACACCTGGCTTTTGTGTTTTTCGTGTTCTGGGTTTCTGAGAGCTGTTTGTAAGTCTTACTGAGGCACTAGCCTGAATCCTTGAGAGGAGAAATTGTCTTTCCTTCCTCTGAAGTAACCTCTAATCCTTGACTAATCCAAGGCCTCACCTAAAGCAGCCCTTGGCAAATCTTCTGGATGGTCGAGAGTTGGTAAAAGGTAGTGAGGATTGGAGGAGCCTCTGCAAAAGTCAGGTGCTTCAGACCCAGCACCATGAGTGGGTTCATGTAGTCTCGGGGTTTATCCCTCTGTAAGGTCCAGAGCCTGACAGCAGAGAAGCTGTGTCACTCCAAATTACACTGTGGGTGACTCTGCTGTCATTTCTGCCTATAATTTGTGTCACAGCACAGCCTTCTTGCTAATTTTTCCTCCTCCTTTTATTAGATAGGCCCCTTTCTGTCTGCAGGCAAGTCAGGCAGTGAGCTTTTCAGAGGTGACAGTATTTACTGAAGGGAGCAGAGCTGTCACTTTGGGAACACATGGGAAGACTGAAGGAAAAAGGGAGGCCAGTCCCTCTCTCTGCCTCAGCTTCACTCAGGCTGGAGTCTTGGAGGTCTGAGTGAGTCCCAGGGACTCTGAAGAAAGCAGGCATGAAGAAATCTGGAAGGGTTTAAAAAAGCAAGTCTGTGTATGGTCACTCAGCAGTATTATGGTCTGTCTCACTCCAGATACTGAGGCCAAATGCATGGGAACGAAGTGCTAGCGTGATTAAATTGGGGGTTGCCAGCTCCAGCCAGCACTGACAGGAGCAGCCATGGGAGCAGCCAGCAGGGTCCTGCTGCACGGGATGTCCGTGGCAGGGCAGCCTCGCACTGCCGGCAAGAGGTGATGGAGCCAGAGCATGTCACCACCAGAGCTGCTGGCCCAGCGCTGCCTGGTCACTGGGTGTGAGTCCACTGCCATCGGCAACCCAGGAGTGCTCACTCAGCAGCTGTCTGTCAGGAGCTCTGAAGGATCGGGAGCTGGATACACGTGGAGTGATTTGAAGCATCTGGAACCCTGCTCTGGGTTCTTGAGAAAACACCACTCCTAAAGTCAGTGTTGGGTCCATACATTACCTAGCCTTGGAGGAAATCCCAGAAGTTTTGCTGGTTGATCATTTCTTCAGGGCTGTGAGAAAAGCTTGAATTAGGCTTACAGGTTTTGTTTTCTAACTATAACTTTGATTTGCTCTGACTTCATATGAACAGCAAATTCTGTTAAGCATTACTCCGTATAACCTACTTACTTGGTGGAGAGTCAGACAAACAGTGCCATACAAACTTTGAGGTTGAAAAAGGCTGATATGTAAATGAAACTGCTTTGATGGCCTGGTTACTATACACTTCACTTGATTTTGGTATCCCTCTCCTGAACACATGCTTTGAAATAATGGTGCAGGTTCTGGCCTTTAAAACACCTGTTATCAACTTTGTTGCCAACACAAATTCTCCAGTCTCTGCCAAATTCAGATGTTGGCAGTTGCTTTTCAATCACGCCAGCAAATGCAGGAGCAGAATGGGATCCTGATAATTAAAATCTCTGTAAGGCATTCCTTACCCTCTGTGTCTTAAGGGAAGAGGCTGTAAACACTGCATCCAAAGTCCTTGTTATGCTGGCTCAGAAAGTGCAGACTGTGAAACCATTAATTTTCAGCTGTGGTGCTGAGGACTAAATTTTGCTCTGACACTGGAAAAATGGTGCAACTCTGGATTTACATGGGTGAGGTTATGTTCTGCCAGAGACCTTTGCAGTTGAACAAATTGGGGAAGAGGTGGGAAGAATTACTTTTGAGAGGAAGGGGATCAGCTCACCTTAATTCTGAAATGTAGGCTGAGACTAAAAGGTGCAGTGATCGATTCCTAATAGTGCAGAATAATCTATGAGACATCCTCCTCATTTCTGTACTACATGGAAAAGAAACAAATAAAGGCAGCTCCCAGGAACACTACTTTTGGCCTAAACTTTACCAATCCCTTGAAAAAAAACCAAGGTATGGTGAATTGATAAATACAAAGCAAAATTCTTTGGGAAAGAAGAAAGAACAGGAGTTATTGATACTGTTTTCCAGTTTCTGGATGTACTCAGGCTGAGGTTCCTGGAACACTTGTGTTATGGCATTTCAGCAGTCAAGTAATATCATCACAATGACGTGGCATGACAGGCCTCTTATCATACACAAGCTATGTGTGTTGTCTGCATAAACACACTTATCATGTGTCTCACAATAGATGCTGGCGCAGAGGTGCCAGCTTCTCTCTTAGCAGTAAAGCAATATTAATCCCACAAAAAGCCTTACATGAACCCTGTAAGTCAGTCAAAACTGGTTTTGCATGGAGTAGCTGCTACTTGTTTTGTTTGGCTTGTTTGGGTTTTGTTTTTAATTTTAATTCATATTCCTGTTCCAACATGACTCGCAGAAGTTGCCTAGAAACCATCTCACGTCAGCTCACTCATCCAGGACACACAGCTCCCATATGCAGGCAAAGAGATAAGCTTAACTTCCTTAATTTTTAAAGAAATGCAATTAACTCCCCCGTTCCTCCTCCCATGGATGTGATATCTGAGAACTCGGTTAAAAAAACCCCAACATCGCTGAGGCAGAAAAGTCTGACACGTGTGTTACATGGGGAGGTGTGAATGGAGAAGGTTGTCTTGAGGTGGTCAGAGCCACATTTGCCCCCCCCCAGAAGGTCCAGCAGGCTTCTAGTGGACCCTTCACTGCTTCTGGTAACACAAAACAGCCATAAACTTTGACAGTTTTGCCTCCCGGCATGTAAAAATGCCAGTTATTTCCAGTGCTTTGTATTCTGTCCAAAATCTCCTCTTGGGTCACCCCAAATCCTATAGTACTTGTGACCCACTGCTCTTGTGAAGCCAGTACATGTTAGGGAGCCAGGAAATTGATGGAGTTTCTAGTGTCCTTCCAGGATAAAACACTTTACATGTGATAAATGCAGAGGAGCTGATAGCACTAAACACAAATCTGGTGGTGAAAACATCCTGTGCAAATAGAGCTTGGAAAATAATAGGCTTGTCTGGGCACCAGCTGGCCTGAAAGAATTTGGGTCTTGAATTAAATCCCAAAGGTTTTATTAGGCTCTCTGGGAAAATACAAAACCAGAAAAATAATTTTGGGTTGACCTGTAGCACTTAATTCAGAAAATATTTATTTTGGGGTGCCTAGCCTTTTTGCTTGTAATTTGGGATGCTTTTCAAATGAAAAATGCCATCTCAGAAAGAAGTGTTGAAAGGAATTAAATACTTCTTAAGTTGAAAAATAATGTTTCAACATGGGGAAAAAAAAAGGCTCCCTTTGTGGGACTTGAAACAATTAAATTTGGATTGAATTTCCTAATGCTTCTTGTCTTCCCAAAACTGCACTTTCTGGCAAGATTTGCTATGCCTTGGCTGTGTTTTATGTCTATGCAGATAGTAAGTAGAGGTTTTAAGGACAAGTGTGGACACCTGCACAATAGGAGGACCTGTATTGCAACTTCCAAATGTGATCCACTGCCAATTTTAACCCCTACCCCCTCACTCCTTCCTCTCTCTCTTACTGCCTCTCCCCTGCTGCTCTTGCTTTTTTGATGGAGTGCTTCAACCTGTTCCCCATGCAATGAGCTTTCCCACCAGCGCTTCCCGGGGCTCCTAGGAGACGTGGCTTTTGCTCCCACACCATTCAGCTCCAGAGGCCACACCAGGATGTGGTTTGTATAAAGGAGGCTAGTGAAGAAAGAACTAAAACTGTGCTGCACTTGTGGTGTGGTGGAGGTGGGCAGGGAAGGAGGCCTGAACTCCTCAGGGTCAAAGCTTGCCATGCCTGGGGGGAAGAAGGGGAGAGCCCCTCGCTCACCATTGAGGCAATGGAGGCAGGAGCCTCCAAGCTGACAGAGGCTGGACAGCATGTTCAAAGTTGCAAATGGCTAAAAAAAGTGTAAATGGCTATTGGCCAGCTGGCTGGCCTTCAGGCTTTAAGCCAGCTTCTCCACTTGCCAGGCAGTAGTCTGGATCTGTTAGCACCAGGATGGGATGGCACGCAAAGCTTTCATTTAGAGCTGCTGGCTGCGGTGGCATGGCTGAGGTTTTCTGAAAGCCATGGGAGCTTGAGTGGTCTGGAGCAGAAAGGGTGAGTAGAAAGGGTGAGTGCTTGGTTATGGTGTGGATTGTTTATCTGAGTTCTGATCCTATTTTCTGGAGCATTTTATCAGGTGTTAGGGTCAGGCAGAATGGGGACTAAGACAACTTTAATCGTTAGGTGTTAGTGTTTACCTGTGACTCAGAAACCATGGGTAGATTTTGATGACTGTAGGGTAATAATGTTCACTTTGCTCTCCAGGTGCACCCAAAATGCAAAAGACTGGCTCTCACCAGTTCCGGAGTTCGTGGACAGCCCTTCATGAGGATGACAGAGAAGGTCTTTCTTGATGACTGCTTTAGGAAACATGTTGTACTGGACTCTGAAATGTAAGGGATCACCTGTTTGTACCTTCCTCTCTCTGAGAGTGATGATGAGCTCTATGAGTACATGACAGAGGCCTCTGAGTTTTCATTTGTGGCTACTGATTGTAGCCTTTCACAGGGTAACACATGAGCTCTGGATAGACACAAGTGATTTACAGGCACGGTAGAGGTCAGGCAGCAAGACACTGCGGATTGGAAAAGGGATGCTAAATCTCCTCAAAGATTTAAAGGCACACATTGCTCCTGGAAAGCCCTTCTGTAAGTCCTGAATACTGACCTAAGGAAGTAGTTATAATACAAAACAAATAATTTCCTGGAAATTAGGGCATATTGTGGACCTTTATCTGAAACTGGGAAGAATATCATTGTTCTGATGATCTAACAAACTGAAGAAAACTTTTAACTGCAGTTCCAAGGGCACTGCTACCACTGAATAAATGCTTAGCTCTTCTGAGCTCAAGGAATCCAGACTCATTTAAGGTGGAGTGTTTATGTCAGCAATTCAAGGATGAAAAGCGTTTTGAACATTTGAAAGAAATCCTTGTATATTGCTGCAAAATCAACACAGATGAAACCTGTTGAAAAAATCCTAACTTTGCCCTGCAAAAGAAATTTGAATTTTTAAGTAAAAAAATTTATCTGGAGCAATAAATGATCAAGTCCCCTCTTGTATGGTAGTGTGGCTCCAACATAAACATGTGGTGTCATGTTCTCCCTCCATTGCTCCTAGAGAAAACTTTGGAAGCTAATTTAGACTGGGTGCAAGTGGAGCTAATAATCCACAAGGGACTCAGAGTGCTCTTGGGCTGCCACAGTGCTCTGACCATAGGCCATGGCACATCCATTGCTGCTGGTTGCTGGGCACAAACTATTGGGCAGCTGTGGAAATGACTGATCAGATGGGTGGACCCTGCCAGTAATCTATAACCTTACATAGGTTTATGTAAACTTTTATAAACTATTACCAGCTTAGCTAAGTTACAAGCTAATCTCTTCAAATGCAGTCTGGGAACACAGGAGTTTCCTTTTTAACTGTACAGGAATGTTGAGCAGAGGACTGGCAGAAGGTTAAGCATCATAGAGACCAAGTCTTTATTTTTAACACAAAGCATTGTTGTAAATCTCCTGAAAATTCACTTGACACTCAATGTGCTGCAGGCTTTCAGAAGTGTGAATGCATTAATCATAGGTGAGGAGATGGAGCTGCAGTTTGCAGCAGAAGGAGGGCACTGATATCTGAAGATCAAGGTGTGGCTGACACTTCCGTGGTACAAACAGCTGTCCCTTATGGCTGTTTTCTCTCTGGTTTCAGTTTCCTTCCAGTTATATCCCCCTATCTGTGCTCGGTTATACAGACTATATGAAGGGTCTCCTGTAGGAATTAATCAAGTTTACAAAGCAGACTTGAACCCTGCTTGAACAAGTTTTCCTTGAGAAGAACCAATACATTTTTTTTTTAATTTTAAATTTTAAAATTTTTGTGGGAGAGCCACAAAACTAAGATGGGAAGCTAATTGCACTGGAATTTTCCACTCTGCTTTTTTAGAAGGAAAATGTATTATATTCCAGAAATGTAGTAAAACAAGTGCTGTTTTGGTTTTATAGTGCTGTGGTGTATTTGTATACCCAAACCAGGCCTCTGCTACCGAATCTCTGAATGCCAGGGTTATTAGGTCATGCTGTTATAGTTTTTAAATAAGCAGACAACTAAATAAGTTCTTTGGTATGAATTCACATGTGCCTTTTGCTGTGTCCTGCAGTTTCCCCTACCGCTGTAGTTAAAAGTTGTAGTTGCTGTATTCTCTTGTTTTGTTTGTGTGGAGCACTCTGGTTACTATCAACGGAGCAAAGCTCAGAGAGATCACAGTGCAAAACTCAAGAGCTAAAAATAAAGAACAGGTTAAATGCTCAACAAAATTGGGCACAATAATCACTGAAGTCAAATGCAGCTCAGCCTCAGTTCTTGCCCATGCCTATCTGCAGGAACTCTTGTATCAGGCTTAGTGGCCCATAAATTGTACAGTCAAATTTGAATTTAATAAACATTCAGGGATATGTTTCACAAAGCTCTGACTAAACACATCCTCCCATGCTGTTTCAGCAGCTGTTTCCTGTGTCTCCCAGCCCTACAAAAGCAACCTGAGTAAGGTGTCTGGCTGCTTGGACTCGGCAACCTAGCCATAAATCCCTAGCTGTCATTCCTGTGCTGAAAGCTGTCAAGGGGCTGCTAGAGAAAAAATTATCCCTAGCTTCAGCCTAGCCTTCTGTCTAGACATATTCTCCTTACCTGGCATGCTGTGGAAGTGAGGAGGTATTCTGGAGTGTTCACTGATGCTCCAGCTGGGAATCATGATAAATAGAAAATATTTGAGAACTGAAACTCAGCTTACAGCCCCTAAGTGCACCAGAGCAGCACAGCACCTGCAGCCTCGGAAGCTGGGCTGGAAGATAAGTCAATTTTTTCATACACTGTGTAAGGTTGTTAGCAGCCTCCTCATTATGGGAGATAGTTTAGGTAGTGAAATAAAATGCAGGAATCCAGGCTCTAACGAATAGTAGGGACAGATCCTTGGATGGGATGAACTGGAGTCGATAAATTGTAGCTGCAGCATCTGGGAGCAGAGGAGGAGATAGCAAATGTACAGCCGTGGACTGAAGTGAGGTCTGCACTTAGATGAAACATATTCCTTAGCAATATCAGGACTGCTGTTGTGGACTCTAAATGGGTTCCTGTGATGAGCCCGATCTTTGATGGTATTGGATTAACATCACTGCTCATTCCAGCTTATTATGTGTCCTGCAGTACCTGTCATGTCTCTCTGCCATCTACTGCAAATAATGACTCCAGCAATTATGAAGGCTTTGTATGCCTGCAGATCAGAAACACTGTCTCACAAAGGGCAGACTTCCCTCATCTCAGCACTGCAAATTCTTCCTCCGTGTAGTGATTTGGCCCTTTTCGTCTCCCTTTTCCTCTGCACCCGCTAGTTTGTGAGACAGCAGAAGCTTTACAGAAAAGAAAAATAAAAAAAGAGAGACAGCTTCATCTCCTATGCTTCTCATTTTTCTACCCAACCCTTCTCTTTCTCTCTGGAGACAGAAGAGTTTGGTATCAAACATGCAAGTTCTGCTTCACCGAGGGTCTGATCAAAAATGCACTAAAATCAATGGAAAAATTCCTGCAGACTTTGCTGCTCTCTAGATTATTTCCAGCCCCCATCTGGCTATGGCCCTTTCACTGTATAGGCATGCAGGGCAGCTGTGGGACCTCAGAGGGGAGGATTTTCAACAAAGCCACCCACAAAAGGGAGTCTCGTCTCCCTTTGCAAAGCATGAGGCTCTTGAGGTTTCTACTTGGTCCAAATCTGCAATTCATCTGCTTTCCCATGCTCCACTCACATTGTAACACACCGCCAGGCATGCACAGTGCTGAGCGTGAGGCAGTTGAGAGGAAATTTTTCCTGCTGCCCCTTTTTTCTTTCATCTTTGGTTGCTCCCTGGTTCCCCTCAACCCTCCTTGCCTCAAGCCTGCCCATCCCAGAGCAGCAGTGATGCACTGCCCCACCTCCAGTACATCCTCTATCTCTGCTGACACCTGAGATGGCTGTAGGGTCACTGCTTCCTAATGTGATTGGGAAATCCGAATCGGAGCTTGCTTTGCCATCCTGTCCAGCTGCACCTCCCACTGTCCCTGAAGTAGTGCCACTTTTTTGACTGCATCTTCACAAAATGATCTTGAAACCCAACATGGAAACAGAACAACAGGGGCACATGGGAACGGTCTGCTCAGAAAGAAAGTACTGGAGGTAATGCTTTGCATTTGACACAGATGGCTTCAGCATGGGAGCTTTGGTTTGGCAAAAATATGGAAATAATAATAGCATTTTTGATCTTCAAAGGGCTCTTCATTCACTAACTAAGGAGTGTAATGTTAGGCTTTACGAATTGGTCATACTCTGAAAATACATTTGGTAGCAAAGACAAAGGGTCACGCTTTCTGCTACTGTAATGCCTTTGAAATGTCGGTGCCAATTTCATGGTGAGAAAATTAAGGACCAAAGTCCATTGTAAGGGTACAACATCTTGTTTAGTCAATGAGAATTTCATGCCTTTTAATGAGAGCAGAATCAGATCCTAATTAATTTCAGGCTTGACACATATATTCTTCCATTTTAATACACGATTACTGGCAACATCTGCTCTCACATGTGAACAGACTTGAGCTTTGAAATATATGGATTGGATATTGGTCCTAATATGAGACTTAATATTTCTCACGGTTTCTGTGGGATCCTTTGGCACGGGAGACAGGACGAGCCAGAAGTACCCAGCCAGTGTCAGCTGTACAAAGTACAAGAAGTGTGTGTTTATGTGTGCACATCCCAATGCACACAGGCTCAGCTGAAGCTTTGAGGATGCCCTGGGGTACCCAGCAATGAGCCTGGGATGTCAAGTCCTTGGTTCATTCATACAGTCAGGAAAAGAGCAAGCTGCACCAGGTTTGTTGCTGATGTATGGATGATGTGGCCATGTCTCCACTCATTCCAGCTAGGATTATAAGAGGAAGGGTCCCACCATGAGCACAGCGTGGAAAGGGCAGCAGCTTTCTCCAGGAGCAAGACCTGAGTCCCAGCCTTGCAAGGTAAATATGAAGCAATGTAGTTTCAAAATTAAAAAATTATTCAGGACTGAATAATTCAGCTCTGCAAAGCAGAAGGTCCCTGCCTGGAATCAGCATCAGAGCAAGGTAATGTCTGGCTTGTGGCAAGCAGGTCCTAGATTGGCTGCGTTTAAAAGCTGCAGACACTGATTCCCAATTCTCTTGGGTGAGAGACAGATCAGCATTGTGTTTGTGTTTTCAAGATTAAGTATCTCAAATCATAAATGTCAATAGAATTATGAAGTACATTGAACGCTTCCAAGTTCTTTAAAATTAAATAACAACCCTGTAATGCAGCCAAGCTGAGTATTGCTCAGATCCATTCGACCCTTACAGGAGGCAAAGGAGGCTTTCAATTTCTTTGTTCAATCACTTCATTAAATTCCAATTCCTCTTAAAAACTTGGCAGTCCTAATTCTCTCCCACTTACTTCTGATACAGTCCCCTTTTTCTGCACTGAGATTTCTCATTCTTTCTATGCTTACCCGCCTTCCTATATGCCTGAGCCACACCGAGCCTCAAGGCAGTGCTCTAGTGAAGACTGTTAAAGGCATTTTTGCTAGAAATTTACTTGTCCTGTGTAGCCACTGCATTAGGCTCTGATGTGTCTGTGTGCAAGAAAGAGAAATGCTGCTCCAGCTTTTTGTGGGATTTGTGGTGGGAAGTGTGCTGCATGCTGTTAGCCAGCGATGCCCTTGGGCAAGACAAAAGTATATTGGCCAGCCCTTGTCATCAGCAATGTGCCCCTCTCAATGTGGAAGGAACCCAAATCGAGAGTCAGGGCAGTCATGTCAGCAGAGTTACATGAAAAAGGCAAAAGTTCTGACCTTAGGAACATCACTATTGCACTAGAGGCAAAGCAGGGCTGAGCCAAGAAATGCTCTGTAAAATCCCAGCACTGCTGCCTGGTGAATGTCCCTGCCACCCTGGCAGGCACCTGTAGTGTTGTTTTAGCCTGCAAGAAACACCACTGGAAAGGTCCATGGGCTCTCCAGTACCAGGGTGTAGCTCTAGCCCATGGCAGGTACTTTTTTTCCTGTATGTTTCCCTCAGAGGACAGGATTGGTATTAGCATACTCTGTGTTAATGGGGAAATACAACCAACAGGCTGCAGCTCAACCTGAGTTGCCCTTTCATGCATGGGATTTGTTAGCATTCCTCTCCCAGGTACTCCGGGACAGGCAACTGTAGGACAGACACACAGAAATAAACCGTAAGTCCTGAAGGATGACATTTTTCTCTTTCTAAAAGTTCTATTCACAGCGGAAATGGCCTTATATTTTCACTTGTACTTATAGCAACCTGTACAGGTAGCAGGCTTTACAGCCTCTGATGTTTTCTCATTTCTGCTGGGCTGCTCCACCACGACGACTGTGGTGCCTGGGCTTATTTTCTTTTATAATCTCTTTCTAGGCTCTTGCTGAGATTTTCTGTCTTGGGGGATCTTGCTTAGGCTGGATGGATTACTCAAATGTTCTTGGTCCAGCTCCAATTCCGGCTTTAATTTATCTCTAGCTTGACTGGAAAAAGCTACCCTATAGATTAGCGAATTCTTAGTGAATGAGGTCCAGGAGCTGACATGCAGCGAGTGGGGATCCCTATGGGCAAGGCTCACCATTAAAGAGCTTGCTCACAGCATCTGCCTGAAGAGATCTTGCCACCAGCATGGATGGTCCTCCTAAGGAACAAAGAGAGTGGTTTTTCCCATTCCCCTAAGCAAACAACAGGATGGAAGCTATAGAGTTTCTTTCCCTATGGGCTTCCACACCACCACACCCAGTGGGGGAGAAAGGGTCAGTGTTGCAACCTTTCTTTGGACACTGTTAATGAGAAAAAGTCAGACGTGGAGAGAGGAAGTTTTCAAACCCTCAGCATGCAATGTGAGGGAAGATCTCATGTCTGCAGTACAGGGGAGTTTTCCGGGCTGGTGCAGGGTGCACACATTCCTTGCTATGCCAATCCTCATTGATTCAGCTCTGGGTACAATTCCTCAGCAAAGACACTCATGAAGCTCCTGTAGAAATTGGCATGAGAGGACACATGATGTTCTCCTATAGAAATCACTACATCAGTTGTGATTTGTGATTTTGTGATTTATGTTGAGCTTACAGGTCTCTCTAAGACAGGCATTACTAATGGCTTTGGACAGCAATTTTGCAATGGCCAGTGAACTCAGATACCTTGGAAAGGCTAGACATGAAGCTGACATGGCAAACTGCTCCCAGGACCAGTGCTTGAGGTATGCATGGGCTTTGTCCAGCTCATGTCTCGACATGGTACCTGGCTTTCAGTAGTTCAGTGCAAGTTGCAGATCGCTCAAAGTTTGCTGTGCAAGTCCAAACGTTTTTCGAAAACTAAATCTCCATGACTCGGACACATACTGAGATGAAGCTGTGGTTTCTGCCAAACCTTTCACCCCTCCTCATCTGCCCTCACATCTGCGATAATTAAGTTTAAAGGCTTGCCAGTGCCAGACAAAAGTTAAATATGACATCAAGGGCTCAACATACTCCTGATACTCTTAAAACTCTATCCCACCATGCCATAGGAAAACATATTGTTTATTATGTGTGGCCAACAACATACATTTCAGCAGCCTAAATTGACTCAGCGGGGGCCAATAGTGTATGTAAATCTACCCAAGTCACTGTAGGATTTCTGAGAGGTGATGCTTTAGTTCTCTTAGCACGTCTAGAAAAAGACCTTGTGATTCCCCTATAGGGAGGTTGCGTACAAGCCATACTAACTGCTGAAAGAAGTGGTCCCAGGACTGTTCCAACTGGCTAATCTAGCGACATGAAAGTGTTGTCGTTTACATGCTCTGGAGAGCTTCAGGATGCAAGGAAGATGGATGGTTATTCTTCTTGTGCCTGCCTAAACAATAAATTTGATCCTGTCACCTGCCCTGTGTGAACTGCCTTCTTTAGAAGTCAGTATTAATGATGCAGATCAAATCTAGATGCTGTCACTTATCCCACTTGCTCCAACAGCCTTTGTTAAGAAAACAAACTAATCTTTTTGACCTTAAAAAGTGGAGGTGATATTACTTTTGTAAAACTGTTAGGAGAGGTTCTAAGGACTAGAGAAGTGCTTCTTTGGAAGCACGTATTAGCAAATGCTATTTGATCACAGGGACACTTGTGTCCTTGGGAGGAGACGTAGAAAACAGACATCAGCTGTCATCAGCTTATATTCCTCATACATTGGCATCACTTGTTCTCACAGTGAACCTTGCTCCATGGTCTTTAAGACCCTTAAAAAAGCACGGCTTGACTATACATTGAGTGTATATTTAGCAGATAGCACTCAAGGTCTGTTACCACCTTCCCCTTCTTCATCCCTCTGTCTGGCCCCTCGTCATTACCACCCAAATGAATCGTCTCTTCATCAGACTTTCTCAGCTGGAACTGACATACAAATTTGAATTAAGTGTCTAACTCCTCAGGTGTGTAGGCTGCCCACCACATCTGTCTAGGCAGGTGTCAAGTATCTCTCCAGCGCCAGACCAAGCATCTGCTTAGTGCTGTGTCCTGCTTCCAGCAGTGGCCAGATGTGGGTGCCTGAGGAAGCCTTTGAGCATGTCAAGTATGCATTTCCTGAGAGTGCTCCTGGCCTTCAACTATCTTCAGGGATTTCCTCAATCTAATGTACTTTCTCTGTATTAGTAACACCCAAGTTATTTCTCTTCCATGAACTTGCCTGCTCTCTTCTTAAATCCCTGTTTCAGCTGTTGAGCTTGATGATATTTCAGCTGTTTGTCCAAATTTTTTCTTCTCCTCTCCTCTCCTCTCCTCTCCTCTCCTCTCCTCTCCTCTCCTCTC
>VZRL01006688.1:899748-1060540 GCA_013397895.1 Origma solitaria
CTTCCCTCTCCTCTCCTCTCCTCTCCTCTCCATCCCCAGCTAATTGTCATAACATTTTTACCCACATCCTTGTTATCAGTTGTTACTGCTGTGTAATTTTACAATATCTGTGTAACTTCAAATTGTGCAGTGATTAAAGATCCAGCAATGTTTAAAAAATATTTTTAATAGTAGTATGTTCTTAGGTAGGTTTTTTTTTTGGGGGGGGGCTGTTTGTTTTGTTTAAATTATTAAGCTGGAGAGTTTACACGTTTGAGTTTAGAAGTAATCAAACAATCTGTTTAAAGTGGATAAAAAAGGTCAGTGTGATAATTTCCCTTAGGGTGGGGAAAGGCTGGGACAGTGAATTGTGCTTGGGAGTGGTAACCTTTTCATCTCACTCAGCAACAGCTAGAACAGTTTGCTCTCAGTCTGCTTGGCTTGCTAAATGTTCAAATACTCCATGAAGAGTGGAGTTGCCTGAAATTACAAATAGCTTTGGCCACCCTGGAAGATCAGTTTGGGTTTTTTTGTTTGTTTTTTTAAAATTTCCAGCAAATAAATTAGTCACCTGCCAAAAATATCATAAGCATCGATCACAACACCACCAGCTGCTCCTGGATGTCTTGGAGTTTACAGCAGGCCTTACAGTCTTACAGTGGAGGAGGTGGTGGATAAGTACATTTGTCCAGGCATGGTGAGCTTCCTACCAGGGCATTGCTGGTCGAGGCTGGGCTGCCTCCTTCTGCCTACACCAGGGGGAATTAACTCTTCCTTCCCATGCAGGACTCTTCCTTCCCATGCAGGAACTTGGAGTCCACCACTCTCCATGGAACTAATAATAGCAAGTGGACACAGCGTGCAAGCAATCAGGAGGCTGAAATTTCTTTGCGTGGAGTACTTGCCAAATAAATATGAATAGAGAAGAGGTTTGTGTAAAGAAGAGCCTTGCTTGCGGAAAAACTGTCAATGGTGAAGGCTGAAATCTCTAAAATTATTTGTAACAAATAACTTGGTCAGTTCTATGAGCCCCTGTCTAACTCTAGCACAGAGGGCAATCACTCCTTTCCAGTGTAAACAGAGCAGCCCAGTGCACTCCGGGGTTACCAGGCTGGAAGAATGCAGTACATTTTCTGTGAGTATTTGCTCTGACTTAAAAGCACGCTCGTCTTATCTGTGTTGACACCTCTCTTGCGTTCATGAGCTGCAAAGACTCAAAGCAGTCAAGATCTACTCCTCTGAATATCTATCGAAAGCAAAATTAAACCTCATTATTTGCAAATGAAATAATAGGTTTTAACATGGGATCCTGTTTTCAGGAAGCCCTGCCAGGTCTCTGGAACAAAGGATATGAAGTGAGCCAGACATGGGTGTGCCAGTCTTTTGTAAATAAAAACATGCATGTTCATAAGTGCGTCTAACAAGTACTCAGACAGAATTAACTGTAAGAGCCATATCTTGCCAACAAATCTGTCGAGCAGATTAGGTTTGGTTTGGGTTTTTTTTAAGTAGCAATGCCTCAGGCAAAGGTCTGTGTGGCCCAGAGTGGAAAATCTGAAAGTGATCTATGTAAAACAGCTTATCTGCCTCCTGTTCCTAGGCCGTGAAAGCCACCAAAGGGCCTTTTGCAAAACCTTCTCCTGATTATTAAATTTATGCTCATTCAGGCAGGAAACTAACACTGCCAAGGGACTTGGGTAGCCTGTTGCTACCGAAGAGGACATTTGCAAAAAACTGTTGGTAGTCCTTCCCTAAAGGCCGGAAAAATACCTGTGGCTTCAAATAAATCTGGGAGGTTGCTGTCTGCCAGAGGCTGATGTATTATGAGTGCCTAGTCTTGTCAGGTGGCATGTTTCTGGCCATTGTTATCCTCTCTTTGAGCATGCAGAGCAGGGTGGGGGGAAGCTAATTTCTTCATTGCCTGCTAACTCAGTGCATTGAGAGAACATATCTGCTGGTTAGTGGAGAGATAACTCACCCAAACCATTTGGAAGGGTTTAGGAAGATGGCAGAAGTAACTGCTGCTGCATTCTTGTGTTCAGTGTAACTGTTCTGCCTCTTTCCAAACCTCCCAGAAACCTCACCAGAGCTGAACTATTGCTATAGTTGCCTGGGTACCATACCTCTGTGACTCAGATGATGGGTGTTGTGCTGTTCTGCCTGGGAGATGTCTTATCTCTCTGCTCTGTAGTTTGCTGTCTGGCTTGCACAACCTGTGTGACTTCCCTGCTCCCAGCAGTGCTCTGCACACTGGTGGTGGCTGAAAACCTGCCTTGTGTGGGAATCGACACCCTGACACATACCAACTGCAGAAGAGGGCTCCTGCAGTTATGAAATCCATTGATCAGAAGTCAGGAAATGCTGCAGGTGGCTGTTCACATCTAGGTTCTTCTGCTCCCATTTGCCTCCATCTTGGGCTAAAGATGCAGCAGGGGTCCTGTGGAAAAATACAGCATTTCACTGCACATGTGTATGTGGAAGAAAAAGTGTTCTGGAAAAGCTGATGTTTCTCAATTCCCAAGTGTTCATAAGCTTCTTGACATTCCTGCAGGGGAAGTTTTTTTGCGTGCGGTTTCCCAACGGCAAACAACATCCCTCAGGCCAGTCCCAAGAATAGCTGCCATGACAAAGCCCTTGTTTCTCAGCTTCTGTCCTTTGCTTTTGTTTTCCTCCCCCTTGCTTTCCTCTTCCCTGAGTCCCAGCATCCACAGAGCAGTATGTGGCACTGCTGTTCAAACAGTGTGGGATCCCAGCATCTCTGGAAGAGGGCACTGGTTTGCTGTGGGGTGTTTTGGCTCAGTGCTAGAAGGTTTCTGTGGCAAACTCAAGTGAGCAGGGGGAGAGAAGTAAGGAAAAGAATGAGGGGGAGCAAAAGTTGTTCATTTTTAATGCTTTATCTACACACAAAATTGGGATAGCAATTCACAAGTCTAGGAAAAGGCATGGCTTTAGCCTGAGGGCTCTTACCTGCTACACTTAAGATCTGCTACAAATAATAGTCATCTCCAAGCATTTCAGGAAACCTTCAGCATTTGTTTATAATGCGAAATGTTAGGCAGGCAAAACACAGGAGTAACAGCCTGAATGATTTTTCCTCAGACTGCTTTTTACGCCTGTTTCTAAACCAGTGTTTATGTGCTCTGAGCAAGCGCTCTCCTCCCCAGCTTTACCTTGGCTGGTTCATCAGCACCTGGGGGTCCTACTCGCGACTTGCATGCCATACAGGATGTCTAATTTGGTGGTCCCAATGATATGCGTCCATGTTTCCTGTTCCTTGGAATGACAGAGTAAGATAGCTATTCAGGGCAGGAAGTTTTGTTGGAAGTCAGTGCTGTGTTGGCATGACTGAACATCAGGGTAGTAATGGAAACCTGCTGGCTCCAAAGGGCTTGGATGCCACTGCCTGTCCACAGCTGGGGTAAGGCAAGCAGGAAAGCTCAGCACCGGTGGTGATCTGTGAGCCACCTCAAGGAGATGGGAGGATGCATAAAACAGGGTTGTGGGCCTGGTGCAGGAGAATGGGGAAGATGTTCTAGGGGAGCTTTGGAGATAGACAAATTCCTTTTCATTCAGTGGTGGACAGTATCAGGAAAAGGTGTTTGCAGAACCTAAAATGGAGCCTGGGGACACATAGAGATGAAGTAAACAAAGGACATGAGTGGCTGTTGTGCCAAGCCAGACCAGCATCCAGACCTCCTCCTCCTCTCAGTCTTTCTCATCTCACAGCTTCCACTGCTCCTTGTCTGTGAATTGTGTCTTTTTCCACTCGGTGGTCTGCAGCAGGCTCCATTAGCACCCAATCACATCCTTTTGATTGTAGTTCTTCTTTTAAAGGTTGCACCCAGGAAAGCCTGTGAAAATGCCTCATCACAGGGATGCAGATAGCACCTATCTATGCAGAAAGGGCATATGGGTGAGAAGAAACTCTACTGTGAGTCATCAGAAGATCACAGCTGTCAGAAAAATTAGTATCATGGAAATTACTGTACTAGGGAAGTCCAGTGTCCTCTCCAGTCCAGTGTTGTATCTGATGTGAAATGCTCATGGAAACAAGTGAAAAGCCCTTGTAAAAGGTAAATAGGGACTCTTCTACATGTCCATTATTTACATCAGTGTAATCGTGGGACATGGGGCTTTTATCACTCCTGAAACTCTTTTGGTATTTAGTTGTGCATATGAAGATTTTGTGATATGAGCCATGGGAGAGCTTTCCCATCCTACTGCTTCTTCAAAAAAAAACCCCCAAACACATTCAACATTTCCCAGTATTTCCTAGAATCATAGACTTGCAGAATCATTTAAGTAGGAAAGACCTCCAAGACCATAGAGTCCATCCATTTCTGAGGGGTTTTGTATAGATGGAAATGACTGATGCACGGGAAGCTAGGTTGCCACTCTGTCCTAATGTTCTGCGTCGTGCTTTTCATGGTCCCTAGGAGGAATTAGTCCTTATAACTAAGTAGTCTTGGGGTCTGTGAGGTGACAAGCACTGGATCCCTTCACCTGAATACTTTCCATCTACACTGCTGACTCTTAGCTAAGCCATGGATTGGGCTCAAAGTTTCCAACTTCCAAAAGCTGGCTTTGGGATTACTGCAGGCAAATGAGTCTGTAGCACAATCACAGCAATTCCTCCACATCCTAGGAGCAATGTGGGCCTGGGCAAGGGCATTGAGTGCTTAAGCATGGCTCAGAGCTTACCTGTGTGCATATGGGACTGCAGGCATTAAATGGAAATAGTGAGCCTGGAGGTGAAAAGATGTTTAGGGTGAGTCCAGGTGTACTCTGTGCACAGATGCAACCAACACGCAGGACCTAGGGCAGAGCAACAAACCTTTATTCCCACACTCATTCTATCTGCTAAGTCCCCATTGAAGCAGACCTTGACCCTTGTCTTACTGCTCCATAGCCTATGAACCATAGTAAACCCCTCCTTGCTCTTCTCAGGACATGACTCATGTCCATTTTGAGCCATGTGGTATTCCAGCTTATTTCTAGACATATCCTCTTGTCCGATTATATCAATTTTTTCTCCATCCTTTCGCTGACAGACAGCCCCCACTTTTACATCTTGAATCGCAAGCTTGAATTCCAAGCTGCCTGGAAAACAATCAGAAAATAAACATTGGAGGAAATATTGGGGAAAAAAACAACCTGTGTCTAGCAATTGGGCTTGCTGCCTCCAGACAGGTGCAGGCTGCATGTGAACAGCAGCAATTCACTCAGCAGTGCTTTTGAAAGCAAGGAGCTGATGGCACTGGGAAGGCTGAGTGATGTGATGGGTCTGGGGCCAGGGAAGCATTGTGTGTGGATGCCAAGTAGACGGCTGAATTTTAGATGCTGCTAATTTTAGTTCAGTGTGATTTGCTTCACTGAGCTCTCCTGGTGCTTTGAATGCTGTCATTCAGGCTAATCATAATTCTTTACAAGGCTTAGAACTCTTGGATACCCAAGAATCCGATCTGAGCTTCTCTTTTTCCTTAAGATGCTGTTTTCCTATGTGTTTTGACTTTATCAAGAATGCATGTTAGACCAATACCAGTAATCATGAACCTGCTGTTCCATATTCTCTGCTTCTCATGATATTCTTTAACCTATTTTACATGTAAAACATTTCATAATATGCAGCCAAGTGTTTAAGCATTCAATTCCCTTCCTTCACCAGCCCCTCCTGTTCTTGCAGCTGGTTGCAGATCACTGCCTGAAAGTGAGCAGAGAGAGCAGGCAGCAAGGTGAGTTTTGCTCCTGTGAGAATAACCTCTTTCAAGTAATTCTTTTTCCAAGGTGACCAGTGTGCACTGATACCATATCTCGGTGGAAAGCATGGCAATTTCTGACAGTGCAGTCATCTGACCCTACCCTCAAACAAAGCTGGACTCTGGTCACCAGGAAGAATTTCTGCAGAGAGAGAGAGAAACAGGCACAAATCCTCTGTCTTCTTTAAATCCTGTATCTTTTCCCTGTGTTAGTCTGCTGGGCTCAGCTTCCCATGTGTTTGCAGCAGGGAGAGGATCTGCATGAAAATTGCTCAGGTGTCAAAATGAGAAGATGGTTAAAACGTGATTCAAAAATAGACCCAGGCTAATCGAGTTTCATTTAATCACCAGGTTGCCATTCAAGATCAAGTTTGTGTAGGTTATGATGAAATGTGGTTTCCAACAGACAAGTTTTCAGTGCTTCGCATAATGAAAATTGGCACTTTGCAGCAATTTCTAAACAGGTGCAACTGCAGCTGCCACGGGAAGGCTGAGACCATCTGTTCCTCCCAGAAGATGCTGGCCCCTTCCCATGGCTCTCCTCATCTCCAGCCCCTCTGCGTGCATCTGGAAGCATCCACGGGCATGGGGCAGGCAGTGAGGGGGGTCATCACACTGCAGTGGTTGGAGGCAGAACTGCTGCAGGGAGCTTGGGGCTATGGTTGCATGATTCCCATGTATTCCTGGGATCTCTTACTCAAAAACTGTATGTTTTAAGTAGGAGTTGATGTACAGCAGCGGCAGGAAATCTGTGTTGTTGCCAGTCTTCTCTGCTTGCCCTGTGTCCATTCAAAGCTGACTGCTTTGTGTTTCTGGATTCAGTCTATCAGACTCCTCAAGCTATCCTTGATTCAGATTTACATCAGAGCAATACCTAGAGAAGGCCATGTCATATTCATTTTTTAAAATTTTCTTCTAGCAATACCTGCTCAGCATAGTGTAACCACGTGTCAGGAGTGCTGGACTCCTCAGGACAGGAAAGACTTGGACCTGTTGGAGCAAATCTGGAAGAGAGCCACGGAAATGATCAGAGGGTTGGAGCACATCTCCTATGAGGACAGGCTGAGAGAGTTGGGATTGTTCAGTCTGGGCAAGAGGAGGACCTGGGGAGACCTTACAGCAGTACCTGAAGGGGTACTTTCTTATGTGAAAGATGGGGATGAACTATTTCAGTTGGGCCAGTGGCAAAAGAACAAGGGGTAATGGTTTTAATCTAAAGGACGGTAGATTCAGACTAGATATAAGGAAGTTTATTACAATGAGGGTGGTAAAACAGTGGCAGTGATTCTCCTCAAAGACATATTCCTGGCTTGTATTAACATCCAAGTTTTAAGTAAAATTGACTGGAGATCAGGTGCACAAAGCTGGTACAATTTTCATGCAAATCGGAGCCCTAGCCATCAAACTTTAGCAACTATAAATTTCAAGACTGGCTCATTTATAAAAAAATAGGCCTTGTGGTAGAGTTCTCCCTTTGGTTATGAATCTCCACACGATGCAAATTTGTCTTTCAACCTGGACAGAATCATTGCTTGTGCCAACTGGGCTCCTGTCCGTGTGAGGGTAGAGACAGAGGAAGGTGAGGAACCATCATGCAGCTCAGCACGAGGAGGTTTTGTGCAATGCCTTTGATAATGGTGTTTCTGGGAGCTGGTCCAGGGCTGTTTCATAGCATCAGTATAATTTTACTGTTTTTTATCAGGTTGAATTTTGATCCATGGGGCTTTATCTTTGAAAACAACCATTTCCCAGAGCAGTGTCCCCATCCTCATGATGAAGGGCTCTGCAGCACATCCTTTGGTTCTCTAACACATGGCACTCTTCACACACCTAAAGCATTTCCTAGCTGATTGATGGCCACTCATTTAATGCAGCGTGTAGGTGTAAAACGATGAATATATCAATCTGTGGAACAATACCTTTTTTCCTTTCAGGTGTGCTTGTCGTGCATCGTTCTTACCTAAAATGGAGGGTACAAACACATTTTATCATCTGTTAGCAAAAACTCATTACTAGAGGCTAAAAAATTTACAGGCAGAACACCCGAAATCTGATGTCTTGACACACAGCATTTTTATTGTTTGTTTTATAGCCCTGACAGAGGCACAGGGAAAGCTGAGTCCTCTCTGGCCAGGCAAAGGTATACTGTCAAGGTATGGAGAGAAAATAAATCAGTGTGAACTGCAAGTAGGTCGGCAACTCCAGAGCACCTGTCTCTCTGCATCCAGCCACCAGTGCTACACAGGAGGCTGATGATAATTTTTAAACCAAAGGATGGTAGAAGAAGACGGTCAGAAACAGGCTGCACGACCCAAGAATGACTGTGGGAAAAGATACCAGGGAGAAAATGGGAAAAGATACCAGGGCAGATGTGACTGTGAGTGCATGGAAGGTATGGCTTTCGTGCTGACCGTGACTCTGTCCAAGGCTGGATCCTCTGTCTTGCAAGCAAAGAAAATAACTGATTATCTGCTTTTCAGCAGTTTATGGGCCAAATGTATATCTGGTGTAACCAGCTTTGGCTTCTTGGGCTTAAATTTGAAAGAGGTTTCAAGCAGTTTGTCTCTTCTGTCATACTACATGTAACAACAACCCCATGATTGTGAAGTCTGAAGGAATGAAGTTAGTGCTGTTTGGCTAATCCCAGGCTCGTTTTGAACACCGCACATCTCAAAAGTTGAATTGCACTTATGTTTGCAGGGTCTGGGCTTGGCTCAGCTTTGCAGCCTTCTGGGTTAAATGTCAATATTTTTGATAAAAACTTGACTGAGTAGCTGAGAGCTTTTTAACTTGTCAGGATTTACAACAGATATATCAATAATAGAGATTTTCTTTTTCTGCATTAACCCATATATAACAGGGAGTGAATCCTTCAAATGCAATGTGCACACATAGCTAACAGCTTAATTTATATTAAACACATATTGCATTGTTAGCAAATAGCAATGATCTACACAGTGACAAAAAGGTTCTGTACATCTGAGGATGCTGCACATTCTTACCAGGGTTTAGGAAATGGAAATAATCAAACAGAACAATGTGTAGTTTTTAAGCAGCCATCCCCAGAAATGACTCTCCCAACAGATTAGGCTTCACCACTGTGCTCAGGTTATATTTTGAAAGAGATCCCTGAGTCTATAGCTGCCTGTGTTAAACACACAACACTCTTATGCACAGAGGCTCAGTTCCAGCTCCTGTGGCCACTTCGCTGAACGTTTGCATTTCCTTTGCTCTCTGTGACCGTAACCATAGAACTACTACAACACTAGGAAAAATATATTCTTTGGCATTTTGTACAATTTCTCCACCCATATGCATGTGCACTTTTGAAGAAGCAAACAGAAAATCTGCATAACTCTGGTGTCCATAGCCAGGAAAAGTTATGACCAGGGACAATAAAAAAGAAGTAATATTTATTGAAGGGAAAGGCATTAATTTGGGGAGTTGCAGCCTGGCCTCCAGTGCTGCACTCTGCCAAGTTGTGTTGTGCCATTCTGGCAGCATGGAAAGGCTGCTAAGGCAGAAATAGTTTCAGAGGTGGTGCCCAGCATCAAGGTGCTCGAAACAGCACCCGAATGGGGTTTGGACCCTGCATGGGGCTTGTACTGGCCATTATGGAAGAGACGAGTTCTAATGGAAAGGAACACAAATAGCTACTATGAAAGGCCCCAGGCTGAATGGCTCACCCAGGTTATTTTGGCGAATACTTAGGAATGAAAAATATATTCACCCATCAGGGCTGGCTCAGCAAGTAGGCTGGATTAATGATAATGATTTTAGTGAATAATTCAGCTGGATCTGCTGGACTGAGATTGGGTTGTAGGGACAGAGGAAATAAGGAAAATCAGATGGATTTCTTGGGTGCTGGATGGCAAGAAAAGAGAAAGAAGGAGGCAAGTAATGGAGAAAAAGTATTGAACAGTTGGAATGTAAGACACAGATCTACCATGTTCCTGCTTGGAGCTGGGTAGAGCAGTGTTCAAACTGTGAAGCTGCTCTGATGTTTTCCCTGGCAAAACAATGCAGAGGAGGTCAAGAAAGACAAGTCAGTCAAGACCAGGTCCAGGCAAGGACCTAAGGAAACTTTTCTAGACGTGGATGCATTTTCAAGGGGACTCTCAGTTTCTTTGAGTCAGACTTTTCAAAAGTCAGGCCATTTTGTCCAAAGGCCCTTGCCCAGCAGTTCAACTCCATCATTTTGCATTACATTAAATCCCTATAGCTGGTACCTTTATGCTGTCTGAATTGGCACGGCCTCAGCTGCACTTGGCCAAATGTTTCCACACCTATTTCCCCTTCCTTTCCCTTCCCAGCCTCTCTGTCTCTTCTGACCATGACCTGTCCCCTGACCAGCCCCAGGAGGGCCACTAAGATCAAGTGAGTTTTGCCCAGGAGTGGTGATCTGCTCACGCAGAGAATGTTGAAGGATTTAGGGCTGAGCTTGTTAATACAGTCCTGGGAGTGAGAATAAGGGGTCAAAGCTGCCACTGTGCTCCTAAAACTGCTCCTTGCAACAGATTTATCATTGGAAGCACATCCCTTTTCACTCCATCCTGCTCTCCAGGCTGTAGGGCTAATTCATGCACCAGTCTGGAAAAGTCCTCCTTTCAGCTTCATCTTTTACTGTGGCACAAAGACTTTTTATATTCATTTTGGTTAATCAGGCCCTTGCTCTGCTGTTTCTGGAGGACTAAAATGTAAAGGACTCACAAAAAGACATGTAGGTCATCACCCATGGTTTCTGCTCTTTCTTCTGGCATCACATTTTGGGGATCCCCACGTTGTGTGGCTGCGTAGGGCCTCTTTTAAATATTTTCTGCCTGGAGAGGAATGGCTCTCTTTTGTTTACAGACACCTTCCTGGTGGGAACTACTAGCTAATTGGGACAGATAATGAGGCTGGCAGAATGGATTTTTAAATGTCTAGGTGACTGGTAAGGTTACTATAGCCACAGATCATAGCTTTGTGTGGAGAATGGGAGCTCGGCGCTTCATCATGGGCTACTGCAAGTTCTAAAGATAAAGAGAGCAAACCATGGTCATTCCCACCAGAGAAACAGGAACAGGAATGGGATGGGGGAGCAAGCTGTTCTTCTCCATGCACGGCTGCAGGTCCTGTATCTTCTGATGCACTCCACCAGGATGCTGGTTCTGGATGGGGGGGTTGGGGTGCTCTTTCCCTGAAGCATCAAGGTAGGAATTGATGCTGCTCAAACCAACTTTTGAAGGATATGCCCCGAACTCCTGTACCAGGATGTTGCCCAGGTTGCTTCAATTTTTCCCCAGTGGCACCCAGGAGAGGCAGTTCAGAGATCCTGGAGAGCATATAGGTCCCAGTGTTTCTCTACCTATTCTTTCTGGGGATGCAGCTTGGTGGGGACAGGGACACAGTGAGCTGGGTCCAAATGTACGACATGTGGTGTGACTGCTGGAAAGGGCTGAGCAGTCCTGGCACAGGGACAGCCAGCGCACAGAGCAACGCCTGTGTGCAGCTTAGGAGAACTGTGAATGAACTCCTGCACTAATAGTAATAATAATAATAATAATAATAAAAATAAAATAAAATAGCTGGGCCTGTATTTCACATTTCTCTCTGCCCTTCCAGCAACCCTTCCTTGAAAAGTTTATGTCTATGTTACAAGAAGCAGTTGGATTTTGAGGCAGCCAAGTCCTCTCCCTGATGTTTTCCATAGCTGAGCTGCCCTTTGCACAGCCTCAGCAGTCGGGTGCCTCTCACGGACAGTGCTGTGTTTGTCTCGGAGGCATGTTGAACTTGGCAGGTGCTGCATGTCTAACTCTAATTTAAACCACCACCTTTCTGAAGAAAAAGGCTCTGCAGTTCGCAATGGCAGCCACCACAAGGAAAATCTGCTGGCCTGGCTGGAAAACCCAAGCAGGCTCATTAACAGCTGTTTCTCTATCTTTTCACACAAATTTACTCCACAATCTCGTAGACACTGAGCTAGCTGCCTTTTGCTTCCAAGTGTAAGAGGCTAAACCGGGGCAGCTTGGTTGCCATCAACACAAATAGACTAATATTTGCTAAACCAGGCAGAAATACAACCTTAAAAAACACAGACTGGGCTTGCCCCCCTCCCCTCTCCCCCAGAAATATCTGTGGTGCGTGTGGATCTAAGATCAAGCCTGCTGTGCTCCTTAGCAGCCCAATCCTTTCCTGTGGGCTCATCACTTCTCATGAACTGCAGCAGAGTCAATAGTGTGTTTCTTTGGAGCCTGGCCTAGGTGATTTTTCCCTCTTTCTCTGGGAGGAAGCACAACCTTGTTGCAGGCTGGAAAAAGGATGATGGTGGGTCTCCAGAGGTGGCAGGCCCTGTCCTGGAGGGCCCTGTTAGGTTGCTGATAGAAAAGGGGAAATCTGATCATCCTGCACAGGAAAGAAACATCTTTTCTTGGAGAGGCACCTTTCAGGGGGAGCGACCCTGCTCAGAAATCTCCTCGGGACACACACCATGTCTGGGGGCAGAGAGGAAGGTGATTGTTCCTGAGCACCGAAGGCTGCATGTGCCCCACTGAGGAGTGAGATTGCTTTCCATCGCTGTTCCCACCTCCTCATTAAGCTTGCCATCAATAATACAGTGTTACTTATGCAGCTGAGAGTGGAAAGGGCTGTCTCATGGGAGCTGACTCACTCTGACTCACATCTCCTGGGAACATGGGGTCATTCGGGTTAATCTCAGCCTGCTGCACGCCCCGAGACCCCTGGGGGAGCGAGGGCAGCCCCTCTCTGCTCTCTGCCTTCATGTGACCTGCAAAGCCAGCTTCTCCTGGAGAAAGGAAAACTCTCTTCTGAGGACTGGGATGAAGAAATGGATGAGGGAGCCTGGACTGTGACACCAGTTTTCTTGGTCCTCCTCCACCCTCCGTTAGGGGTGCCGGGAGCAGCACTGAGATGGGAGTGCTCTGGATGCTCTGGGTCAGGCACGCTGACCTGGGGAGTCAGGTCTCCCTGGGTACTTTGGGGCAGCATCTCGACCAGAGAAATGCAGCTGAGCTCACTGTGCTGTTTTTTTCTACTTTTTTGAACTTGCCCTTTTGGGAACAGCAGAGAGACAGGGCAGAACAAGCTCCCAGGGAGCAAAGTTTAATTTCCTACACTTTATCATTTAATGGTGTGAATCCCGAGGTTGATCTTTGCTCAGGCAGAGCAGAAATTTATTATATTCAATTTCTTAGGAAAGGAGGGTTTGGGGGAAGGGAGAGCACAGGACAGCCTGTCTGGCTGCTGGAGAGCTAAGTGAGCTGTATGCCCAGGCTCTGGACTCCAGCACAGCCTGGGCTGAGGGCAGCAATCAGAGAAATCAGTGTTGATCTTCCTCTGACTCCTGAGATAACGCTGCAGGGTGCAAGGATCTTCATGTTCATTTTTCTCTTTACTTTTGTTTCTCTCCCAGAACCAAAGGGTTGATGGAGCAGAAATGTAAAAGATCAAACCCAGCCTGTATTACCATCTTTCTGGCAGGTGCCATGATGCAGAGCCCATCAAGTAGGCAGAGCTGGCGTTTGGGAAGGATCAGGGAGGAAAAGGGAGTGCTTTCTGAAATGCTTGTCTCCAGGCAGTCTAGACCAAAATCCAAATTTTCCAGTAAAAAACCTCTGGCAGTCTGCCTAAACATAGGGGGTTTTTTTGTTTTGGTTTTTTTGGGGGGGGGTTTGTTTGGTTGGTTTTTTTTTTCTCTACAGGAACTGCTAAGTTTTGTAACAGGATAGCAAATGTGCTGCAGCAATAAAAAAATGTTAAAGTAAATGAGAATGATTGAGATTGCGGTTGTACACTGATGATGCTTTCCAGATCCAGTTACATTTTCCTGTTAGTGGCATGATCCTCTCTCACCCTCTCCCTCTTTTTTATTTTTTTCCTGCCCACTTCCTATTTTCTATTTGCCCTCTTTCCAATCTATTCCTTCTGCCACTGCTTTGAACCTTCATCCATCCCAACTTTTCATGTAGCCCAAAAGTCATAGTAGTTCAACCAGTGCAAATACTGTTTTTCTAAGCCTCTGGGAGGTTTTCATGTCCTTCTTTGAGGCTGTGGGGTTTTTCCTCAGTTCACTCAGCAGACAGGAGACCACCATGATCACAGAGCACAACTAGATCCAGCAAACTAGGTCCAGTCTAGGTGTAGTAGTGCTCACGTGCCATCATTGGCAGTGTAGTCACTGCAAGTCAGAGCTCCAAGAGGGCTGTAACCTGTTAGCAATATGAGCTAATCTTTGACAGGTTAAGGTGATTGCAACCTACCAGAGACCTGATGCTCTCAGCATGCTGCCCAAAAGGTTACCAGGATACACCTCTGGGTTGATATGGATAGATTTGCCTGCTGGTCCTCTCCTTATCTTGTAAATCTTTGGTTATTACTCTCCATTGCCCCATCCCGCTGAATTCAAGCAGTAGCGCTGAGCCTAGGGCAAGGATGGGTAGCAAACCCACATGGCAGAGCAGTAGCACAGCAGAGGTAACAGCTCTCCAGTGAAAGAGTGAAGCTTCTGTTGCCCTCAGCTCATCAGGATGCCTTGCATGGCACCCAGGAGAAACATTCCTCACACTAGCCCTTGGATGTGCAATAAGACCCTGCTATAAAGGTCTCCTCTTCTGGATGGTAGCGAGGGTGCTGATGCACAAAATTAAAAATCCGATTGCAGTTGATTTCTCATTAGGGGAAAAAACCACAAAACCAATACATCCTTTGAATTAGCCAGTTGTGTTAGTAATAATATGTTGCTTGTCCTCTCTCTCATCCCTGTCTCAGTCTCTCTTTACGCTGTTTCCCTGCACTTTTGATTTCATGTGCCACAGTGGAAAATCAGGTGCCATTTTTTTTCTCACGTGCAGCCTGTGCCGAAGTGCTGTGGCAAAGCTTCTGCAGGGAGGCAGGAGGTCCCAGCAGATGGGCTCTTCTCACTGCCAGGGATGAAGAGGCAGCTTCAGGCTGGGCAGCGTGAGGAGTCCAGTTCTCCTGAAGCGATAAGCACTTCCATCTGTAAGAGTGTTGAAAGTCATAGGGTCAAACTCAGCTTCAAGCATTAATGCTCAGGGGTCTACCTACTATATGCCTTCAAAACCAAGGTGATTAATCATGTTTTCATTTGCTTTCCAGTTCTTGAGCATTTTGTGCCAGCACTTTTAAACCTTTCTCTGAAACTGAGAGGAAAAAACATAATTTTCTCCATAGACAGCTATTCTGTAAAGAGTCAGGACTTTGAGAGGAACACAAGTGTTGTCATACTTGCAGTGTAGTTGAGGCACCTGGCAACATTTGTCTCATGGCTTTTTCAGCATCCTTGTCCAACCTCAGAGAGACAGATGAGTGTTAATTCAACTTTTAGAAAGAAACGATATTTCTTTCAGCTAGAAAGTGTAAAACTTTAGCGTCCAAACTAGATAGTGTTTTTGCAGCAGAAGCTGGATTCAATATCAACGGAATCCTTCCTTAAAAATCACGCCTGTGCTGTAGCATATAGGTGTGTTTCTGCTTTCAGAGAGTAAATATTGCTCTATAGTGCTGCATCCTATGCTCCTGGGGAGGTTGGCACTAATGCAAATATGCTGTGAAGCTCTGTGCTTCCTGCTCACTCTGAGCATCAAATTATTCCCACCTTGAAAAGGCTGGGCTTGCCGTTATTTACAGAGCTGGTCTCATCAGCAATGTACTTCCCTGGAAACAAAGTTTCTTCCAGGAGTTAAAAATATGCATAACCCCATAAAGGGTTTTAAATATATCCTAGCACCATTCAGTGGAAGTGCTAATTGGTACTCCCACACAGTGCTTTGCAATTAATCGTGATGCTGCCATTTAGAAAAAATAGGGGAGAGTCTCAAAGTCAGAATACAAAAGACAATAATGTCCTGAAAACATGGCACACAGTTACAGACACTATCAGTTATCTTTCAGCTCTGTGTCTCCTGATCACGATAAGACCTACTCTGCTCCCAGCCTGTTCTGTGTTTGTGGGGTGCCTTGTTCTACAGGGGAGTCTGGGGGCTGTACAGATGCACTGCAGTGTGTGTTCCTTTTCCCTGCACTCTTCCAGGTCTTCCTTGCTGCACCATTTCAATTCTGGATTCACTGGGCTTCTGCCCAAAGGCTCCTGAAACTGAAGATGCTGCTTTGGGCAGAGTGGGGGAGAGGACTGGCTGATGCAGAATCCCTGAGTCATGTCCCAAATTCCCCTCTGCAGCAAGGCTGCAGGGTAACCTTGAGCTGCGCTCCTCTCAGCACTGAAGGCACAGCAGGGGATACAGCAGGACTCCCTTCTGCATGGGAACACCTGCATCAGGGGCTCTTCCAGTGCTCCCCAGCTCAGGGCTGGTGGAAAGTCAGCTTCACAACATGCTGAGAAACAGCTTCCTTCATTAAATCACAGAGGAACACTGCTGTAGGGAAGGACCTATCCTGTAGGAAATGAGGGTTTCCTCCCTCCCTAGTCCTCTAGATTTCCCTTGTGTTCAGGCCTGCTTCTCCTCACTGACCTTTGTGAAGTTTTCTTGGAACACAGATGTTGGGGGTCAGTGCAAGTGAGAGGCAATAGTGCCTTTATTTGTCTTCTTCACGCATAACGGGCTGGTGAATGACATGCAAAAACAAAGTTCACAGTCACGTGGAGTTATTAAAGATTATGAAGGGAGGGGACTTGGACACCAGTCATGCTATCCAGCAGCTGTGTGATCTTAGGCTCCAGTGCATACGAGAGGAGAAAGCCCAGGAGCACCTGGGCTTTGCTCTGTTTGCCCCAAACCCTTCCCTAGATTAGACAGAGCAGCAAAACCAAAGAATCTCAAAACCCAAGGACAGGAATTTCCATGTTGTCTAGATCAGACTGGCTGAGCAATGCCCGGGGGCTTTCAGGAGGCTAACCATAAATTTATGGTGGAGCCTCGCCTTCTGAGAGCAGCACGGGTAGAAACTGCTCCCCTTTGATGCTGGACCTTGAATCCATTTCGTTTCCAGTGTCTGTCCTCGTTGCCATGGTTGTAGCAGCTCGCAAAGGTGAAGTGGTGAGTTCGTGCCCGGAGAGCCTGGGAGCAGCCCTGTCTCTTCCCGCTGCCTCCCGCAGCTGACCCCACCCTCCGCCTGGCCACACCGAGGTCTGACGCTGGGGAGATGCGTTTAGTTTGCACCAAAACACCCCCACCACACCCAGCCGTGCGGAGCACCCCACCGCCGCGGGACGGGGACAGCCTGTGTCCTGCCACCTGCCCCTGCAAGCCTGGTAGGGTAGGGGTGTCACAAGCCAGCCGAGCCCTTTGTGCAGGGCTGGTGAGGATCAAAGGCTGGCTGTGAGTCATTTCAGAGCAGTAGTGATCAGTGGTTGGGGAAGGGGTAATCAGGCTGGCTTCGCTATCTTGCTGCTGTGCTCAGAGCGTAACGGGGTGGTGGTGCTGCCATTGAAGAACTTTATTTGTTAGGAGTGACTCACTGCGTCTGAGTCACAGATTATACATGGGAAAAACTACCCGTGACCCTGCTGCGAGCTGAAAGTCCGGTGCGATGTGCCCATAGGATTGTGGCAGCTGGCTGAGAATGATAGCATCGCCTGGTGAGCTCTCCCTCCCTTTCATCTCGCCCAGAGAGAATCTATCAAAGTCGGGTCTGCTCTTGCCATCAGTCACTGCATGGGCGATGTACCTGCCCCGCTGCAGAGGCTGAGGGTGAAATGACTTTTGACAAAACCGGCAGAGAATCAAAAGGACCAGATGCAGACCCCTGGTATCCCAGGCTGCCAAGATCCCTCAAGGACTTTGTAGCCCTTGAAAAGGAATTTAACCTGCTGATCCAGGTCAAAACTTCGTGACCGTTCTGTTTTGGTAATAAGCTACAGTGAACTTTCACTGCAAAGCCAACACATTTACAGTATCGAAAATCTGTCCCCAGATCTGACTTTCACAGTAGAATTGGGCCATCTTTTGTTTTAAAAAAAGTTTGGGACAACTTTTATTCTGATTTAACTGATTTTTATTGCAGGGACTTGCAATTTTCAGTTGAACTTGATTTTCTTAATAAACTCAATAAGCTTTTAAAATATATATTTCCTAATGATTCTGCTTCCAGAATAACCTGAAGTTTGGAAAGACCGAGGCAATCAACAATAAATGAGACAAAATAATTGCTTGGATCTTTACATTCTTTTTTCACTTTAAAACCTAATTTTAGATCTCAGCTGAAGCTTAATGTTTGTTCTTAATTTGCCCAAACTGTTTTTCTTTCTTCCAGTAGAACAAATCCAGTCAAATTGTGTTTGCCCTTCAAAACTTAGGTCTGAGAAATGCCCAGCACAGTTACTCAGTGTAATGAATGTAAACACTGGGAAGATTACTTATTTCCTTTGTACGTGTTCTTTTGAGCTGGAATTTGGTTGCACCACTTGAAGAATATCCTCTTGCTGTATAAAAACGCAATTATGGAGATCTGATCCTCACCATCACTTCAGTGGATGAGTGCTGCAAAGGTGCGTAGCTGTAAAGCAAACACATCATGTCTTCTGCTGGGATGCTGTGCTCTTTTGGGATCACTCTGCGGTGTCTGATTTGAGATGGCAGATCCTGCTTCAGATATTTGTGCTTTTTCATGAAAACAGCCTTTGCATAATCTCAGACACCCTGAGTGGCTACTGAAGGGTTTGGCCCTGAAAAGATGTAGCTGCAGCACAGCCAGAAGGTGGAGGAACCTCTCTGCTCCCCACCCCAGCGACCCCAAAGCAGAATCCCTTTTTCTATGGAGGTGCTCATCACCTCCAGCTGTCTTTGCGCCCTGCCTAACACGCAGCCATTGCTCTCCGGTGCAGGGACACCCGGAGGGGACCTGCAGGTGTCTCTGCACTGGCACTGAGGCAGTATCCATATCCAGCTGGTCCCCTGCAGATGTGTTGCTGCAAGCCATTCACATCCACTGCAGCTGTCGGGAGTGCCTGGCAATTGCAGCCTCTGCCATGACTGATATGGAAATAGGTGAATTAAAGCTATCTGTTTGCTGAACGAGTGCAAACATCTCTCTCTCTCAGACACGCTCACACTTGCAAAGCTAGACAAAAATGGGGCCAGAACTGAAGAGTATAATGTCCTGAAAATCCACTGGGGAAAACTCAATGCCTGATCTGCCAAAATTCTTCCATTTTCATCTCAATGTCCAAGAAAGAGATTGGTGAAACCAGGTGGTCATTTTCCCAGGAGGTTTGGGAAGAAGAGAGATGATGGCTTGGTTGCAGGCTGGAAAGACACTTGGGAAAAACATGGCATGCCCTGCAAGAAATGTGCTTTGTTTTGATAAACCCTGTTTTATTTTCCAGCCTCGAATATTCCCTGGGTTTCAGTATCTTGCTGAAGCACAGACCCCACTCCCAGCTCCTCTGGAAACTGCAGCCCATACAGCGTGCCTGGATAAGGATACTGCCTTATTCAGGCTGGAATAGCTGGTGGTGAGCTCTCTGAGGCACTGACTGCAGGCACACCATGACTCTGATCTCTTCTGGTCAGGGCATTTTTGTCACTCAGTGGGGAATCCTGCTCTGTTTTCTATCTATCTCCAAAGTAAAAGCTCATTTTGCTTACCCTTCCCCCAGCAGCATGGGTGGCTTTGTTTGGAAGAAATTGTACAACTGAGTAAGAGCGAGTATGAAAGGCCAGACCTTGAATGGATCCACGGGCACGACTGCAACTGTGAGTGACGTGAGGACAGGCGTATCTCTGTGAAGCTGATCTCCTGAGCATCGAAAACAATAGGAGGGCAGATGTAGCCGTGGGGCTGCAGAGTGAGCTGTCAGAGGGACACCCAGAACCAGGGATACACGCTGTGTTTTCCAGCTGGTGGGAAGCTCATGCTGTGCTGCTGGTATCTCTGCTGATGAAACCATGTCTCGGCCAGATGTCCCTTGTTTTGCTGTGAAGATCTCTCTCTCATGGAAGAAACTCTCTTCTCCCCTCCTGTTTCTTTCACTGCTTTCATTCCCAGCTCACTAAGCCGCTCCTGTATCATCTGTTGGTCTCGTCACTCCTCTCTGAATTCCCCCCAACAGCAAATCAGGATTCTAAGTAAGGAGAAGCATTCACATCCACAGCACCGACGCAGAGGTGTGTAGGCACATATCCAGAGCTTGCAATGATCACTGCTCCTGTGGGCCACTGCTGCCAAAAGCAGGATGGATTGCTCTGGTCGCTGTCCTGCATGGGATACAGAGCGAAGGCAGCCTCCTGGGTGGGAGGGGAGGGAAGGAGAGATCAGATGCCACTGTGAATTTTTTTGTTAACATCTTGCTGAAAGCTGTAGCAGATGTTGGGGTTTGAATTGCTTCTTCGCACCCTTTCATTTTTGTGGTCAGTTTTGCCAGAATTTTTGTGAAGCCACAGGAGGCGATTAAGAAAGGCAAAGCCAGATCCTGAGCTGGGTATGGCCCTTACACAAGATTGCTCTCACCGATCTTCTGGCCCACAATTTTTGTCATGCTAAAAGTACAACAGACACAAAGTCTGAGTATGCAGAGGGGGATGTTGGAGATCCTCACAAAATCAGTGGAAATCTTCCTGTCAGAACCAGGGACAGGATTTCACTGAACTTACTCAAAAGACAAAGATAATGAGGACAAGCGAAATGCTGTGAACCCAAATTTTCTTGCATCTTTAAGACTGAAAATTTAGTCTTCCTCTAATCCTTTCTGAAGATTTTTTATTGAGTGTTTCTTTTCCCCTGCCACTAAGCTGCTGCTGCTGTCTGCCAAGGGACTGTCAGTCAGTCCCACACATTTGCCAGGCCTCACACAGTTTGTCAGACAGGGAGAAAGGAATGGTGATGGGGAGCAGCCTGATAACAAGTCATCCATGATCCCTTCCTATGGGCTGTCCAAAGCATACTCACTGGCAGAGAGACACTTTGTCTTTGGGATCTCCTGAAGCCTCAGTGAACCAGGGTTAAAGCTCTCCTCTCCCTGCTTCTTTATTCTCCCCAGAATGGAGAAGCAAGTGAGGTCCAGTCTGCCTTGAAATCTTAAAAAGTTTCATGTGGACTTTGGGGAGAGAGGAGGTCCACAGCAGGGTTGGGTCCCACAGAGATACAGGATATTTATTGTGGTCCAATTTTCTTTTCTTGCCAACTGCAGTCTTTTGCATTTATACAAAAGGAAAATAATAAAAATCCTAATAAGTTTCACACCACTTACTTTACCATTACCATGATGCTAAGTGATTCTAAAGTACATAAAGAATCTAGAAAATCAGGTTTTATTTTTTATCAACTTAGTTTTTAAAATATAGTTTCTTTTATGTTAGCTAGGCACTGCCTGACATACCACATTATTTTTAATAAGCCAAAATCTGCTCCAGGATTGTTGTGGCTGAAGGATTAATAAGATAAGGTTTCCATTTTAGGAAATCCCCTGAAAACAAAATATAAAAAAGAGTAAAAGCTACTAGTCTGATTTTCAGGGATCCTTATTGCCCAGGGCTGTCATCAGTCACTGAGACTGGAGGCAGCGCAGCTTCTCCTAGATGTCAGCTCTACAATGGTGAGGGGTTTTACTGGTGTGGATTGAACTAGAGACTGGATCATAAAATGAAGCAGGGTGTACCCCAGATATTCCCATTTCTGTAATCCTTTTGCCCCAGTGAGATGTCTCTCAGACTGCTTGGCTCCCTGGTGATGGAGTGCCCATGGGGCACATAAATGAGGCTCTCCAGTTCTTTCGCCCTGATGCTAGAAAAGCCATTTATTTGCTTCTCTGAAGAGGCAGCAGTAGAGACCTGAACCTTCAGGGAATGGGAGGGGAAATTATTAAAAACAAAGAAAGACTGCAGGTGTAAAATGTTTGTCGTACTAACACCTGAACAAACACATTGCTGCACCCTTGCTTATCTCCTTCCCACTCACTCAGTCCTGTGTCCTGCTAACTGCAGACATATTGATCAGGTGCTTAGATTAGAGCAAAGTCACTGCCTCTGGACTGTCTTATCTGGACCATATAAATGTGTCATTATATACATCAGGGACAGGCCAGAGTGTTTTTTATACCTTTGTGATGACCGAGCTGCTCACTGTTTCCTGTTTACTTGAATTCCTTGTGCCTCAGAGGAAAAGCCAGCCCCTCAGGGACTGCAGCAAAGTCCGCTGTTGTCCCATCTCTACAAAAAAGGTATATACAAATGCATGGTATTTTTCTCCTATTTCACCTTTATTTCATCATTTGCATTCCCTTCCCCACAAATGTCCATTTTCTTCTTCAAAAACCAGTTTGCTGAAGCAAGGTCTGTTTTTGGCCCCTACTTTTTGCAGCCTGTATTTGCCCTGGTGTTTTGCAAACATTTCTCAGTGATTTCGGCTGTCATGCACTTTTTAGACCTTAATTTGTTACTGGCTTTCCCTTTCTTTCCCCGCTCCCCAGCTGTGCTATGAAGAGGTTCATGTACTGGAATGGAGCTGCCCCACCTGCACAGGGAGATTTTTGCTCAGGGTGGCACCAGGACAGGGTGGAGGAGGAAAGAAGGGGAAGCAGATGGTGCAGGCAGCACCACATTGCCCTCACCAAGGGACTGCGTGGTGTGAATGCCTCCTTTCTTCTTCTCTTCCCTCCTCTGCCATGGCAGGCAGAAGCCTGGGGGCTGTGACCTCAGTTTTCTTCTTTCTTTCAGATCCTGGGCTTGTGTTCTAGGGCAAGATTGGACTAGATGGCCTTGGAGAGCTCTTCCAACCTTAATGATTCTATGATTCTATCCATTGGGTTTTGTCTACCCAACCCACAGCCCTGGAAGTTGTGTCACTTTCTCCCTGTATGAACAGCACACAAACCTGATTCTGTGCAAACAGAAATCCCCAAATCTCTTCCTTTTCCTCTCTCCGTTTTACATTTTTAATGACAGTAGATAAAAACGGTATGCATACAATCGCTTTGAGAGTGTCACTGTCTGCTTCGTGTGCTAAAGGCACATCCAAAGTTGGTATTTGAAACACAAGATGCTTCTGTGCTAAATTGAGTTTCCTGTGATAAAATGAGTTGCAGGCACCATGTCAGCAGCATACTGCTATGCTCTAGCTGGGTTTCCTAGCCCCCAGCCATCAGAGAACCTCTGGAGAAGTTGACCCGGTTTTCAATCACCTTTTTCTTTTCCTGATCCATTTCTGGTTCATTAAAATTAGAGGTGGACTAAAGGTATGTCCTGGGAACTGAAAGTCTTCATGCTGTGGAAATTTCTGAGTCACAGCTGAATGCAGGAGCTGAGTAAAGGGGTCATGGTTGAGTAAAGGAGATGAGGTCACCAATCAGTGAGGCAATTGTCTTATTTTTTGTAAACAGCCAAGAAAAACACAGCAAAATCCTCACAGCTTAATGCATGGATTAGTACTCATGTACAACATACATAGTTATGATATTCATAATCAAAATAAATATGTTTACCAGTTCTGTAAATCTCCATAAATTCTTCTTCCTCTTCTGCACGTAATATAATTCTCCAAAGACTTGAAAATGTGCATGGTGAGTCTCTAATGCACATTTTATTTGCTGATTTCCCGTGGCTCCATACAGACATTTTAACTTCAACGGAACATCTCAGCAGGAACTTTCTTATCAGGATTTCTGAGACTCACAACTGTATTCAGAACATCCAGTAAAAAGATTCCTATGTCTCTGGAGACATCCCCGCTTAAAACCATATTTGCTTTCCTGGCAGTTTCCTCTGAGAGCCTTTGAATACGGGGAACAGTGCCATGAGTGTTAAGCTTTTCTCTCCCCATTGCTACAACTCCAGCAGGCGTCGAGTCTCATGTGCTTGTACTCGCCATGCTGCCGGGGAATCTGGTGTGCTGCGAAAATGACTGAGATTATCATGACAAAAGGTTCCCTCCACCTTTTGTACCAGGAACCTCTCTTGCCCTAGGAAATGTCTGTGTTTCTGAAAAAGGCTTAGCAGTAATCTTGCTGCAAATTGTTCTCTTAAAGGAGCCTCTCCTGTTCACAGCGCTCTGCGCTGTCAGAGGGAGCGCATGGAAACAGATGCATCATTTCTGGTGAATTTTGTGGTGCTGGTTTCTACCACAACAATGATTTTCTATTAAGGGCTTTGGTGGGTTAAAATAGAATAAGAATGTCCCACCTAAGCTGTTAAATATAAAGAGAAGATCTGTCCTTTCTGCAGATATTATGTGGTCTCCCTGCTCCTTTTTGTCACTTTGTCCTCCATATGTGCAAGTCTGATGGCCCCTCACTGTTGCGGGTGTCATTACAGGCAGCCCATGAAGGCTACAGGTGTACACAGGACCTTGCACTGTAGGTGTTTCATATAGATCCCAAATGAGTGGAGAGCCAGAACGTGCTTGGGAACCAATAATGGCTCCATAAACTCTGAGGACATAACTTGGAGTGGTTGTTAAGTGACAGGCAGCTCCCCAGAGTGATTTTGGTCATGTATTCATTCCAATGCAATGTGTACTTTAGTTGTTCTTTGCTTGTTTGCATAATAAACGTCTCTCACAGGTTTTTGCCTTTTAAGTTCCCCCTTGAGTGGCATTTATGAAGAGTGAGATTGTCACTGTCCCTGAGAAGCCTGAGAAAGGGTGATGCTGGCACTACTTCAATAATGGTTATGCACCGAAAGCAGGTTTTAATGCCTTCGGAGCAAAGTTCTTTTTGTAAGCAAGACACCATGTAGCCTCCAAGACACCAAGGCAGGCAAGTCTTAGTTTTCTCTGCAGTGGAGGCAGGGTGGGTAGAGGGAAACCCTGCATCAGTTTCAGGAGAGAGTCAAGCACCAGCACCCAGCCCTTGCAGTTATATGTGAAGCAGAACTCGGGTATCTGAACCCAAAGCCTCTATCACTCAAGTAGAAAATCACTCCCTTCAGGTAGGTGTCATCTTGCGCTTTCAATTCTATTATTTGCATGAAAAGATCTCATCCTACTGTCAAAACAGCCAAGCCCTCACAATTTGTACTCCGCCACAAACTAGTAAATATGAAATGTATTCAAATGCTGAAGGCATTCTGTTACCTCCTTGCAGAAGCTGATCAATATCTTCTCTTCAGCTAGTGCTGTTTCACTTAGCAGCAGACAAGCTGTTGGATTTAGGCTTCCTGGGCTGACTTTATTTTTAGCTGGGAATGGCATTTTTCCTCTGGAAGCTTTCCCTGCCTCACATCACGCAGTGAAAGCTGCTCGCTGGCATGACACTTTCCCCTCCTCACTACTACATTCCCTCTGCTGACGCTGTAGCCTTCAAAACATCAGCTTGCTTATTAGATTACTGTGCTGCCTACAGTGAGGGAGAAAAAAGTGCCAGTGCACAGCTCGGGCTGAGCATCGTGTTGGGCACCTGACTGGCGCTGGGCACATGGCAGGATGAGGCAGGCACTGGGGACAGGCAGGACAGCAGCTGCAAGGGGTGGGGTGAATGCTCCTGACCCCAGCACCACCTGGGACCCTGCTCTGTGCTGGGTCAGAAATCTTCCAGTTCAGGTCTGCTGCAGGGAGGTGATGGTGTGCTGTGCATGCGTGCAGACAGAGTATTTTTTGTTGGAATTCACAGGGGAAAAAATTTTGCTGCTCATCTGAGGATTTTGCGGGGGATCATAGTCAGCTCTGATGGGAGCTCAGGTTGGCCCTGGCGAAAGCAGCACACGAGGATGTGCTGTGAGAGACCCCCCACAGCATCTTCTGCGTGCCTGGGATTTCAGCCAGAGTCCTCTGAGGGAGGAGCAGACCCCACAGCCTGAGCTGATGGAGACAGGAGAGAATAATGGCATTGTCTCATGTGGTTTGCTGTCCATGTTGAGACCACGTGCATTCCCCAGCAGGGCTCATGCTGGGTTCTGTTACTCCTCCACTAGAGTTTCCACGAGCTCCACCTCTTCCAATGAGTCATGGTTCAAAAAGCACTCTTCTATTAAAGAAAAACAAACAAAAAATAAACAATGGGGAAAACAAGAAGTCATCACACCTATAAAGAAATACTTAGCATCATTTCAACAACAAAAAAATCTTTAGAGAGCACTGAAAATCTCTAAGAGGTGCATGAACTCACCTTCATCTCTTAAATCTAATAACAGTCTTTGGTGAAATGATCTGGGCACTGACGCATCCATTCCAAAATATCTGTCTTTCAGTCTCAAAACTCCTCCCTGCCCTTAAGAGCTGTATCTCCAAATATTCCCTGCACAGCTGCTGGCATGTCCAGTGTCCACTGCTGTGATACAATTACGCACAGTAAATATTAGCATTAAGGAATGCTGAATACCCAGGTGCTGGGCAGAATTAATGCAGTTCATGCCTCTTCTGTAGTCCAGGCATGCTTCCTAAGAGACCAATGATAACATCCTGAGCAGGCAGGTAATAGCAGGCTTCATAGGGAAAAGATGCACAAATGATCCTTTGTCCCCACCTCTAAACCCCTCCAAATCAGATGCACAAAATTGGCTGCTGCTGCCTTCTGGAGGAGCATGCTGCAAGAGCGAGAGTCTTGGCAAGCAAAGTATAAATCATCTGTGATATTCAAGCCTGTTTGAACTTTGCACTTTCTTTTCCTCACTGGATAACATTATCAAAATCCTAGTGTTAAAGACCTGCAAGGTTGTAATGCAAAACTGAAAGGAAATAATTCTGCGTGTCCCTGACGGTGCCTTCTGCCAGGAGGATCTCCAGCTTGGGTCTGTGAACACATGAGCCTGTGTGCCTGTGTGTTTTAAAATCTCTGCATTTTTGTGGCCAGATATGCCTCTAGGTCCATATTGTTTCCTGCTCCGACCACAGTGCATGCACGCAAATTGAGGTTTTTCTTTATTATTTGCTTATGTAAAATAAAAACTCCTGAGCGTGAGCTTTCTTTTCAGCTCAGCTCTTCCAAGAGGAGTCTTTACGCCTGTTATTTCTCCCTAAGATTCACACTCCTTTAGCATTTAGAGCAGTAAGAACTGCCTTCTCTGTCACATGGGATGAATTGATGTAATTGATTGTCCCTCCTCCATATCTGTGTAGGGGGGCAAGTACCCACCGTGGTGGTCAAATGGCAGTCACCACTCATGTGAGACACGATGCGTTTGGCTACGGTTGTATTTTAGCATCTGTGAAAACAAATGCTGCAGGTCAACAAACTCTGTGGCTTGGACATTTGACTCAGGAAGGACCATTAGAGTGGAAAATGCATTTCCTTTTGTGGTTTTCATCAGCTCACAGTTAATTTCTCTTTGTCCCGGTGTCACTGATACTCTTGTCACTTCCCGTGTCACTGATATTCCCAGAGTATTCTGAGAAACACATGATATTGTGCAAGCACATGCTCCTGCTTGCTTAGAACCAGCAGTGCTGATTAGCCAGGCTGTGGGCAGCACAAAATATCCAGCCTGCTGCTGTTTGCTGTATTGCTCCAGAGGGAAGAATAAAAGCCCTGCTGGACATCATCCTCCCCAAAACAGAAACAAAAAAAAATTAAAATTATATTAATTAATTTAACAGTACTCTCCATTAGGAATAGATTTATGTTCTTAGAGGGCTATGATAGAGTGTAAATGCCTCATTAATATTGGATATATCAGCCTGGGAGCAGAAGCAAAGTCAGAGAGAACAGTGACTGGCAGTACAATGAGTCCACCAGACCCCATGCAGGGACGTTTCCTTTCGTTGTTCAGCTTGCATTCAGATACAGCTCGCTCTCCAAAGACACCATCTGTGCAGGTTTCCAGCGCCTGGGTTGTACCTCCGCAGCACAGACCTGGCTGGATTCCTCACCCTTTTCAGGGCTTTTCAACCAGGGAAATAACTTGTGGGCAGGCTAGGTACAAGCCAGACCCCAGCTGACCTTGAAGCTATGTCCCACAAGCTATAAATACTGCTTTCTTCTCAGTAAGCTGTGGGAAGAGTTGTCCTGTAAGAAACAGCAATTCTTGGTCTTCTCAGCTCTCCAGTCCTTCTGATCTCCAGAAGGAACTGCTGGGAAATCTGTAATACCATGCTCTGAGCCAAGCTGGCAAGTGGACTGTGATGCTTCAGGCGCTTCCATCCCAGCACAGAGCTGTGGTAATTCACCATCTCGGTACTGCTGTTTGATGACACCTTTTCCAAAGAAAAGTGGGGGTTGCTGGAGAGTCAGAGGTGGATGAAGGTCACAAAGAGGGGGTGGCTCCAGTAAGAAATAAGTGGGGGGCAAACTCATGGAGGGAGCAAAGGGGATAGATGTTACAAGGACAACCCTTGCTCCCTTCCAGCTCCACTTGGAGAGTAGGGAGCAGAGCACTTCCCTGTCTTCTCCAGGGGTTGTCCACTGGAGGTGACTGGAAGGACCCAGGTGGTGGCAATGGAGGAGATACCCTAGCTGCTGTTTTCAAAAGCTCTTTCCTTCCAACACTTGGAGAAAGACTTCACATAAGTAATTCTTTCTTGGGCTCAACCCAAACTTGCGCACTTCAGCTTCCTCTGCTCTGGGATTTCCGAGTTCCTTAGTGTGCTCTGTGCTGAATGAAGCATCTGGGACCACTTAATTCTGTTTCTCTCTACATACCTGCATCCTTCAGGAGGAAGAATTAGTGGAAATCTCCTTCTGGATGGATACATGGTGATCCATCTTCACTGAGTTGTTCCTGATGTCAGACAGGGCACAGAAGCATGGCTTGCCCAAGGATAATCATGTATGTTTGGGACATCTGGCCCTCACTTGTCATCAACTCCCATAAGAGTGGTGATGGTTCCTGTGGTTTCTCACAGAGCCTGGATGTCACTAATGTTAGTAGGGCTTTCTCACTGGTGTGGGGGGTCTGTCCTGCCCAAGCTGTGGGCAGTCCTCTTTTCTGCCTCAGGTGACCTCTTCCTGGGCATTGCCACTGCACTTGGCCATGGTCCTTCCCTGTACAAATCCCTTGTAGCAAGGCCTCTGTGGAGGAATCTCTATTCCCGGCAAGAAAATTAGCCCCTTATGAATATGTAACGAGTTACATTACCTTCTTGAATCTGTTATGCCTAGCATGACTAAACTTCTGTTGTATATAAATGGGAAAGTTTCAGTGGAAAATAGCATTGCTGATGTCTAACATCCTTCTCTAATTAACAAAGATCATTTTCTGCAATGTATGTGCTCCTAATTACCATTCTGCGCGATCATGAAGATGTACATGCAGTTAGCAGAAGCCTTGCTACTCACTTATCTGGAGAAACCTTATACCCCAGAGAGGGAAAGCAGGGGAGAGGGAAGTGCCTGGAAGTCCAGTATTGTGCTCTGAACGTGCTCCCATCCACAAATGAGACACAGGATGCTGCTTTGCCCTGCCAAAGGGGGATACAGCCAGGTGGGATCTCAGGGCTCACCTATTAAACCAAGATACACATCACCAAGTCAGTGGTGACTGTAAGCACTGCCAGTGCTTTTTGCTGAGGTGTACCTCCTCCTTTGTTTTCTCTGGGGCTTAGCATGATGTCCATCCTCTCCTACATTCCTCGTGAAGCTGGAAATTCCTATTATCAGGCACACAACGACTCAGGCACAGGCTGTTCCTTCCTCTCTGAACTGACTGCTATCTGACTGTCTCGCAATCCTCCCTCTTATTAATTCAGCTCTGGCAGGCAACTGAGTGTTTCTTGCTCTGGCTGAGGCGCTAAGTCTGGGAGAGGGAATGCATCATGTTAATTGTTGCTGTATCTGACCCGTGTCTGGTTTCAATAAGGTGACGGGGTGCATGAGAAGGTGACTGCTGTGCTCAGAAATGTGGGAAGCATTTGCAGCAAGGAGTGAAACCGTGCCAGGATAATAACTGGGAATGGCTTTATTTCCAGAAGCTTGTAGTGGGTCACAGCTTAAATCCATAAGGTTAGGTTTTTCCAGGTACACTGTGCTGGAGTGTCACAGCACCTTGTAAACGCTGACTGACATAACACCACAGCCTCAGTGGGAGGAGAGATTTTAAGGTCAGCAGCACCATGTCTGAGTGCGACTCTGAGGCCACACACGGCCCCTCAATCCCTGGGCCGCAGAGCAGCTGGCAGCTCGCTCCTGCCCCATTCGCCACTTTTTAACTGCACCTTTGCCATGAGTTGGGAATGGTGACCCATGTGGGTTAAAGATAAAGAACACATTTACTTGGATTCCCATGAAGCAAAATTACTCATGTTTGCTGGAGGGAGTGAGCGAGCTAAGTCAAGGAGTGAGATGCTTGTGCCATACTCATCAGTTCAGAAACTGTGCAGGACTGATGAGTATTTAACTCCAAGAGCGCATGGGAAAAGCAGATTTGCTGACAAGTAAAGATCAGGTGCCATTAGCCATTTTCCAAAGCAGAAGAGACAAATGAATGCTTGGGGCTTGTTCCAAATCATGGTGAAGTCCAAAAGAGTATTTCCTCTAGTGTCAGTGGGTACGGGAGCAGGTCCCCTGTCGGGTCCAAAAATAAGCTGATCTCAGTTACCTCTTTGTTAGCTTATTTATTTATTTATTTTTGCTCAGGAGGTGCAGAGGACTTTCTGCTGATAACGAGTGCACATTTTATACACCTCACACTGTGCTTGAGAGCAGCAGTGAGTGACTTCTGAGGGTTTGCAGCCACCTCCACCCTCACGAATGCCGCTGCAAACCCCTCAGGGAGCTGCTGGAAGAGGCGCTTGTTTTACCGCTGTCTCTCCCTCCTCCTCTTCAGCAGCACACAGACTGAAAATCCCACCCTCAGTGATTCAGTTCAACAGACGGCCCTGTTATTTCTCAGACTGAGAACTCCTAACATTTCCTGCTGACAGCTATTTTGGGAATATTAAGCCTGAATGTTTTAGTGGAAAGAGAATTCAAAGGGCCACAAGAGCAGGGGAATGAGTGAATGAACCCAAGCAACTCAACAACACTAAAAATTTTGTAACGCTTTTTTTTTTTTTTAGACACAGAGGGAGCTTTGATAGCTCACATGGCAACAAAGACTTTTGTCATGCAGGCTGCTTGGAGTTAATATGAAAGCATCTCCATTGTGCCAGCATTCCGTTGCAGGAAGCAAAGCTTGTAGTGGAGCGTGAGATAAAAATATTTGTAAGGCTCATCACTTTTTGACATCTCCATTCCAACGCTTCCTCCCCAAAGCGGTGTGTGCAGACAGCTCCACCGTGACTGCTACTTCTGATCTTCAGCCTCACCCAGCAAACACGCTTGGAGCACATGTGCTGCTGCAAACCCTACGAGGAACTTGCAGTGATAGCCTGAAACCATTGGGGATAGCTCATCTGTTCAAGGTGTGTGAGATCTGGCCTCCAGCGAGCAGTCATTACTCTTCACGCTGAAGCACAAAGGAGCTGAGTCTGTCTACGAAATTACATTATTCTACAGCAGCAGAAAAAAATCGACATCCTGTGGCCACAATTATGCAGGTGCTGGGCCCTGCTGGAGACCACTACATGGATTTGTTTTGATTTTAAAAGAGCAGCAGGGCATTCAAGTCATTCAGTAAAACAAAACCTCTGACTTTCAGCAGAGGTGGTACAGGCACTGGATTAGGAGCTGTGTGACTAGTTTCAAAAGCGTAGTTCTTTCAGGGAAAAAAAAAGTCTTCATATTTCTCTTTTTGCTAACTTCTGCCTCAAGATCTCAAGGCAGAGGAAGATTTATACAAATTGTAGCTAACCGAGACCATACAATATTTATCCACAAGAAGTGCTTTTACTTCAAGAGTTCTTTGGAGCGCATTTGTAAAATGGTGCATGTAAATTTGCGTTTTAGGAGAAGAGTCAACCTTTCCAGGTCTGTGCAGTGAAGACCCTGCCCTGCTAAATATTTACTTGTAGCTAAAAAAGCCTTAGTATTGTCCTGGTGCCCAATCATCATGTGCTCGTGTAGATGACATCGTTCAGATGGGACTGTTGGAAATGCAGTGTGCAGTACAGCTACAGGGAATATAAAGGAAGGTGGCAGGATACATGGGGTTTGCTACTGCCTAGGAGTGTAGTGTATCTTCATATCCATCTGGAAAGCCACATATTTCCCAAGCTCACTTTCAGCCTCCAGGCACGAATTTGCACATACCACAGAGTAGGTCACATCCATCCCCACAGTACATAGTGTGGCTTGTGCAGGTCAGCCAGAGACTGACTTTCAGGTGGACACACCAAGGTTTGATTACGTGCCTGGAGAGTCTAGAATTCAGAAAAAAGAGAGCAAGATTCATGAGACTATTCTGGATCTGAAGTTGCTGTGCATGGCACTTTTTTGCTACTCAGGAGAGTGGAGTGAGTAGGAAAATAGAAAAAAAAGGTATGTAATAATTTGAATTTGAAAGTGAATTTTGATTTGATTGAGTTCAGCGGTCCTTCTGTGTTTGACTTCTGCATTTATTTGTATATTCAAGCTCTACAAGAATGAAGGCTTGCCGAGTGAATTTTAAACAGAGGTGTTCATGTACTGACCATCAGTGAATTCTGAATAGTTTATATTCTTGTAAAATTTACACTGTGCTGTTTTGTTGCCTAACTCCCCTTTACCAGGGAATAGAAAGGGGAATAGAAAGGGAAATAGGTGGATATAGCACATATTGCATATTATAATTTATAATGGACTGCTCTACAGGGAAGATATTATTTGCTGATGTTACTATTGAACCTAAATAATGAATAAATTAGAGAATGTTGCAATCTGTTTATAGAGAGTTGTCAGGCAAAGGTGAAATTCATAAAAAAAAAAATTAGTTGCAAATGACTTGCTGAGCTCTAGCTCTTACTCCTGTGTCTCTGAGGAACCTTGACTTCTCACCGTCCGATAACCTTCAGTTCCAGCGCGGCAGGCTATAAACTCCTCTACCTGACTCACAGAATCAGAAGAATTTTAATTAAAATATTTGCGAATATTCATGCCCTCCTTCATCTCCAAAGTGACCTCAGAGCAGAAGGGAGCTTTCATTGTCAAGGTATTTCAGTCGTTCTCCTTTCACCTTTCTTGTCACTCAATCTCACGTGAAACTTAATTTTGCATTGTGTCAGAGCAACAGCACAGGGCTTAGTCCATCAAAGGTCCTACATTTTGGATGGTGATGCTCATTTGTGCCTCTTGACTCAGTACAGCACAGGTGGGGTGAAAATAACACTAAAATGTTGTGTCCAATGTAGACTAGTGGTTGTTGCCATCTGGAAAAAGGAGACTTGAATCAGTGTTCACCTGACCAGGGTAGGAGGCTGCAATCTCCTGTAAGTGCTGATGGGTTTGCATGTGTTACCAGGCTGCTGTTAGCATAACTTCTTCTGGGAAAAGTCTTTTGGATATAGGACATCTCTGCTGTGTCAAAGACTTACAGAAAAAAAAAAACAAAACAACCAACCAAGCCATTTTGTCCAGACACTTTCAGTTTTAAAGCACTGGTGTAGGTGTTTAACTTCCTGTGATTTTTCCTCATTATGTTTGTGACATCTAATTATCACATGGATATGAATTCTGAAGTGGCCCATGCCCTCTCCCTTCCTATTCCTATTTCAATTAAACAGAGATTATAATGTCTGCTGATCTCACAGGGGTGCTGTGAGGGACCATTTTATGGCCTTTTGTCTTAGAAGAGAAGCTATAAAAGTTCATAATGCCTTATTAGTGATGCAGATCAGTTTGGAATGTCCATAAAGGCTTTTCAAGACATTTTGAACCAGTGAGGGCCCCCCATGCTGCAGGCTGATGAAATTCATCCTACCTCAAGCATCCTGGGATGGGAGACATGGGTTACTTTGTCTTCACAGACACCCATGGAGAAGTGGGGGAAACAGTCTGTTGGAGGTAACAAATCAGGTCACTCAGTCTTCCCACTCAGTTACCCTAAACCTGCTTGTGTCTCTGTTATTTTCAAGGCCTGGATTTTATTTTATTTTATTTTATTGTATTGTATTGTACTGTATTTATTTTATTTTATTTTATTTTATTTTATTTTATTTTATTTTTCCCGCCCTCTGTGAGCAGTCTCTAAGGGAGACACTGGGTTATTGTCCTTTTGGCTTTCCCATTTGAGATTGAGCTGAGATTAGCCAGGGCATAACTCCTACCCCAGTTACAGAGCCTTTGCTTTGATGCAAACATTTCAGCTTTAAAGTCATCATCTCTCCCCAGCAGCTGCCAGCCACACCCCCACCCTCACAGGGCGTTGTGTCCTGAGATTCACATGGGCAGAATAAATAGACATTTGCTCATGTTTCTCACATAGAGGTTTGGCAAGACCTGTCCCACCCTTCCATACCCTCTTGGGTCTGGTTTGCTTTCCCTGTCTGCCTGACTGTTCTCCTGTAGGAGCCTGTTGTGATTTCCTCAGGTGAATCCTGTTGGGAGAGTCGCTGGAGGACAGCGCCATGACTGAAACAGCACACCAGAGCCGAGTGAATATTATAACAATTATAACTCTTCTGCAACCTGTGGCCTAAAAGAAACACAAAAATAAAATCTGAGGGAGAGTTGCTGTTATTATGTTATAGGGACTGTGACTTCCATTGCTGTTTTGTCACTATCTTGTTTTTAGCTTCCCACTTCTGCACTGTATGAGATTACAAGACTTCAAAAGCGTTTAGCTATTATCCAGAATATAAAATCTCAGCATGAACTGCGGTTAAATTGTAATCCACTGTGATACAATATGTGTCATCTCTTCTCTAGATTAAATCTAACCAGGAAAGAGGAGCCCATAGCATTTCCTCATCCATCCTGACAACACCAGCCTGGTGGGAACAACCAGGACCGCTGCGGTAAGCATCCTTCTGCCCATCTCTGGAAAGGATGTCTGGGAGAGGCGGGATCTAGGACAAACAGCTGAAGCTCTGATGTGAAGGGGAAAGCAGCCCTGTCTCCCACTGTTTGCTGCCTTTGACTTGCCCTACTGCTTCCAGTAACACCATGGAATGCTGCTGAGTAGTGGCCCATTGCAACCACTGGAAACAGAGTTGTGTGCTGTTCGTGAGAGTCACTGGGGAGGTTGGGAGGAAGCCTTTGTTCTCATCACAACATAAAGCTGTGCTGCCTGGATCTAGCTCCCGGCCCTGCTCAACCAAGATAATGCCCTCCTTCTCTGAGGAGTTTGTTTTTCCTTTTCCCAAAAGCAAGTTCCGAAAAGGAAAATTGCTCCATCTTTATTTCTAGCAGGTGTGAAAACTTCTTTATAAATCAGCAACCCACACGGCATTGTAAGGGATCAAACCTCATTCTTTCAAGGTCGCTGAAACTGGCAAATCACAGTGCTGGATCTTGTGGTGTGCAGTCACAACCCATTTTTAAATATTTGGTTGCTGTTCCTCAGAGCAAGTTTATGGCTGGCTGTGTGGATGAAATTCTCTGCCTGAGCTTTTGGGGAGCATCTCGTTGGCAGCTCCTGCTACATGTTCCCGCTTTTTGGCCAATCACATGAGCAACCCGTTCCATCACAAACAGAAGGCTGAAATCAGCCCTTGGGGAGGTCTGCACGAAAGCTTCTGCCCCTCTCCTGGGGTTTGCCAGAGCACAGTGACAGCAAGGGTCTCACCCTTTGCAGGAGCAGCTTTACAGGTAGAAATGGAGTCAGCCCTGTGGATGAAAGTGCAGCTGCTGAGGGGAAGCAGGTGAGGGAGAATTTATCTTCTGCAATCAGCAAAGGGGCTTTTGCCTTAGAAAGATTTACTGCTTTGGAGGGTACAGGTATGGAGAGCTGGCAAGGAGCATGGAGGTGGAGTCAGTCAACCATGAGTGAAATACAGGCTTTTGGGTCCATGGCGTACGTGGTTCAGCACCACTTATCATATAACAGGTTTGTTTTCTTCCCTGTCACACTCCCACAGTATATTGCATCCAAATACCACTAAAGAAGTTACATGACACAGTATCAGAACATTTTTCCCTCCTCATAGCTAGAATATATAATAATCTCTCTGGAAAGCACATCTCAGACTATTTCCAAGAACAATAGATGCTTGTAAGGCATCCAGTGAAGTCAGAATAGCTGGAGGCTGCAAGTCACATAATAACTTTTTGTGCTTGCATAGTGTTTCATTTTCAGACTGATCTGAGTAGGAGAAAGGAAATAAACAGATCTTTTTTAATTTATTTTTTTTTAGATGGCTACTTCTCAAGTCGGTGGTTTCTTTTTTGAAAACCAGGACTTGCCATCTTAATTGACATACTAGTAAAAGCAAGTTCATGCCACAGAAACAGGGCTCCTCTGTGGATGCTCCTGCTCTTCAGAGCGGACCGTGGGAGCAGAAGGAGAGTACTGGGAGCTTGGAAGAGGATTTACATGGCATCACACGTGATGTTAGATGGAAACGGGCCTCTGCAGCAGTCTAAGTGGTGCCCAGCTCATGCTGGGCGTGGAGCCTCCAGCAGGTGTGGGCTGTAAAGGTGCTCTAGTCTCTCTGCCTAAATGCTGCATGATCACTACTGGCATTAGGGAAAAAAAGAAAAAAAAGGTCATCACAGAAACTCGTGGGACCTGGTTATTCTTTATCATGACTTGATTCATTGAAAGGGAGGCCCTAATATTTAAGATATATTTTGCTACCTATATATGACAGAAAATCCAAGTTTCACTTAGCCTGGCTTGGGAAATGAGATGATGTTACTGGACATCCTTCAGGCTGGGATTAGGTCTTTTCAACTGTGCTCTTTTCAATGGTGTGGACAAAATCACAACAAGCTCTAAATTAGTGCTATTATATATTGCTGCTAATTAAGGTTGCACAGACTTGGATTTGAGGAGGATTTTGAAGAGACTGAGAGCTTATTTGTGTTTGCTTTTCCACTGAAAACCATTTAAAAAAATTCATTAAGCTATATAAAACCAGTTCATAAGGTACAAAATCATATTTGCTGGACAGGGTTTTCAGCATTCCCTAGGAAGAAGTCATTTATGATAATCTGAATTACCAGGATTTGGCTGGAGGAGGAAATGGAGGAATTTGTATAATTTCAGCCCCGTTCTCTGACTGTGCCACTGTCACCCATACTCTGGGCAGCTCGCTTGTACTACCGGGCAGAGAGAAGTGAGTGCAATAAGACACAGCTTTGAACAGAGGCCAGGTAGCTAGAGTTACGGCACTTAAATCAAGATTGGGGTTGTGCTTTTTTCCTTTGCATGTTTTCAACGAAACTGGGTATCTGTGTAGGTGCTTTGGCACGGGGGCATGGTGCTATGTTCTACATGGCTGATGTATTTAGTTGAAACATACGGTGTTTCTAGTTTCAAGAAATACTTCTATCAGCAAGTGATTCATCGTGTCAGGACAGAAAAAACAATTCAGCAAATATTTTCAGGAAATACAAAAAAGCAAAAAGCAGATGAATTTAATGGACTTGGTAGTAGCATTTTCAGCCCAGAGATTTTCCTTTTGCAGTTTCTGTGATTTGACAGAATCTTTGAAAATTGGAGTATTTCTTGATAAAGAAACCCACTTTTACCTTCTTCTTCCCTCTCCCCTCCAATGCGTCCTTACATATATCTTTACATGCATACCTGCCATCCAAGTGTGAGGACACACAATAGGGATAGGGGAATGCTGAGCTCCAGGGCCTTCTCCACCTGATTTGTCGTTTTGAAAGGAAACTTTACCATTGAGCTTTAGGATATTTTTGGATACTTCCTGTCTTTTCTGTTGAAATTCTTTCACTGAAGTTAAAAATACTTGAATATGCAGAGCAAAAGATGCTTGAATATTTGGACCAAAACCTGAAACTCAGCTACCCTTGCTGTAAAAGCAAACAATTCTTCTCACCTTGTCTGAGTTGATGAGTATTTACCCGTTTCAGTCTCACTCTGCTTTTGATGTTTGACACTTCCCCTTTCTCTGTCCCTCCCCCACAGAGGGGAGCTAATATATAGCCCACGGCCAAACAGAAGGCACCTCTGCCCACTCTGTCTTGAGTGTTTCAGATCATCTTGCATCTACTCCATCCCACAGAGTAACCCCACATTTCCCATCTACCTCTCTGGAGCCTGACCTTGCGCCAAGATTCTTCCTCAAGTGCTAGCCCATGCCTGAATCCCTTCCCCAGGCTTTTCTTCATGAGACTTTTAACCATGCCCTGCATCAAAAATCAGGTACCCAAGGATATCTGTTCTCTGGATCACTTCTCCATAATGGTAGTGACCTTGTTCCCCTGTGCACCTTTTCACAGAACTTACAGCACCTGGCAGAAAGGGTGGATGGGGCTTTTCATGCATCTCCAGCTCATTTTCCTTGCTGTCAGGGTGGTTCAGTATGCTCCAGGGGAGGGTCTGAGGCGTTGGCCTTTGGAGGAGAAAAGGAGCAGCCTTCTGACCACCTGCATCCTCCTCAGTATGGAGAGTAACCCTGGAGGCCAGGTAGGAAGCTGGTCGTGCACTGACCTTTTCTTATTCATTGCTGAAAAGGAGGGAAAAAGAGGTTTTGGACAGCTCAAACTGACTTTTTTGTTCTGTTTTGTTCCGGCCATCTAACTGAAAATATCAATTATTTCCACAGTCACAGGCACTCTGCCAAACTCCTGCTCCTCATGACTAGCGCTCCAGCACAACTTTATGGATTTGTTATCACAGAAGATTCAGCCTCAGCTGTTTGGTTTCTATAAACAACATTTTGCTCTTCTTTATGGCTATTCACACCTCTTCAGAGCACAGTGCTAACAGCACTGCTCCATGCACATCTGCACATCTGCTTCCTGAGGTTAAAAGCACTTGACCCAGCCATGACCCAGCCACTCCTCTTTCTGTTGGAGCTGTGCCATTCTCGGCCTTTGTGCTTGTTCTTTGTGTAGTCCAAGGTGTAATTCACCTACCGCCACCAAACACCTAAATAGCTTTTCTTTTCTTACAGCTGACAGAGGCCAAAGCACTTCATGCTAGAACCAACTCCATGTTTAGCCTAGTCGGTCGTAGGACTACCTCGAAGTTAAGGCTGCCTTTCCATGAAAGGGCACAGCTGGAGAGTACGTGGCTCCAGCTCCCTGTGTGCAAAATGGGAGTGGAGTAGCTGGGATTAAGCATGGCACACCTCGTGGTAAATTCAGATGTGTTGGCAAACCCTCCTGGCCAGTTTGCTGCCAGTAGGAAAGGCATGCGCAGCTCCCAAGGGAGCAGAACACAACATGGATGTGGGACACCATCCTCAAAGGCTCAAACAACTGATGGATCTTTCAAGGCTTAAAATATGACCTCTTTCCTTGGGAGATGAAGGTATGTATTTTTAACAAAGTTCCTCTGAAGTGCTGTAAAGGGAAGACCAAAGCCATCACAGAGATCCCAGAATCTGGAGGCTCCCCAGAGCATATACTACGTGAATTTCATGCTCACAGCTGGATTACTGCACAATTCTTTCCTTCCAGAGCAGGAGTGGCCTGACATCTTTAAACTTGGTGTTTTGGACTTGGTGTTTATGGCAATTTTTATCTCTATAGCTTCAATTTGTCATAGGTTTTGGATTCCATATGAACCATCCAGGATTTGGGAATGGTGTTCCTCAAACACAACCAAGGATCTGGAGCATGATGTCCTGATGAAAAAAATTATGTGTTCCCTGACCAGCGCATGCTTATTCATGGTATTCGTTGCTTCTGTGGCTTAGAAGTTTAGTTGAAGTTTGGCTGCACACTCAGTAGTATGGTTGGTGACACATCATCCACGCCACAGAAGTCACTAAAAGGACCATTTCTGTCACAAAAATTCACCATGAAGTAATGTAAGTTTTCCAGCACTTTTGTTCATATTACACTTTAATGCATAATGCAGGTTTTTTTTATTCATTAGATAATAGATGCTTCAGGTAATGAAAATTCATTCTGTGTAGCAGAAATACCAAGAAGAAGTGGATTCTTATAGCTGTTCAAGGGCTCAAAAGTGGATACTTGTAGGCTTTCAAGTTTGATTCTTGTTCCACATCACTTCAGAAGCATAATTTTTGTTGACAGAAAATTGGCCAGGCTTAATAAAACAAGGTATTTCTATATCAGCTTCAGGATTCCTTCTAATGTGTTGTAATTTTAGGAGCTAATTGACTTCATAGGCAAGATACATTGGAACCAAATTTTCAAAGGCTTATGGCTCTGTGAAAAGACAATCCATAGGAAATTTTTTTAAAAATAATACTAACAAAGATTAATCTGTTTTACTTCCCAGGTCTGCAAGATGCAGAGCACCACTGAATCTTATTTTAGGGCAAGAAAGAATGCAGTAAAACCCCCAGCTCATGTCGTTCTCCCAGCTGTTGCTCATGGGTGATGCGGGGACCGTTTTGTCATTGCCCAGAGAAGCGGAACATCTCAGAGCACCTTCCAGCTGGAGTAATAGGAAGCTGGAGAGCTGCCCCACTAGATGTAATTCCAGATCCCTTTCCAGGTTTGCTGCCTCCATCTCCCATTGACGGCTGCACAGTTTCTGAACCTGCTACCTCCAGAGGAACCTGAGCTCTGAGAGCTGAAGTCACTCAATCCAAGGGAAATAGATACACTCGTTCCCTTGGATGTTACCGGCTCCCATTTTGTTTTGCAAAGAGAAGCAAATCACCCAAGAAGACTTCAGAGTCAGCTTGTCAGAAGATATTATGCAAATTACCAAATCACATGGGCTCATATTTAGAGCAGGCAAGTGAAAAGAGAGACATGTTTAGCTGTAACATAGTCTGAATTAACTGCCTGACTTTGAGGCACGAGATTGTCAAGTGACTTGCTCACGCAGATGACATGCAAGGTTGGAGGAAACCAATCATATATCAGAACTGAACTTTCCAATATAAGCAATTATATGCTATACACACATAGACATATATAAAGAAATTAGGACACACACACACAGAGACACATACATACTGATTAATTGTACCCTCTTGTGAAGTCATCCTGATTGAAATTACTGCATATTTTACAAAGTCAGGGATTGTTCTCATTTAAAACTCTCATGCAATCCTTCCCTTCTCATAACATTCAAACCTGTAGCCCTCAAGAGCAATCCAGCAAAGCTTTGGAAAGGGAATTAGCTACATGTACTATTGCTTCTACTTTCAGCAGGAGACCCCCAGGCCCCCTGATTTACAGATTTGTACCACTCATGTCCTGCATTACATTTCTTGCTAAATGTCAGAGGCAGCATGAGGATGATTATTGAAATGGCAGTCACTGCTCCCAGGCCAGCCCTTCCTCCTTCAGACAAGAAGACCACTGCAAACTCTCAAGGTTCGCAGGTAAAAACAGAAGTGCACAGGGCATAGGCTCCCATCTCTCAACAATTGCAGTGCCTGTGTGAAATGTGAATGAGCAGGACTGAAGAGAAGCAGCCTGAGGTCCAGATAGATCAGGCTGAGGCACAGGAACAAAAGTCACAGAGGCAATTGCCGCTGTGGCGCAGCAGTTTGCGTTCATGCTGAGCTACTGATCGTAAATACCCCATGAGCAGAGGTAACATCTTCTTCTTGCAGCATAACCCTGCTCTGATGAGCATGAGCAAGCTGTCTGTGTGGAGTCACCTGAGCAGGAGCTGGACAGGGGATCCTTAGCATGGTGGCCTCTCATCCACAGGGCTCTCCTCTCCCGGACAGTCACACAATTACTGTCTGTTGTGGCCACAGAGCTGGAACCCTGCTTTTGGTCCTGCTTGCTGCTGTGTCTTGAAGGTGTTGCCTTCTAATGGCTGATAGAGCAACAGGATGAAGTAAATGAATAGTGGCAGACTCCAAGAAAGGTCGGCGGGCATGTTTCTTTGAATCTGAAGCTTCACAGGTTCACAGAATAGTACTAACAATAATAGCGGGCTGGAAATACTGACTTTTGCATATCAGCTTTTCCCAAAGATTTCCATACATATCTTTCAGGGTATTACAGCTTATTTATATATTCTGTAAGTACTCGAGTTCACAGGGAGGCCCTGACTTCCTGTGAATGATATAAAGCTGCCCACACCCCCAGTGCAATCTCTGAAACAGTTTGTCAGTGACTTCAAATAAAAATGTGGCAAATACTCCCCAAACTCCCATCAGGTGCTGTATTCTCCCTCCTGTGCTGCAGTCAGACAAATAGCAAAGACTCCTCAAACGGGTGGAGGAAAATCTCCTTACACAAGCATTGCACATACTGGTTTTGGTCTATCACTTCCTCACACCATCACATCCCCACCTCCCACCCCCCCCTGGTCTCTGTAACCTGGAGTTAAGAAAGCAGTTCATCTGATAACTCCAGGAAAGGTCAGAGCATTTGGTTTAGCATTTTACTGAAAGAATAAGCAGCCTGGTTCTCTGGAGTGCCAGGGATGATGATCTAGTGGCCTGTGCACAGGACCAGAAGCTATAAATTCCTAAATCTTAATCCCAGCACTGACAATTACTTCTCCTGCAACCTTGAGCAAATTGCTTAACCTTTCTGCTTCTGCCTTTCTCCGTTGCAAAATTGTGAACTCTGCCTCACCAGGGTTTTTTTTAGAGTTAATTTTTTTAATGTGTGTGTTTAATTGTCCTTCTGTTGGTGTGGGTTGTATTCTGTGTGTTTGTCTGTGTGTGGCACAGTTGATCACTGATTCGTGTGGGTGTTCAGAGCCTGATGGAGAAATCTCAAAGAGCAGTTTCATCCCACAATGAGGTCTTCCAGCAGGCTTGGGACAGAAAGAAGGAATGAATGCAGGATGCTACAGGAGACTGTTGACCTATCAGATTGCCTTTCCTGTAGGAAACGTTCCTGGTTATTCCAGAGTGGGGGGAGAGGAGCATGGGCATCACTGTCTGTTGATGCTGCAGACCATAAGGATCTCTGCCTAACTGCCTGCTGCAGAAAGTGAGGCTGGAGCTTGGAAGACGAATGATGCTGCAGAAGAGCAATATGGTGTGTCTGCTGCAGATCTGCTGTCAAAAGGTAACTCAAAATATTTAACTTTTAAGAGGTAAGGAATCAGGCCCTTCATGACAGTCGCACTCTGAAAAGAGGATGAGTGAGGCAGCAGTGTATGCTCCACTTTTCTCCACGCTCACCTATCAATGTTACTTCATGTGCCATTAATTAGACTTAATAGTCTATACTTTATCTTCCTTGTCATAACAAATTAAGCGTGAAAGATTCCAACAAAAAAAAAGCATTCAAGTGATCTCAACATTAACAAGCTCAGTTTTCCTGACAATCTGAATTCAGCAAAGTGCTTCAGCATCTGCTTAAAGTTCAGCATGTGCTTAGGTGCGCTGTAGCCTGAGACAGCACCAAGTGAAGGGCAAACCTTCAAGGCTGGGTTGCTCAACCCTCCAAATTGATGTTACTAGTTTTGCCCTGGGCAAGTTATTGTCTCCATCCCAGTGGCATTGTTTGCCTAAACAAATAGATGGTGTTTGCCTTTCATTTGTCACTGATCTTCAGCTTAAGGGCATGTTGCCCATTTGGAACCCAAATTTTCCAGCTCAGTGGCTACATTTTTGCTTCCAATCTGACTGCTTATATATGAATTTTTAGTTAGGCAGGAGATCAGCTCTGAAAACTTTGGCTCCAGGCAGGAACTGCATTTCAAATAAGCTAGCCTGAGCATACATCACAGAAATGTGCTACGCTCAGAGCTGGGGATGGGGAGAGCTCTCAGAGATGGTACCCAACTATTTTTGGTTCCAACTTGGGTCATTATATACTCACTCTCACTTTCTCAAACTTGAAGGACATGAGCCATGAAAGTTGAAAGCCTAAAAGACAGACGTGTCACCTCCACTAAAGCCAACAGTTCCCCAGATCGCACTGAAAGTTCTTACCAGCTTGAGGGGTCAAAACTGAATGCTATAAAAATGTTATCTGGAGCTTTTAAATATTTTTACTTCTAATCCTGGCCTGAATTTGGAAGAGCAAATGAGTTCAAAACAGGAAGGAGAAAAAAGACCCCAAACCCAAGTGCTCACATTTTCACTGGATCTCGAGGGGTTTGACTTGAATTTTGTTTGAGGGGGGTTGTTCGGCTGTGCTTCTGTTTTTATTCCAAGTGACTTTGTGCACTCCAAAATGAGCACTAATGCAAGAAGTAGCATGGCACAAAATAATCTAAGTTTATGCCTTCAGAACAAAGCCCAGAAATATGTGCTGCCATGAAGATCCCTGCTGTGCTGAGGTCTGAGGTCTGCCTATATCTTTATTGGTGAACTCCTGCAGGAACAAAGAGCAGGCAAAGGCATGACTTGAACCAAGTTGCTTCTTAGTGCTGCAAGGAGAAATCAGTCCCTGCTGCTGCCAATTAGAGGGCTAATTGAGAAGTGGATCCTGAACCCTTGGAGAAATTGCTATCTCAAGGAAATTTCGTGCCGCTGTCAATGGTGCTGTGATACAGAGCCAGGCAAAGGCTGAGTTAACAGTTGCTGGGATAAGCATTGTGAAGGAAAGTGCTGTTTGGGAAGAAAAGTATGATGCTTCAGTGTTTATGGAAGGTATAAATAGCATATGAGATTTGGAAGAAAACAGGAATGTAGGCTTGCTTTCTTGAGATTCAGGGGCTCATGTCCCAAAGACCAGCAGCAAGTTATGTCTAAAACTGCTGGGTCAGTTAAATTAAAGTCATTAAAAATCCCCTGAAATATGGCTTGCTGGCAAGAGCATTTCTGGCTCTTTACTGATGAGGTCTAAGATAATGTTATTTATTTATAAATTCTTCCAGAGTGTCTGTTTTGTATTTTGTAACCATGGACTTTTGTCACCTCCCCTCTCTTTCTCTGGTCTCACCCCAAAAGACAGCTGAGCTGATTAATTGTTAAGACCTAACATAAAGCCAGGACTCTCACATGAAATCAAAAGATTAAATTTGGATTAAATCTGATTGCCCACTGGTGCAACCTCACTGAAATTGTTTAAGCTTAAACTAGGGATGAATCTGGCTCAGAGTCATTAATTGCTTTGGGTGCTTGCCTTTCTTTCCCTGAAAGACATGTAATACTCATTTATTCATTGCAAAAATTTGTTGCAAAATACAAATTTATTTGTTGCTAAACAGTTTTACATCACAGCCAGTATCCAGCATGGAAGGAAAGACAAGCAGACTACCCCAAATTTCCAGGAAGCTATAATCCTCAGGGAATTTTCTCCTATCTAAATTGGAACTACCTCAGTAGCAGAAGGTTACTGAAGGATATTTTAATAGGAAGGACTGAAACAGATCTTCCATTGTGATCAGCCATGCAGGTTCTCTCAGTTTTTGGTAGAAGTAGGGCTGACTCTCAACACAGGAATATATTTGGATCACCACCCAGCCCTGTACCATCATTTTGCCTTTCAGAAGTGCTCATTTTTTCCCCAGATGCTTTTCCAAGTTTCTTTGCCAGACTCTGCACTTTTAAGCTATGACTGGCAACAGATTCACAGCAAACCAGTATGAAGAAAGAGGACTTTCTCCTAGGATTCCTGACCTGAGCAGAAATAGGCAGTACTGGAAATAGTGCAAAACCTATCTTCCTTGAAAACTTTCCAGCCCATTTTTGCAGACTGTAGACATTTGGGCAGTACAGTTGAACTCTGGATAACCACCCAAATTTTTGGGTTTGCCCATCGCTAAAAATATCACAGACTGGAGGGCACTGTCCTGAACTGAGTCTCCAAGCATTTTGAAATTCACCCAGCCCTGGCTGAAGTGATCATTATAATCTGGCAAGGAATGCAATCTGGATTCCAAACTGTAGCTATTTTTAAAATCATCTTGCCAAAGCCCTGTTGGAGATGGAAAAGAAAACCATTTTAGCCTGAACAGGATGGTCAGTAATTTCTTATTCTTGATGTAGCATTTGTTTGTAAGAAGCATATATCTGTAGGTAAATTGCATACACCATAGCAACTGGTAAGATTTGTAGTCTTTCTGTAGAGCCCAAAATAATAGTAATAATGTTTTTAAAAGCCTCCAAACTCTGTTCCAAATTTTAGCTGCCACCTACTCATGGCCTCCCACGCACTCCAGGAAACCAGCTAGGTTTCCCAGCTGCTCAGCAGAAAGCTCTTTACAAGCACAAGTACAATTATACTCCAAACAAGGCTGGAGGTTTCCCTTCCAGATGACTTTACTATCTTTGCTCACAATACATTAGGCCAGAGATGCCAAGCCATAAGGTGGGCACATGCAGCAGGGTGGTCAGGTGGAGCAACAGGAAGGAAATCTGGTTGCATTTAATGCATTTGGGGATTCCTTTCCCAAAGAAGCTTGTTATTCCCAAAAAGAGACAAAAAAACAGTGTTCAAGGCCAGACTAGATGGGGCTTTGAGAAACCTTGTCCAGTGGAAGGTGTGCATGGTGGGGGGGGTTGGAACTAAATTACCTTTAAGGTCCCTCCCAACCTGAATAAATCTATGATTCCATGAAAAGCAAACATTAAAGAGCAGCTTGCAAAGGTGGTAGTGGGTGGGTGGTTGTCAGTGACACCCATCCTGGGAAAGCAATCTGTTGAGACCTGTGTAAAGAGTGGGAGAGAGCAAGGGTGACAGGAGAGCATGATCAATGCAAAGAGGAGCCCAAACAAAAATAAGTGAGTGGGGTGTGAAATCCAAAGAACAGTGTGAGCAATAGCACAGTGACTGAGAGCAGAAAATGACAGCAGGATCACCTGTTTTTAAGTGTGTGAAAGGAGGACTCAGGGGCAGGGGTGGATTGCTGGCAAATCTTTTACTGTTTTTACCTTCTATCTGCCTGAGACAACAATGGATTTTCTACATTTAATAGGAATTTATGACCCAATGAGTGATATTTAAAAGACTCAATGATGCATTTAATAACCAAACATTCTTCCTGATTAGTGCTCATTTGATCTCTTGAGGATAGTGCTCCCTCTGACTGAGATTTTAAAAAAATGCCTTTGTCTCCCTATAGCTCATGCCAGAGTCCAGGGATGCTGCAGACCTCACAAATGTCCAGGCAATTCATTTTCCTGAGAATGTATGAACTATGCAATTTATACTTCTTTGGTTGCTCTCTCTCTCTCATAGCATGCTTTTAGAAGGATGCAGAAGTTGGAAAGCAGAAGTCCTGTTGATTTTTCATTAAGGTGATTTTTTCCTTTCTTTGTCTGATTTATGAAGACTCTTTGAGCATTAATGCAAATGCTTAGCCATTTGCAAAGGTGAGCAAAATTGATATCAAGTAATCTGCATGATTTTAGTAATTCAAATAAAAATGAAAAGGAATGAACTTGTGCTACTCATCAGGGGCTGTGTTTCTCCTCTTTTTTGAGTTGCATTTTCAAAAGTAAACTAGCTTGGATTCTCAGCTCTCCATCTGACAGGCAGAAAAGAATCAGAGAGATAGAGAATCAGAAAAGAAGCATGATTTTTGACACTGATAATTCACTTCTAGAGAGACTACTCCTTGTCTACTATTTCTAGTCCTGAGGATAATCAGGAATGTGCACTATCCTAGGAGAACTGGATTGCTGTGTCTCTGGTCACATCCCTTCTTTGGTATCCCTTATGCTTTTTGGGATTCCCACTAAGGAGAGGAAATCAGCTTTCCCCTTAATCTTGCAAAGGTTTCTCTTTTCCGCTTTAAACCCCTCAAACCCATTTAAATCAGTTTCAGGGAAAGGATCAGGAGTATACCTTACTTGTCTATCCCACTGCTGTCCTGAACTTAGCGACAAACAAAAAATGTCTGCTGCAGTCCAGGCAGTGCATCATTTTTAACCTTCTGCTGTAGGAACTCTGAAAGCAGGATTTGTATCCAGAGGCCTCCAGCTGATGAATGGTGGCTGTTTCCTTCTCGTTTACTCTGTGACTCCGTTCCTAAGTTAATCACCCTTCAACAGACATGGGCAAACAAATCCTTGCCCAACTCAATAGCCTTATGTTCTCCTCTAGCATAGGCTACTGTGACTCAGCAGATGAGGGAAAACACTGAAGTACTTCTTTAGGGTTTCCTACAAATCACCCCATCACAGAGAGGGATTTTACCACCCACCGTGGAGTTGCAGCCAGTTCCCTTTGCAGAAGCCTCTTGTCTGCCTGCTGGCTTTGTTGCCTTTAGCTGAACCCCTCAAAGAGTTATAGGCAGATGCATCAATATTGACCTAATCAGCCTTAATTTAATAACCATTCCTCCACAGTAAGGAGAAAATTCTACCTCCCTGAATCCCCCTTGCCTGCTCCTGCCCTCTCAGGGACCCCCTGACTTGCAGTGAGAACCTGCTGGCCCCAGCAGTGCAGGAGCTTTCACCCATTTTATTTACCACAGGCCAGCCTTCACCACCCGCCTTTGCTGTATTTCCCCATAAGAGTCACAAAACTTTTGATGACCTTCGCTTTTGCTCCTGAAGAAAGGTTAACAGCCCTTGGGGCTTTTTGTTTTTCCTTCCCCTTCAAAAGTCAGCTTAGTTTTAATGATAAAAATAAACAAGACCATTGAAATGTCCCCATGGATCCAAGCCTGGTTTAACTCAGCAGAAGGGCACTTCTCCTCCTTTCTTTTGTCCATTAGGCTTGCCACTGAAACTGTACTTGAATTTCAATGCTTTTCTTATGGGGGCATGATTTATCTCAAACTTTGTCCTGCTAAGTTTTCTTCTCAAGCTCATTCTTTATTTCATCACAATAAAAGCATTATACAATTCATGGCTCCCTACAGGAAAAAGTTTCTCAGAGCAGTTAACATGAGAAGTCATTTATGAATGTTGCAGAAAATATTTGTGTTCTCTGTGTATACACAGTTTGTATACTGTGTTTTTCTAATGGCCTGTAAATAAAAAGCTGTATATTCTCCACAGCTCGATCTAGAGCTATACATAGTAATGCCCGTTCACAGAACCAGCCCTGTCTAGTGTGTGACAGATTGACACATACACAAATTCATTCTTATTTGAAATGCCAAAATAAAAGTGCCTTCTGTACTTTCTGCAGAACATTCCACCTTGAAATGGGTCCAGGTAGTTTCACTGTAGATGCAGATGAATTTTCTGCTGTTCGTATCACTGCTTAAATGTATTATTCATTTAGAATGATTGATTTGGTGTTCTGTCCACGTTGCTTAAATGGTATTGTCTGTTCGTCTGTCTGTTAATCTTTTTTGGTGTCTTACAGAGATAGACCTATAAAAAAGACTTTTTGTTTCTGTTGAAGTAGTGACAAAAAAAAAAAAAAATCCTAAAAAAGGAACTGTTTGATCTTTGAATTCATATGCATAAAAAAAATCTATACCACTGAGATGACTGAATAGCCAAAAGGACAGGGTTTTAATATTCTGCCAGTGGTGTGCTAGAAGCACGATGCATTTGTTTCTGCCTGATTCGTCGGATGCTGGGGCAGGGGAGCCAGGAGGAGACATCGCAGCGGAGGAAGTAGATGCTCTCCGTAAGATCATGACCTCCATTCCAGTGTCATTTCACACCTCAGGCAGTGATCTTGTTACATCTCATAAGCTAAGCAAGGTCAGCCCTGGTCAGGCTAAGCGCTTGAATAGGAAACTTCTAAGGAAAAACTCAGGCACTGTGGAAAGCAGGGCTGGTGGCTGGGTAGGTGACATTTTTCTCTTGGAGTTGGTACAAAAGATGTGCTCTTTTAAGAAGCCTCTGTGCATCCGCTGTGGCTCTGCTCCGGCAGCTAAAGGCACTGCCTCTCAGGTGAGCCAGACCCAGAGGCTGCAGCGGCTGAAGTTATTAACAGCATTTCTTCCCGTTTCCCCCCAGAGCAGAGGTGCTAACCCCACTGTCTGCCCAAGCTCCACACTGGGTGATTACATGTGTCCCCAGAGCTTCCCCCTGCAGCTCCCATAGCAGAGGTCACACTTCACTCTGCTGCTCTGGCAAGCTGGCCCAGGCAGCATTGCTGGCAGACTCTATCCCCAAGCAACCTGCAGCTCAGGAGGAGGCAAAGTGAACATATGTGCTGGGCAAGAAAACTGCTATTTTGGAAGGATGCTTATTCATGAAAGGGAAATAAGGAAAAGCCAAGAAATGCTCATGTGAAAATCAGCTTGGTGCCACCAGCTCTCCAGATCTCTTCCCAAGTGTTCCCAGTCATAGTCTGTTTTCTCTTTTGAGGAGTCTTGACTCGTCTGGGGCACAAGCCCCTGTGATCCCCTGCTGCAAGGAGGAGTGTTACATCCCTCATATCCTGGCAGAAAGCTCCTTCTGCTCTTGTGGGGTGGATGTATCCTACTGCTGTAGTTTCTGACAGCAACATGAGGATTCTGGAAAGAGAGGGAGACACCCGTGGTGTGCTTTACTCATTGGATGAGGTGCAGGACACTCTGCTACAGAAAGCAGATGAGAAAAAAGCTCTCCCCAAACCCACAACTCTAATGCCAACTACAGCTATATGGTATCATGTTTAGAAAGAGGACTAATTTGAGCATTTAATAAAAACATTAGAAACCTCTTAGCCTTATTAGAGTGGTCTATACTCTAATGCTGTGTCTCATGCCTGAAAGTGCTCTGCTCAACATTTCAATTGTGAATTTTCTGCTGTGGAAGGTATTTCTTAACCCCACTTTCCATCTTTTGGTTACAACGCAAGTGGTGAGATCAACACTCAGCCAAAGCCCTAAGAATAAAGGAATTCAGGCCAGCAAAACTAGAACCAACCAAAATGTTTTGCCTGGTCTTCAGGTTAAAGGCTGGTTACCTTCATTCTGTGCAAAGAAGTCCTTCAGAAAACAAAGGCTCGTTGCTGTCTCTCCCTTGTGGGTGTGGGGGGCTCCTCTGCCAGTTTGCCCCATAACTGAACGTGTTCATGTCCAAGCAGTCATGCATGGCCTCTGGCTGCAGGCACGGCACAGATGGCAATGTTGCTGTTATGAACCTAAAGTCTGAAACCTTTGGCTTCATGAGCGTTTCAGACATGGTGCTGGCTCCCTGGCTAGCGTCCGGAGTGGTTCTTCACAGCCTCACCCCTGGTACAACAAACAAACAGTCAAAAACAACCCAAAATTCCACCTGACGGTCTTTAAAAATACTCTTGGTATTTGATGTCTGCTTTCCCGGTCGTCTACAACATGCCGTGCCTGAAAATGGCATTAGGTGAACAATAGCCATTTTCTGTGATAGACACTCTCTCAAATCCCCTACATTTGTGTTTGTTGCTGTTGTGATTCTTCACCTGCTGCCCTTTATCTAGCAAAGAAAGGTGAGTTCAAAGACAGCTCTGGAGGTCTGTTATGGTTTTAATGATGAGGTGAAGTTGGAAGGTCTTGTGTATGATGAACTTAATAGGGCATTCTTCTCATTTACGCTGATGTCCTTTACATGGAGCTGTGAAAAGGAAAAGGTATGGACAACTGATCACAAGCAATTGATTTATTAAGAAATAACTGCCCCTTAGCTGTGAGTGAAGGTCCAATGAGGGAAACAAATATTTAATAAGACCATATAATCCCACTGGAGTCACAATGGCCTTATGTCCCCATTGTCTTCTCCCACTTGCTTTACTTTGCTATATGAAGCCATCAGATAAAGAACAATGATGAGAATAAATAAGAGAGCTGTGTGAATAACTGACATTTTTATTTTTCCTGGTTATGCTGAGAAATCATGAGAGAAATTCATTTGCTGCTGTCCTGCAATGAATTCTTTCCAACATTTTTTTGGCAATCACTTTAAGTTAACTGTAGCATTTTCTTCAGCCTCAGATTAATTTTTTTCTCTGACTTAAGCACCTACAAGATTTTTAATTACAAAATAAATTGAAAGAAGTATCAGAAGTGGCAGAAGTTAGTGGAACAGAAGTGGCACTAATTTTTTTTTATACCAGAATGAAAGCTTTAGATTGTTTTTACTGGATTTTGTTTTGCAGCAGCACAAATAATCCACAGAAATTTTCAAACTGTTTTATTTTCACCAAATCACTTGTTTTCTCTGAGAAAAAGGTATTTCTATGAAGGGATTTGACACTCAGTAGTTGCATTCCCAGTGTTAATGCGGAAGCTGTTTATTCCAGGCACTCCGTGTTCCTGTAGAAAACCCAGAGTGATATGCATGAGACTGATATAGACACACAGCAGGGAATTTTATTCTGGACAGTTTTGTGGAGATATGCTTTTTCTTTTGGGGTTTTGGGGTAGTTCTGTTGAGATAAAACTGATGCCCGAAGGACCAAAACCACCCAATTTTTCTTCTGATGAATTTTTTATGGTTTTGAGATTAAAGTGCCATACAGCTTCTATCAGAGGTATTTTCTGCAACAATTCCAAAGAGCCAACCATTTTTGAGACCAGGATATAAATCCATCTGTGCCTGCTTTCACAGAGACCAGGATAGACTATTTTAAGATTGTGCTAGAAGACAGACAATGAGTTGGGGTTGGTCAGGAAACAGAGTCAAACCTAGAGCTGCAGTTAGCATTGCCAGACAAAAATAAGCAGCTGAGTAGTTACAAGTTATAGAGGAAATAGTTTAATACATTAATTTTGTTCCAGGAAGTGATGTCAAGCTATTGTCAATGGGAAGTGGTGAAACCCAATGGGGAGTGCAACAGAGGGAAGTCTGTAAGGGTTTGTATGACGCCCCCAGTGCCTTCTGGATGAACTTGGCTGCTCACCTCCCCTCTGCTTCCACCCTCCCCTATTTATTCCCACAACACCCTGTCATGTGGGGACCTGAGACACTGAGAAGCCAAACAACTTTGTGAAAGTCATGCAGAAAGCCAGGAATACAGCTGTCCCCTGGGCTTTCTCATTGTAGGCTGGCATGCAGCCAGGACACCTGTTCTTTTCAGCAAGATTTTAGGTCTGCCACACTGAATAAATAAGATTATTTTGGACTACCTGCTTATTTGTCCTTTTTACAAACCAGTAGGGAAAAAAAAACTAACAGCGGTTTTCCTTTTTTTTTTCAGAGGTGCTTCCTGCAATGAGAGCCACCAGGTCTTTGTCTTCACTTACATATTCCTACTTGTAGTCGGAAGGCTGCCCCATGATTTTGGCAAAGTAAATGTCAAGTTCAGGAAAGGCAGACAGACAGACAAGTAAATTGAAGGGTGGGTGCCCGAACAGCTGTTTGATAGCATTAATGCATCATGACTGTGATAGAATAACCTTTGAAGAGGGTCATCAGAAGCTCAACCACATAGGAAAATATACTGCTGGACTTAGTATGCAGTACCAATTAAGCTGGAAATATCTGAAACAGCAGCTACAAAAAGAGAAGAGGGAGGAAACAGGAGAATGGGGCTGCTTCTGCAGGGCGAATTCCAGCAGCTCTCTTGGAGTAAGAGCTGAGCCAATCCAGGGCTAAGCAGACACCCATGCAAGGAGAACAGCCATGATAAAATTGTTTATTTGTGTCACAAAATCGGCAAATTTGCAAAAAGCGTGTCTGTCTCCTCATGGTCACCAGACTCCAACAGACAGAGATGTTTCTGAGCCTGAGGAAGAAGCAGAGCCCTGTGACAAAGTGATGCAGAGCCATGAAAAGAGTATTCTCTTTCCCTGTGGACATATTTTTAGATGCATTGCTGGGTGAGGAAACCAGGCAGCCAGGCAGGCACTGAAGTTCGCCGTAACTTTGTTCCCAGTGAGACACACACTCACGCTGACCAGCAGCCGACGGATCCACCTCTTGGTGCGCCTGAAACAGAGCTTTTCATGTTCAAAGGGGACAGAAGGCTTGAAGGTTTGGAGGCTGGCACAGGGTATGAAGGTGTCTGCCTCTGATCTTCATATGCCTCAGTTCTTCCAGGAAAACCCAAGCCAATTGCTGTTTTAAAAGACTATTTAATTTTAAAACCTCCCCCATCCCCATTACTAAGCAGGCACGATTTTCATCACAGAAGAGGTATGTGCCATGTGAAGAGAAAGTAAGGAAACATGAGGAGGGCCCTTGCATGTACTAAAAATAGCGTGAGGGGGGACATAGCCAAGGAAGTCACTTCACAGGAGATAGGGACTGAGTGGCTTCCACTCTACGGGGCTTTGCCGAGCCCAACTAATTAATGTTTGTAAAGCACTTTGAAGATGAAAAGCACCGATTTATTACTAAGTTTAATTATTTGGATCCGGTTACTTTAGACTTTCTCTAGCTACCTTCAAACACCACCGAACTCTTCCCTCTAAATGGTGAGCTCAAGGCAGAGTTTCGCGAGTCAAAGCCTCAGCAGTACATTGCGATGATGGCTCTTGCGGGTAGAGGGTGGGCGCAATATACACACCTTAACTTTGACTTTGCTGGATCTGGGCTCTTCAGAGACACTTAAAGAAGGGCTCCTGTTGAGTTCCTAATGAATTTCAGCCGCCTTTAAAATTACAGTGTATAATCAGGGCTTTTCAATGCTGGCAATTAGAAAGAAACCCGTTTTGGAGAGAATCCCTTTTACACTGCACAGTCATGTTTCTAACACATGCAATTAGCACCAGTGATAGAACATGAACTCTTGATGTTAACAGTTTGTGTGCTAGTTGGCAATTCTGTTAGCTAACAGATATTAAAAACATGAATACAAACCCAGATGTAGATGTACCAACTGGAGGAAGTGCAAGGAAAATAATCACTTAAACAGCATACTCCACTTTTTGGAAGAGAAAGGCTTTAAACAGACAGGAATAAAATCTTTAGATAGCTCATCAGCCGAGATAAATCAACATTATGCCTTAGAGTGCAAAATATATTTTTAAATGGACCAATATTGTTCACACTCATATACCTAATATTCTCTTCTTTTTTTTCAGATGAACTAGTTCAAAGATTCCTCATCACATTACTACACCTCTCTTAGCAAGTGAGGCATTTTACCTTTTCAAATAGCATCCTCAGGGGACATTTAATTCTGAATGATTTTCTCATTAAAAATATGGTTCTACTCATGAGAAACAGAATGTCCTAGTAAAATAGGGCATGTCAGGGCCAGAGATTTATGGGTTCAACACCAGGACTGAAATCTTGATTACTTAATAGGAGTGTGTACAGAATTAATGGTAACTTTGGGATCTCCACTCATCTCAGTAGGACGCTGCTCATCATTTTCTAATGATTAAATAGGAAATTGTTCCTTATCACTTGTAAACTCTAATCACAAACACAACATTAGCTCTAAGGGTGAAAAAGCATCATCACACATAGATAAATCAGAGTTTGCCCAAGTTGAACTTGCGAATTAGCTCAGGAAACTCAGTTTGCTGCATCCCCTCTGCACCTCCTGATTCAGCTGTAGACTGGAAAGCTGAAACATGGAAGGCTTCTCTAAATCTACCATTTTTTCAGGAATCTCTCAGGAATATGGGAGACTTTGCAAGATTTCCAAGCTAGCATTTAACTTGGCAAAGTTCGCACACACAGAGTACAGAGACTCTGGAAATTCTGGGCCCCTTCTCCTGCCTTTTGCAAGAGACAGCAGCCAGGGATGCTAGCCATGGAAGGAGCTGTTAGGGTGAGAGCTGTTTGCACCCACACCTCACCTGGGAGCAGCTGCTGAGGGCAATTGGCACTCACATCTGACCCTCTGCTCTTAGGCAGAGATTCAAAGGCTCTGATGGGGAAGCCTCCCTGAAACAAAGAAGGAAATTTGTGTACAGGAGACAATATTTGTTCTTTTCCTTCTCTAAGGAAGACCCTCTTCTGCAACACCAGGGAGAGGGCTCCAGTTAGGGAACTGAGACTGGATCTCTTTCTTCTATGCATACAGATTGCGACTGGGGTCCACTCCAGCAGTGGTGCACTTCTGTGATGGGCAATGGATCCATACGTGTACAATTTTTTACCTCCTTTTCATCTGCAGTGCAGATTTCCATTACACATTCTGCACTTGTTTCACACACACACACAGACACACGATTCCTGTAGAAATCAATGGAAGTCCTATGTGCAGGAAAAGCCACAGAAAGTGCAACAGAGATTTGCACCATGGATTAAGAGATTTTCAGTGCTGATCAAAGAAGAATTTTGTCCGAGGTTTGTAAAGCACTTTTGAATCCTTCTTGATGAAAGGCGCTATAAAAATGTAAAGCTGCTGTTGTTGTTAATGTTCCCTCGGCACACAACAGGAGGAAAGATGCTGAAATTAAAGTCACATATATTAATATTGATTAAGAAATAAGCAAATTCTTCTAGAATTTGATCTGCCTTTCATTATGTGCACTTGATCTTCCATTTTTAAACAGGGCATAGTTATGCCCTGGAAAATCACAGCCTTGAGCTCCACCAAACCACAACTACAGATGATATATTATTATATATAATTTTGGAAATCTGTCTGGAATACACCATAAAGCAGGAATAAAAGAAAAACTGTAAGGACATTTGTATTTGTCAGCGTCTCCCCAGACAGAGCCCCGAGGATATGATATTCTTAGAATAAAGCTTTCATTTCACAGTGCATCAGTGGGAAAATTAACAAGCTCTCCTCGTGCTGTTCCATAATTCATTTTCTTTGTTTTAGATATTGAGCTGAGCTGGCACAGTTACTTAAATAGATAGGGGAGATTTTAAGCACAGATTTGGATTCTGGCTGGTTTGGGTTGTTTGGTTTTGTTTTGCTTTTTTCCTCCTTTATCCTGCAACTTCCTGGTATCTAAATAAGAAGTTGCCTCAATTTATTTTAGCACTTGCCTTTTAAATGGAAAGTGCCAAATGCTGCTATAATAATTTAAAATACATCAGAGCAGGCTCCCTTCAGTTAGTGTAGGGGATGTAAGCTGCATCTCCTGCAGCACCAGCAGCTGTGTTCAATCCTCAGACAGAGTCTGCTCATCTCCACCAGTGGCAATAGGAGACTGAGATACCACAAATCTCAGAGAAAAGTTCCTTGGGGTGAGGTCAGCTACCACTTGTGCTCCACCTGAACCTTAATTAACAGCAGGCAGTTGCCTTGAAAGACAGCGATTTTTGGTGTTGATTCTGGAAATGCATAGTTACATTTTTGCAGAAAAATCACACAAATGCTTCTGAAGCACAAGTGATATTTCTGACTCTTGTTTTCTACCAAGAAATTCCTTCTGTCCTTAGAAGTCCTATGACTCCAGAAACCAAAAAGGGAGGCCACACAAAGCAAAATTTTCTCACTGAGAAAACTGCTTGAACAGCAAAAACTTAAAAAAATTTGAGAAAAATGTTATTCCCTCCTCCAGCTCTACTCATTCAGGTGTTGAGGAAAAAGAAATACTCCAGGAGAAAACTTCATACTTTTAAATATTCTGGTAGCTGAAGGAAGTCATTGACCTCAATGCCTTATCACCCTTATGCAAAATTTTGTTAATTGTAGTGAAAACTGTGGCCAAATGCATAGGAAATAACCTTGTTATGAACAGAATATTGAGTTGCAGAATATTCAGTTGAGACAGCTGACAAAACTAAATACATTCTTAGGGCATATGTAGTAGGAATGCCTTCCCTGTTCCCCACAGATAACCTCAAAGACTTCCTTGCTGCGTCCACTTTTCCATCTGCTTGCCGTTGGTAGCATATTCCAGTGTCAGGCCGCTGGGTTTATAAGATGGCAATCTGAGACTGGATGAAGCCCGTGTCACTGTGATGTGAGGAAATGCATTCAGCTGGTAGTTTTCAATAAGAAGTGATGCTATCTGGTCCAGAGAGATCTCTTTGCCTATGCCCATCTGTAGAGTGGCTGGCACGTTGCAGCATTATTGTGACACAAACAACAGTGGGGGTAGCACATGGTGAAAATGTATCTTCCCTAGAATAAGCTTCCTCCTTATCACAGCTAGTAATACAACCATATTATTCTGGCTTTTGGAAGCGATAAGCCTGTTTTTGTGAAAGAGAAAGTGCCCTCAAGTCCCAATGGCTTCTGGCATCAGCTGGCATTGTTCAACGCTCCGCTCCGTAAGAAAGGAGCTCTGTGAGAGCTCTGCCAAGGGAGGATGAGGATGCTCTGATGATGGCAACCCCCCTCGGTATCCGGCTGCAATACTGCTTGTCCAAAGGGTCACCACCACAAATGTGACCCCAGTCTGTGATGGGGTCTGCTGTGTGCTGGAAGGTCTGGTTCTTCCCCATCCTACCTACAACCTAAAGGGATCCCTGCATCAATCTATAGTGCACATTTCTTACCCTGTAGCCATGTACTGTTTGACACCTGTGCTTAAATAACTGTGCATACTTTGGGTGTTTGCATTAATGTCTTGGAACCCCACAAAATTACTAAAAACAACGGGCTCCAAAAGTTAGAGAAAGATGAAGAAGAAACACTGTACTGCAATTTTCAAGTTCAATGCTTTGTGCCACAATTGCAACTAGCCAATCACAACCCCAGTATTCCCTTTGATGTGTATAAAATGTATTTTTAATTTCACTAGTCTGCTGCTCACTCTTATTTGAAAGGATTTTTTAAAGAGTATCTGGGAATTACTAGGTTCCTTAGTTTTACTACCTCTGTCATGTCACCTCTTAATTTTCTCTTGTGTAAAATACAGTCTGAGCCTCCTGAATCCTTCCTTATAGAGACCTTTCCTTGTCTCCGAACATTACCATCACCTTTTAGACACCTCTCTGACTGCTATTGCCTTTTTCACAGTGCACAAATGAGTATAGCCAGATCTGAACAATGGTGTTGAAGCCAGACATGTGCCTGCATTTACAAATGACATTATAGTGTTTCTGATTGCAAAATATTTATTGCAACCTCTACTACACTTTTCTGCCTGTACTGGCAAAGTTTCGTGCTCTACCAGCAACCTTGTTTAAACAGGGGGTATTGGGACTGCCAGCTATTTTCGAGCAGAAGAGATGACAGCACCACAAGACATCCGTGAGCTGATTGCTGGAATCTCCCCTGTTACTGAGTGGATCTTGTTTGGTGCTGGCTTCTCAGTCAGAGCTTTGTGTTCCCCTCACCAGATGGATGTTGGCAGATGGCAACACTATTTTGCTGTTTAATTATTTAAAATGCTGCATACAAATCTACCTTTGGCATTCAACAATAGAACAGGGTGTTTGTTGTCCATATCCCATCTTTGATAGGCTGTTTCATACTTCCCTCTTTATAAGACTGTGGAGATGATTCTGGTTTGGGTACTCATACACGTACTCTGCTCTTCTTCATGCAGGGGGTTGCACACTTGCTGTTGTGTTCTGGGGCTACCTGACAGTACCTGGCTATGAACCAAAAGAACAGTCCATCATCTTCACTCACACAACCACAGAATCACCCAGGTTGGAAAGGACCTCCGAGATCATCGAGTCCAACCTTTGACTGAACACCAGTTTGTCAGCTAGACCATGGCACTGAGCACACTTGAACAGTGATTATAGCACCTCTCTGGGCAGCCCATTCCAATATCTCACCACCCTTTCTGTGAAGAAATTCTTCCTCATGTCAGCCTCAATCTACCCTGGCACAGCTTGAGGCTACGTCCTTTTGTCCTGTCACTGGTTGCCTGGGAGAAGAGGCTGACCCTCACCTGCACACAACTTCCTTTCAGGGAGCTGTAGAGTGATAAGGTGATCCCTGAGCCTCCTTTTCTCCAGGCTAAACAACCCCTCTGCTGCTCCTCATAAAACTCACTCTCCAGACCCTTCACCAACTCCGTTGCCCTCCTCTGGACTTGCTCCAGCACCTCAATGTCTTTTTGAAGTGGGTGGCCCAGAACTGGGTGAAATACTAGAGGTGTGGCCTCACCGGTGCTGAGTACAGAGGGAAAATGTGTTTGTGTGTTCATCTGAAAGGTCCTTTTGACTTCAGTCACCAAGGGACAGAAATCTGTCTTTTCAAGAAAAGCAAGAAACAATTTTTAGCCATGGACTGGGGATTGTCCATCCTGGTTCTCAGGACCAACTTCGGCAGAACTGCAGGCACAAGTCGGGTCCGCAACCTCTGACAGGCGGGAAGGAGATTGTCATCAATGCTGGAAGTTACATGCTTTGATTTTCTCCCAGCTCTGAGTCAAGTCACTGTTTTTGCAAACTTTTTGTGCTTCCCTCATTTCCCGTCTAGTCACCAGCTACAAGCACTAAGTTTCTGCCAGTTAAAAAATTGCCATAAGCCTCTTGGCTTGTGGGTTTTGTGAGACTGCAGAGTGTCCACAGAGCCCATAAAAATTCAGGTCCCAAATTGTTCTCCCATTTACAACAGTCCACGGGGTCATGACCCATTCTGAATCCCACCTTAATTTCATGTAGCCCCTAAACTGCCAGCTGCAGGATCCTGATCAGGCATTTCCCATTGCTTGTGCTGTTGGTCTTGTGATGAGCCACTCCCAGCATTCAGGTCTTGGCACACGGGTCTGTGCAGAGGCAGCTCTGCATGACAGGGCTCAGATCCTCAGGGTGAAGGACCAGCTGTACTCAGGGTCCTTTGGTTCAGGGAAGGAAGAATGATTGGCAAATGGGAGGGGAGAAGCATTTCAGAGCACCACATCCTCCTTAGTGGCCAACTGTCCAGTGAGGAATAAGAAGGGAGGAGATGATAATGTGCTACTATGAGACATTGGTGCTGGGGAAGGAACCCCTTGGAACAGCTTTTGTGGCAAAAACCCCACAGGTTAAGCAGCAGAACTCCAGTTATCCTGCAGATTATTTTAAAAGGAAAAGCAGCAACAACAAACACATTAATACAACTTAGTGAGATAATAGCTACCCCAAGCTGCACTGATTGGTAACAATTGGCAGGGCCTGGAATATAAGGAATTGCTTCCTGCAGCAATTTCCTTTTATTAAGAAAGCATTTAGAGCATTTACAAGCTTTTAATTTCTCAAGGATCTATTTTTAATTCTGTGCTCTCCTTAAAGACACAGTTCAGTCCAGCTGAATGCATGGCTAGGCCAGGTGGAATTTGCTCAGAACACAGATGTTTGCCATCCCAGCATCACTGCAGAGGCTTTCACCCAGAAGATGTTACTGAAATCTTCTTAAAGCAAGAAAATTCAGGCAAACCACCTTGGTTTCCTGACACAGAACCTAGGCACAGAATCACAGAATTACAGAATGAGTAAAGTTGGAAGGGACCACAGTGGGTCATCTGGCCCAACCTCCCTGCTCAAGCCAGGTCATCCTAAAGCAATTCAGGTGGAACCTCCTGTGCTACAATTTCTGCCCCTATCGACACAGCAAGGGCAATTCCATCTCTTAGGTATGAAAGTGCAGTCCTTCACAAATGCAGTTACTTAAATGTTGTATCCTCATTTCCAACACAAGTTGGAAATAGTTAAATCTCCAAGACCCACAGAACTTCAAAGCATCTCTGAAATAAAAATCAAAACCACCTCAGCTGAAGGCCTGGTATTCATTCCCTGTTGGGGCTATCATCAATGATTTTGAGTTTGCTTATTTTTGTTTGTTAATTTAGTAGTACCTTGGTCCAACATAGGGATTTTAAAAAAGGTTTGTTTCTGAAATACTTGAAATGAATTTTCAGTTCTGTTTTGTTTTCTCATGTGAGAAAAATAGAAATAAATGCGATTTGGGTCAAAATTTGGGTCAACTAAAAATAAAACATTTTCATTGTAGAAAGAGCAGGCTACATTTATTTTGATTTAAGTAGCCTTCTAGCCTAAGCATGAGCTTGAAACAAAAAGAAATTAAACATCCCCTTTTACTAATACAGAGACAAGACTGTTTGTTCTGGTGTCCCCCCGTTCATTTTAAAGAGGGATGAACTGAAATGCTCTTGACACATGACACAGTTCCACAAATGTTTCTGCCCAAGTTGTGATTTGTTTGTTATGAAGAGAAATATTTGCCCAGCTCCAACCTCCAGACTTCAAAGAATCTGAAGGTCCATTCTCTCTCTTTCCTGCATGGATCATCTCCTGTGGGTTATCTCTCCAAAAAATCAAGCCTCTGGATATCGACAGCAGGATGGGATGGCATGTGCATTCCTCCACAAAGGGACTCCTTTCTATACCTCCGCCTGCCTCCAGAATGCCAGCGGGGCAGAGAAAGGGCAGAAAGAAAGGGCTGCCAGGACAAGGTGGTAGTGCTCAGAAGGGACAGAGGAGTGTCCTGTGGAGTGCCTGTGTGACCCAGCGTCCCATGGCCCTGCCGTGGCAGCATCACACCGTCTGCCTCTCCTGTGGTGGGGCTGAGGGGCGCTCCATCACGGCACTGGTGAGGAGCGAGTGCCATCAGCCAGCAGGACCTCACCCTGACACAGCTGGGACTCTTCTCCGCCTGCATCCATGTCTTCCTCCATGGAGGTCCTGAACTTTCTCTTTTGTTCTCTTCAAAGAGGGAACAGAGGCCAAAGTATCACTCAGGTAGGAGAGGCCCAGGAACATGCACCGAGTCATTTCCCAGCTATGCTATGAGGCACCATAGGAGCATAGCCCTGCTCTGAGGATGGAAAGAGGAATCAGAGACCACAAGGCACACAAACACAGCGCCTGGATAGTGCTGGAACAGCATTGCCAGGTGACTCTTTTAGGGTGTGTGCTACTCCAAAGAAAAGCTTTTTTTTTCTAGTCAAAGGTGACCTTTCCTTTTTATAAAGTTTTGTTATATGTTTAAAATAATTGATTTGGTATCTTGAGAAAAAAGCTGATCTGATATCTATTAGGATAGAAAATTTTTAGCTAGCCTACTTTAGCTCGAGCTGCCTCTCCTACCTCACAAATCAGTGTCATTTAGAGAGGGAGATTATCCAAGTGGTGAAGAAGGGATTGAGGAGTCTAGTAACTTGCTCATTTTACTGGCAACAGTACAACACTGTCCCTGACTTTGCAGTCATAACTGGTCTGCCTTTCCAGTGTGTGTGCCCAATTATAACTTGCAAGAAGCCATGTATCTCATAAAGAATTCAGTTAATTTTCAGTATTTTCTAAAGTCCTGTAAATGAACAATGCACTTTTTACAGGTCTTTCATCAAGGAGTTAATAACCAGATGAAGGTTCTCTTTTCATCAGTTTCTAAGTGATGCTCCATTTGATTGAAGAAGATCAAAAATGATGATCAGAAAATAAAAAGGAAGTTTTAAAGGCAGCCTTTGTACAACACTTTAACTGTCTCATTCCTGTTATTTCAGAAGTATCAGTGAGTTTCTTTCAGGCTTAAAAAAAATTACAAAACTCTTGTCAAGTGCCAGTACTTGCCTTCCTCTAATTTTAGAAACACTTGTGTTACTGGTGGCCAACATACCTCTGCCAGATAGTAGCCCAGGCCTAAGTGAAAGCAACACCAATGACGGCAAAACTATTAGGATTCTGCTGTTGTCTACTACACTACTGTGATCCCAATCTTGCATCCTACCCCACGCCAGCCTGCAGAGTGCTGTCCCACACTGGCCCTGTCCCATCTCTCTGGCACTCCATCAACTACTCCATCTCTGGGGGCTGGGGTGCAGGTACCTTCTGGGGCTCTGCAGGCCACGGAAGGTGGGGGGACAGAACAGCCCTTGTGCAGGAGTTCTTTCATCATTAGTGTAGGAGAAGAATATTGGCCTTCTGCCTTTAGTTTTACCTGAAATTTTCTTCTTTAATAGTCTCTTGAAAGCCCTCTTTGTAAATTTTCTCTCCCTGGCTCATTTTGCCTGTTTCCATTTCTAAGCCCTGATTTACTGCTTTTAATTAGAAATAGTCAAATTTCCTGTGAAGATGTGAGATGCTTCTTCCCTGAACCCAGCTCAAACATGTAACTGCTTTGCCAAGCTCTTCAGAGCACAGCTTCGTCCTTTTGTCCCCTCTGCCGCATCCCCTCTCCGTCAGGGGAGCCAGGCACATCATGCATGCACTCTCCCATTCTCCATCTAACCATGGTTCACTCCCTTTCTGCATCCCAGTCTCACTGCAGCATCCATAGAAAAAACCCAGGATAATCCTCCTGTTGCCACCAAAAGAAGATCCCTCTCTGAAATTTCCTGCAGTGGTTAAATGTTGGCCCTTTGTCCCTTGGCAGGGACTTGCTTCATAGTGGGTCATTAATCTGTGGCTGTTAATAATGAGTGTTTGATGCAAGCTGGCATAACTAATTGAGATGCTGGATGCTGTCATCCAAACATCCAAATTATAATTTCTGTACTGCCAGAGATGTAGCCCTGCCTCTCCCTTGCAGAGAGGGAAAATGAGGCAGAACAGGACCAAAGACATGTTGCCATCTTGAACTGTTCCATCCTGTGGTTTGAATTATTCCCCTGAAGTGAGTACTGGCATTCAAGAGAGGTTTCAGTCCAGGAGTAATTTGGGTTTCCAGCACTCAGTATTTCATAGCTTGTAATCATCCTACATAGTGAAGCCTGCAGAGAATCAGAAAATGATACATTTAATTTTAGGCCATGTTTATCGAAGCACTGGTGTTTAAGAGAAGCACTGTACTTTTGGGCAAACTCAGAACACTCAAGAAAGGGACATTTTATTGCAGGTGCTTTGCACACAACCTTCGTCAGGATCAGATATGATGGAAAAGGGGATAGCTAAACAGGGATTGACACTACCACACTTTTTACAAAATGCTTGATCCCACTGTTCTAAGGAGCAGATCTTAAGATCTGATTCTTAAAATCAGTTATCTTTCCAGCAGGATGTATAAATAAATCAGCAGAAGAGCCAGCTAATGACTCAGTGTTGTAAATTAAATGGAATTTGTTATGAATATGATTCATTGAAACTTTCCTAACAAATCAATTTGTTTCAATCACACTGTAACTCAATAATAATATTTAGCGTTTATATGGTTCTTTCAACAGCTCATGAACTTTCCAAGCAGTAATTGTCTGTGTTTCACAATGATATTGTGAACTGCGGAGTTGGGCTGTCTCTCCTTTATAGGTGAGAACACTGACACCCAAAGAGCTTAAGGAAACGTTTTAGCCTCTTGAAAGTGTTGAAATTGAAATTTCTGTTTTACCTTTTTTGGTATCTGTCCTCAGGTATGGTGCACAGTGGTGGCTCAGAGTCATGAGCATCCATGGTGGTTTTGGTCTGTCATGGTAGAAGAGGCATTTGAAAATCACACCCTTCTGTTGCAGAGCTTGACATCCCCTGTTTGGAAGCTTTGCACACCACTGTGGTGTTTAACCAGTATGATCCTTCTTTCTGCCTTTCTGCCATTTAAATGCTGAGCTCTGGAAACCTGGTGTCCCTGTGTCTGCACCCCATGGACATATCCTGCGCTGGCCCTAACCTGCGCTCATTGTTCCCTCTGCAATGATGAGTTCACAAATTCCTTTGGCAGCTCACATCTGTCCAACTTCTATGAACTTCAGCTTGAGCTGCACAGCAAATGAATCCTACAGAAAAATGAAGCATTACCTACCGCATACAAGCAGGCCAGAATAAGGGCTTAGCTTTCAGGTAGTCCATGCCTACAAAATGGAGGTGGATGTGCTTTTAAAAGCACAGAAGCAGAAAAGCTACCTGAATGTTACTCATTTCTAGTTCAGAAGTCTGGAAGGCCTTCTCTAGGACATATGAAACTTTGTTTTAAGCAAGATGACATAAGGTGAGCTACTTCTGGATGTGAAGGCAGAATTAAGACAAGTTTTGTCCCACTCCCATCTCCTGTGTTCACCAACGAGATGCTGTATGAGACGTGGCTGCTGGAGTGCTGATCGCTTACCTCTGTTCAACGCTGGCTGTGGATCCCTATATCTGACAGCACCGTGTGAAGAGGAACACATGAGGCTCGTTATATACACGGCTCTAGGAATCTGTCGTCTGGGTTTCCATCTAGTACTGTGCAGCGCTGTAAGCACCTGCATTGCTCCAGCTACCATATCACAAATGAGCCTAATCTCATCTCTTCTTTGAAATCAGGATGTGGCCTTTCATAGAGCATATTATTAAGTTATGGAACTCACAGTGCTGCGGAGGCCAAGAGCAAAACCAGCTCCACAAGCCATTTAAAAAAATCAGGGGTGAAATGGTCACCAAGGGCCACAATGATGTGGATATGTTCTGTAGCTCAGAGACTCACAAAATGACAGAAAACCAGAAGCTGGAATTTGGTAGTGGGAGAAGGTCCTATTATTATTTATTACATTCTTCAGGTGCTTGCTAGAGGTTGTTGTCACAGACAGAATGCTGGGGCAGACACACCTCAGGTCTGGCCCTGAGCAGCTATTCTTATGTTGCACTCTCCATAAGGATTTGGATGGAATACTGGCTAAAATGGGGCTATGGCTCTTATAAACTGATGGTCGTCATGTCCAGGGAGTAGAGAAAGAAAAGCTGTCAGTGTGCAAATAATAATTTATGAATCATTCACTGTGTCACAGTGAGGAATAAAAAAGGGGGGCTTATTGTCCAGTTTGATTTCTTTTTTAAGAAATCCCTAATCCCACCTCCCTGGTTTTCTCCCAGTGCATATGATCATCTTCAGTCAATAAAGGCTGGTGCTTCCATATGCATGAAAGGCTCTTCCTGGAAGCACCTAAGGACCAAAGCTGACATAGAAGTTTTGATTGCTGTCTTTTCCCCCTTACCTTATTATCTACCATTTTGAATTGCAGATGCACGGCATTGCTGGCTGCCCTTGGGTTCTTGTCTTCTTGCTTGCATCCTCTGCACTGAACACAATACCACTCAGAGTAGGAAAACACATTTGGCTCCCTGCTCATGGCAAAACACTGAACTGATGTCTGGTGCTCCCCACTGAGACCTTTTCACTATAAACTTCACAGTCAAATAAGTCACCTTGATGCCAATATTTGTCCCTGTTCCCTGATGCAATGCATAAATCATATTGCTGTTCCTTATCAGCTTGTAGCGCTTGCTTAATGGGTAGCTGTGCTGCTTCAGCAGGGAATTAGCTAGAACAACATTACAGTGATAAAGTAAGGAGAGCAAGAATCCATCAGTGGGTCAATTAGTAATGTTAAAAAGGAAGCTCTGAAATAACTCAAACGGTAATACATTAGTTCTTGTGCACATGTTCAAAACTGTTGGTCGGTGAATGTGAAATGAGGGAAAGAACAAATAATCAGGGGTATGTTCTTTTTTAGATACATGCCAAAACCTCCCTTTAATAACAGTATCTCTCATGGCCTTAGCAGCTTTTATCTGTAAACTCTTTAGATGATATCTGCAGTCACTTTCAGTGAAGCTGGATTTGAAGCCAACCCTCAGTTCTTATCAACTGTGGACAAGGCTTGGTGTGCCGACACCAAATAGGCAGACCTTTGAGTTCAAACACCCACCCGTAAGTCACTCCTCACACACTCACCAAAGAGAAGTCAGACTCCATTTGCACTCCTTGCAGCAGCGAGAGGCTTCCCTAGCAGTGGGACTTAGCAGGGTCACAGCAGGGCAGCCAGGGACAGCTCTCTGCAGAGCCCCTGAGAGCCCTTCAGGCCCTGGTGTGCTGCAAACTGGCTGGAGTTCAAAGCCAGCAAAACAACGCCAGCTCCTATTTCACACAAATCCTGCTAGAGAGCTCTAAATCTGCCTAAATGGTGTTTTATAGTCACTGACGAGAATTTCTTTCATATGGAGCCTTCGTGATTTTGTTAGAAGGATTCTGAGTGACAGTTTTATTCCAAGAGTACAGGTGACAGCATGCTCTGCCAGTCGGCATCGTGACGCTGGAAGGCAAGGGAATGATCAGCCAAGAACAGCAACATCCCCTGGAAATGCCCTGGCCTCCCCCTGCCTCGCTGCAAGTGCCATGGAAGAGCACTGGCATCAGTGAGAAGCTCAGCCTGTGTGTGGCAGCAGCATGGAGAGGAAGAGATAGATGACATAGTTCGGGTCACAATATACCTTCTGGGGAAAAAGAGGTGACTTACCTAAATTTAAAACAAAGAAAATCAGCTGTCATATTGTCACCACAGAGGTACAGACAAGCAGGGAGCTCCCTAAACTTCCTCCAGCACCAAAATCATTGGAATTGCCCCATCACTGAACAGAGTTATTTTCCTCAACACTCTTTATTAATGTTTTAATTCAGAACTCTCTACACTCCCAGACCCTTTAAGTATATAAATGACCTCAAATTTAATTGCTAATCCAGTAGACTATAAGAATAACATTGGGAGTTTAATTTCCGAGCTACTCCATGATTATTATTCATTGTTCAAAAGCATCATTAACACAGCATTAAGACTGACACAGCAATACCTGTACCCTCCCAAAATGTCAAACGCACTTACATCTAAATGGCTGAAAATCAGGAAAGAAAGAGTTATGGTAAAATCATTGCAAGCTAGATCTACAACTGCTGTGAATTAGCTCCAGTGACTGTAACAGTTACCCAGTGTATGCCAGCTGAGCACCTGGGGTCTGTTTTTCCATTTCTGGGCACGTGTAGAAGATGAAAAATACCTGAAACACTATAGTCTCTAAATGTCTAGCACTTTAAAATCAAATGAATCAAGTTGTTGGTTATGTCATAGTGGCAATTACATGGAGAAAGTAAAGTACGCTGAGTGGTTTGGGATCAGGTCTTTGTCAGCAATAGTGAAAACAAGCAAACAAAACCATTGAGTGCTCCTATAAATAGCTTCAGAAGAAAGCATACAGTATCCGTGTTGAAACATCAACCTTTGAAATACTTACAAATTGTCAATACTGCTTCTAAAAATGCAAGATGCACCAGAGATTGAGGCAAGCATCATAAGTCTACTAGAAAAAAATCAAATTGGAAACTAACCTGAGAAAACTTGGGTAGTGTCTCTGCAAATACAGTGTGCAATATATATCACTACTTGCTGCAGAAGGAAAATTAAATAGGCAATTATTACTAAGGGGTTCAAATGAAAATGTGTTCAACCAGACATTCTGGACAACAGGCAACAATATTACAGTCATGTCAACCCAATGAGTTACTTCAGTTGGACTGTGAAGATCCAGGTGTGTCCTCATGGACCTCCCTACAGCAGCAGGGCTATGGTGGCCACTAACCTTGCAGATACAGCAGCATGCTACCAGCACCAACCACCAGTCCGTGATGAGAAACAAATCTGTCTTCTCAGGAGCTCAGGGAGTTCATCAAAAACCTGCTAATTTCTGCATGCTCAGAAATGCCTTAGCATTATCTGATATTTTAATTCATTTTCTTAATAAAATTGCAGGTGGTTTGCTGCAGCACAACACTTGAGAAACGTTTCCTAACAAAATGATGAGGAAATGATAGGGAAACCATACTTTCTTCCTTGTTTTGAATACATACATTCATTTTGTTGCAAAACTTCCTGCTATAGTTTCAGAGCTGCTCTTTGACTGGCAGTTTTTGGCCCTATCAGCATTTTTGTCTCCCTGTTTTCCCTCTGCCTCTGCTGAGACAAGCACTTTAAAGTCAAGGGCCAGATCTGGGCAGAGGCTGTGAGGATGGACAAGAGGCTGGGGAGAGCCCTGGGAACCTTGAGAAGCCAGGTTCATGTGACCTTTGCAAAGGCTCCCTTCACTCCCAGCTTGGTCTGGAACAAGATGGACAACTCCTAGTTATCAAAGATATGATGAAGAAATTGTCCTTTCTTAATTCACAGCCTCTCTTCTTTTTTTTTTTTCCCCTAATTTAAATCACTGTTTTCTACTGTTTCCTTTTAGCATGTCTTTAATCTCAACTTTAAATGCCAGCTTTTTTTTTCTCCTTAACTCCTCATTTTATAGCTTTCCCAAGCCAGTAGCAGTCTAAATTTAATGAATTCCTGAAGGTCAGATGAGCATTTGGAGACCCATAGTTTGTGATGTAAAGCGAGGGCTGGGGAATAGCTTCCATGCTACCCCTGCCACTGCAGTTGGCAGTAATCAGCAAACATCTAATCAATGGGAACAGTAGCACATTCATGGGCAAAAGATATTATCTTGGCATATAAATAATGAAAGCCTCTAAAGTACTCCCAGATGTTGGAAACAAGATTCCTTCTGGGCATGTGAAGAATTTGCTTGGAGGAAAACAGAGCAGCCACACAGAAGCAGAGGGCTGTTTTAGTCTGATGAAGTTCTGTTTATGAGAAAGCGCCGCTAAAAAAAAAAAAAAGAAATACCTATATGGCTTGAATCAGCCAAAGCTGACCTCTCATCTGCCAGATACCTGTAAAGCAGACAATTGGTTTTATCTGGGGTAGATCTGCTAGATTGTCTTTCAAACAAAAGAAGCCCTGCTTTCTTACTACTGCCAAACATGCAGTTTACAATCAGGTTTTCAATATGTCCTGGAATCCAGGCTTCCCTGAGAAAAATGAGCTTTTTGATCTCTTATAATGACAACTTATTCCATGAGATAAGGCTACAAGAAAAGGAAAAAGAACAATTAACAATTAATTATTTCTCATGAGAAAATGCTTTAATTCACAGTTGAAGCAAGTAAATTTTTTTAACTCTAATAGCTATTGTTTTGACTCTTAAAAAAAAAGCAAAATCCACAGAAAATTTGCGGAGTTGTGGCATGTTTTCTTAGCCTTTGGGCTATCAAGATATAGTTAATTTACACAGCTTCCTTTTTCCTTGCTAAGGACACCAGCCTTGCTGAGCCAATACACCTGCTCACTGGAGTGTATTACTCATGGGAGTATGGACCAACAGCCTATGAACAACAAGGGATCCTTGCAAACAATCCTTATGTTACCAGCCAAGTAGTTTTAACAGATCTTATTTAAACTGAAAATGTAGAAATTGTTACCAGTGCAAACGCAGCTGAAGGTATCAGTGAGAAAAAATAAACTATTGTTTAACCTCGTGGTACAACATAAAAATAAAAGCCAGCCAGGGATGTCTCTCCAAGCCTAATGGATGGAGCCTGCCTCAAAGACCCCACCAAGTCAATTAATATTTTACCAAGACCTGCTCAATATCATGTGCCAGGAGGGGCACAATCCTCAAGCAATGTGATTTAGCTTTAAAAGCCTCTTCATGTTTATCTCTCAAGAAAAGCATCATAATTTTCAGAAATATAGTGGCTGGAGTTTGTTAGAGCACAATCTTTATTCCTATAAAACAAAACATTGCTATACAGATTGAATATCTAAAGTTGTTGATTTTTGTCAGTCTCTTTCCATGCTGGAGGACAATGGAACAATGGGAGTTGCCTGTTTTTCTCCCAGAGCCGTAGAGGAAGCTTTCATCTGTCAGAGGAAACAGCAGAACTGCAATAGAAAGCAAGCTCACAGAGCACTGAGGGTGGGAAGGGGCAGGACTCAAACTGGCAAAGTGCAGTGCCTAACATGATGGGGACCTCTGATAAATACCAGATCTCTAGGCACAGGGCCACAATGGACATGATCCTAATGCCACATTAGAGAGAACTGATGGGAGTCTTTGCAGTTTTTGGAGGTCACTGTGGTTCCTGCCCTTCCAGCAGCTGGGGTGTTACAGGGCACACCCTCAAACAGAGACTCTGACCAGACCCTGCAGGGATGTATGTACATACTTTATCTCTTCTGGAAGCTTCAGTGGCTCCAGCAAGGCAAACTCAGAATTTTGAAAGACTTTTCTGCGTTGGGGTATGATTTGGAATGGCAAGTCTGTGTTGATACCTCTTAGTGTCAGCCTCTCATACACTTCACACTAACTAAGGAATCATTAGTGACTACCAAATCTTTGCTTTCTCCCAAGCAGCAGACACCTAAAGTAACAAAAACAATACAAATCTGTCAAATATAAAAAAATCCCCAAAATTCAAGCCATTGTGAACAGATGGTTCTGGCACAGGACTAATTTCTACGGTAACCTCTGGTAGTGCCTTCTTGTAGGGCTCTGGGCAAGTTGCTTAAACCTCTGTCCTTGTTCTTTTGACTTCCATAGTCACAATACTTGTCTCATAAAAGAGGCATGTGCTCTAAACAGTACTTAGAAAGTGCCAGGAGGCTCTCTGAAGGAACGTAATTGTGAATTAATGAGTGTATTGTCAGCACCTCCTTCAAAATTCTCTGGAACTAAGTCAAGCTTTATATACCCCATCACAAGAGCCTCAATGCACACTGTCCCATGGAAGAAATGACTGTCATCAGTACACTGCCAATTATCTGACATGCAGAAGAATAAATACTAGGTAATGGTGTAATGCTTGGGAATGTGTCACAAGCATATTTCCTTTGCTGGAATAATCTGTAGGTGGCAAGAGGGCCTCAAAAATAGTTCAAAGACACTCAGGCACAAGACTTGGGGTTGTGGTTTGTATTTTTCCCCAGCCTGAACTCTCATGACCTGGAGTGCAGAGGACAACCTCTGACAGCAACATGTGGAGTGCCTGGCCCTGAGGTTACTCACAGCAGACATGAAGGAATTAGGTACTGCCTCTGTTTGTGCTTCAGCCTCCATTGGCATACCTGGGGGTCCTCTCTGGCATCGGGGTGCACAGCCAAGCCCTTCTCTTGCCACATGCCAGTCACAGTTTGGGGCTTTCCTTAACAATGCTGGTTTCGGTGTAAAAGAAAGGTGGGAGAGGGCTGGGCAGGAAATGTGCTTCCTTTCCGAGGGACTTTCATCCTGGGATCAGGACCCCCTGGCCAGCCTGGCAAGCTGATGCAATATTCCCCAGTTCCTTGTCTGATGCTGAAACAACAGCACTACAACACAGGAAAACACCAATAACAACAACAAAAGCAAATAAAAACGCCCAGCATATTGATTTAGCAATATCAGCCAGTAATTTATTCATTAGAGAAACTGCTATAAGCCGTACTGCAAATGAACTTTTGGCTTAGGTAGGAGAATCTCATTGTACAGCTATACTAGAAGTCCTTTTCCCACACCTATGAATACACAGACATTTTGTGCAGCTGGGGACATGTTATGGATCTGAACTGAAAGGACACCAGAACTGTGGTTCTGAATGTCATTTTGACATAAAAATTGGTCATTTTGAAGGAATTTTCTCTGAAGAGCCTGTTCAGTCTGCCTCTGCCCCCCACCCAGCACATTGTGCTTGTAAGGAGAAGATACAGGTGAAGCCATTTCAGAAAAAAAGCCCTGACTTCTGTGTACTTCCATTTCTTTTATATTGCTGGATAATTTGATGTGACACATGGAAAAAAATATAGTGTTTCATCAGCTCTGTGTTCAAGCAGGTGGTGCTGTATTTTGTATAAAGGACAGTGCTTAATTTAAGATTTCTACCATAGCAGCAATTCTAAATGACAGCATTTGTATTAAAAGAGCTGCTCTTCCCAGCAGCACTGTTACAAAAATACTGAAACAGTAGTGATATTATTATAGATCTGCTCCAGTAACAAAAGTTCTACTGTAAGAAAATCTCTGATTTAGAAAAATTCTTGCCACCTTTTGTCAGTGATAAATGTTCCCTTGGTTTCCATACTGGTGCAATTTAATCCTCATGATTTGAAGAGCTTGCAGGAAAGCAGCTGTGTACAGTAAAAGCCCAACGTGTTATAAAAGCTTCAGTGGGAGCAAAGGTGACAAAATGGGGCCAGGAGCAGTGTTCAGGGTGACAGTGCAGGAAAACCAGCTGGGAGCCAGGATGTGCTTTCTGAAAGCCCTTTGTGCACTGGGTGTGAGCACACTTGTGTGTGTGCAGCAGCAGGAGGGACATCCTCCCACTGCTCCCTGAGCCCCCAGGCAGAGGATGCCGTGCCCCTCTGCAGGGCAGGTCCCCTCTGCCTGGGGGAAGAGTTTAATTCACTGCTTGCATGAATCAGTGGAGCATAAACATGCTATTAGTCTGCTCCTGAAGCCAACAGCTTTCTCATCACCCGTGATTCAGCAGTAAGGACTGGTGTGGCTTCATCCCTTCTCCCCCGTCCACTCCACCCTGCCAGTGGCATGGTCAAGGACAGGGCTGACATCAACCTCTCTCCGGCAAGACAGCTTGAGGTGTCCTCTGCCCACAGACTGCATGGGAATGCATTTCAGAAAACCATCCATGATGAGAAATGACTGACCTCTGTCCCATTACATCGATGGTAACATATTCAGTGCAATCGGAAGCCACAGCAAAGTCGTTCGTGCTCTGCTGGGTGTTGTGGTAGGACTCAGAGTGGTTCAAAGCAAAGAGACTGTGTGAGTCCAAGCACGTTTCTGGTGGGCTGGACGAGGGGCTGGGAGAGGCATTTTGTGCCAAAGTTCATTCATCGTTTCTCCTTGTAGTGCATCTAAGTGATTTTTTAATTACACTAATGTTTTTCTCTCATGACATTGCCTCACAGGTCACCTTGCTCTCCAATTACTGCTCATGTAAGGAAGTGCTTCCTGACACTGCCCTCAATTTTTTTTCACTTTATTTCCATTTGTATTTAGCTACAATGGAATGAAACTATGATCCACAGCTGAAATTAACTTAGCATTCTTTTAAGAAAGCCCATTTCTCTCTCTCTTTTTTGTGAATTTTTTTTTAACTCGGCTGCCTATATAACAAATTCTTTTTACCTTCACAAGCTTCATGTCTTAGTTTTCAAGTTACCATTGCCAATTATTTCCTGAATTTTTCTGGCACTGTAATATTTTCCTTATAATATGGTGACCAGGAATTGATAAGTAAATTATTTCATCTTTGTCCAATGATATTTTGAGCACCAGTCTGTACAGGAAACAGTCTTTCTTTTGAATTAAATGCTGCTGGTGGCCTAGCTGAGATCTTCTGTGGCTGAGAGCTAAGTTTAGACACACACTGCAGGGTGGTGAGGAGAAAATTTAAACAAAGGCTGCATGACCAGACTCAGAAGCGGGTGCAGGACACCACAGGTCACTCAGCTCTTCTCATCTGTCACCTCACTCAGTGTTCACTTGGCGCTTGAGAGGGACTTCATGGGGGTAGGAATCAAAATGAATTAAGCAGAGTTTATCCCTGTGGATTTTTCATACCTGCCCTATCCCAGAACTTTTATGTTCTATATTCCCTGGTCACCCTAGAGTTCACATGGGAAGGCAGCACTGAAGAATGTGAGGGTCAGGGCAGGCTGCAGAAGTGGTTGCCATACATAGGTATAATTTTGACCCTTCCTTTACACACCTCAGGGACAAGAGGATTGGGAGGAAGGAGCAGGACTCTCCATCTCAGGCCACCTGGGGCTGTTCCCAGAAGGGCAGTCTGTTGGTCAATCCATCAAATTACATCCCAAGGAGTTCTCCTATCCTCTTGCTGACTCCTGTGCTGCAGAGCAGGTCAGACTTGCTTCAGCATGGGGGAGGATTGCCCAACAGTAATTAAAAGTGAGTGTCAGCTCACACAGAAGCTCCACATTATTAGTTTAAATTAAGATACTTTCCATGGACAGCCTTGCATACCGTAGTACAAACTACTGCATGCGATTAGCTTGCAGAAAAACCCGTGACATGCCAAAGGAAACATCAGGCAGGAAAACACCAGCATCCATGCCCTTCCTCAATAAGAAGAGGTGAGTCTCGTGAACCAGGCTGCCTTTCTGCTGACACAGGAATTGCATGCAGAACCTGGGAAGGCTCTGAGCCCAGGTCAGCCTAGATATATACAATGGTTATATGCAAATCAGGCTCACCACTTGGAATCTCTCTTCTTGCTGAAAAACTGAAATCACAGCCTTTTTGTCATAGATGGCTCAGCACCTTCCCAGCTGAATAGTCAAATTCACCTATAGTCAGTCTGGTGTCTTCAACCATCTTATTTCTGATGCATGTTTGTCCCAGTTGCTCGTAAGCATCTTCCACACTGCAGACTGCACCCCCTGCCCAGACAATCTACTCCCTCACCTACAGCAGCCCTGCTATTACAAATTGCTTCCTAATACCTAGATTAAACTCTCCTTGCTGCAATTTAGAACCACTTCTTCTTTTTCTACCTGCCATAGCGGTGGAGCAGAATGTTTTTTCCAGCTTTTCATCACAAGTCAGGTTTTCAAGACCATTGATTATTAAGACTGCCCTCTTTCTCCATTTTTTCACATATTTCTTGAAGCGCTGTGCTCAGACCTGGTCATGGCATTTCTTTCGTCCTGAGGAGAAATGAACCTTGCATTTATTTCATCTGATCTAATTTATTGCCCATGTTTAGATTTGGGGAAATGTCTCACTTGTGATTTTTTAAACCTTGGGCTGGATAATGCTGATATTGCTGCTAAAAAGAGTACAAGAGTCTGGCATCTGTGAGGAAGAGGCAAGACCTGGGAAGAACAAAACCATATCCCATCCACCCGTTGCCATGCATCTGCTTCAAAGATCAGCTTCCACTCCCAACCCACTGAGCACAAAGATTGCTCCTTCCTGCAGGGACAACCAACCACGCAAAGGGAATAGGAAGCAAGCCACAGTTTGAGTAAAACTAAACCTGAAGTGGATTGATGCTGTGAGATCTGAATAAGTAGTGTTTGACCCACACCACTGCCTGTGCTGTACAAGGGATGTACCATGTAGCTACAGTGTCTGGAGCCTCCCCATGTGATATTTAGGTGCATAAAAAGGGCAGTAAAGGGGAGCCCATGGACCTCCCATTCAGCCAAAGGCTGCCTCCAAGACTATCTCTAGGCAGAGGGTACTGCCAGACTGTGTCCTCAGCCTCAGTACCAGTTCTGCTCTAAGCTCTTGCATGCACGTTCTCATACCTACATGCTATACCCTTCCTAAACATCCTGATGTCAGAAGATATTTCTCCTCCTGTTCAAGGACTGTTGACTGCCAGTTTATGTGTGTGTGCACAAGGATGTATCTGACTCAGCATGTTTCCAGCAAACTTCCCTACTTTAATATCCAATTATTGTCCAGTCTCATTGTACGTACAACAACAAGAGTGTTAACCTCCCTAGGTGGAACACATTACAGATGGCACATACCAAATACCTTGCCTTTCATATGTCATGAAGTAGAGAACCAGGATTTTCTCATGAGTGAAACTGCATATAAATAAATTCATGATACTTTCAAAAAACCAAAACCAAAACCAAAACCAAAACATAAAACGAAAACAAACAAAACAACAACAACAACAATAAAAAAACCAACCCCTCCTCCCCCACAAAAAAGCCCAACCAAACAAAAAACACCCAAAAAACCAAAACACCAAAAGCCAACAAGACCAATCAGTGAAGACAATAGTATTCAGGTCCTTATGTCCTTTTTCTATGTTTTACATGCCAGCATAATCTGGGGACATAGTCTACAGCAATTATTAAGGGCATTAGAACAGCTGCTTTATGGCAGTGGATGGTTTATGAGTACTTGTGCAGAGCACTGCAGATAAAATGAGTATGCTACTAGACTTTCAGATTATCCCCATAACTGGTTAGAGCAAGGTGACCCATGCAGGTTACCATGATCAATATAGAAGTCTTACAGCATAGTTATGTATGTACAGCAGCTCCCACATAAAACAAATTCTTCCCATGTTGCCCATGTAATTCAGCTGCCTTTAATTCTAAATTGCCACTTTCACGAACAAAATGGAACAGCATTTCTGTGGGTAGTGGATGTTTTTCTGCTTTTCATCACAAATACAACAACAGGCCACCATTTTTGCTGAGTGAGCTGTTTCCATGCATAGCCAAGTCTCCATGTTTTCATTGGCAGGGCTACATTGCAGATTTTAGGAGCCACAAAGAGCAAATCATGCTTTAGACTTTGTAACATAAGCGTCAAATAGTTCTGTGCTGAAACACACTGTGGGTGCAATTCTATGCCTTTTCCATGCCCCAAAAAAGTAAACATAGATCTTGGCTGTTCAACTAAGCCCATGAGCAAGCCTGTACAGAGTGGGGTTATTCATGTGGGGCAGGCCTGGAGCATAAGCCAAGCCAGGAGCAATTCAGGATCTTGCACAGATTTGGCATGGCAGTAGGGGGGGTCAGCCCTGCTCCACACCCTCTCAACAACAGGATCAGCAATGGCTTGTGGCCTCATTTCCCAGCCTGACAAAGGGCTCTTCTTGGCTGGACTAGTGCAAACCCTCATGCTGGTGCAGAACACTGGACCACAACTCCTGGAATTGCACTGAGGACATGGGAAGTTTGCAGAGATGTGTAGAAGTGGCATCTGCAAAATTAAATGTATGACGCACTGTGGATATCCTGGCTATCACTTCAGTCGACCTGCCTTGCTTACCTGCAGACAGCCAACATGGTTTGATGAATTTGTTTCTTAGCCTATTTCAGAGCCTGCCCATATGGGAATTATAAAAATTTCCTGAAATGTGCTCATTCAGAGACTGTATTTCATGGGCTCTAAATTACTGCCACTGAAATCAGAGTTGCTTGTAATCTCGAAAAAGTAAATTCATGTTTTGAGGATCCTCAGGTTCTTGTGTTCCGGAAAGAGGCCTATTTTACAAAAGTTTGAACTTCTTCCCTCCTGAAAGGAGCCCTGCTGCAGCTTGGCGATCCAAAGTCTTCAAGCACCTTAAACTATTTTACCTGCAATGTTGGTTTTTCTGGGGACGCATCTACAAAGATTTTCCCTCAATCCCCCTCCCCCATTCAGGCACTGCCTTCTTTTTTTTTGTATGCTTCATTTTAGAGTGAAGAATTCAACAAATGTTTTAGGAGCGTTGTCATAGTTATTCTTATCTCCTTCCTCAGCAGAGGGAAATCACTTATAAACATTTCCAGCTTCACTCCCCTTTGCTCAGATTAAAGAAGTGACCAGTACGTCACTGCTCTCGGTGATAAGCTTCGCTGCAGTTCAGGGCAGAGTAAAACACTCCTTCCATGAGAGCATTATCAGACCGAGAGCCTGGTGGTGTATTGCACAGTTTCTTTGTCTGACTGTAATGCTATTTCAACATGAGTCAGTTTCTGGCACTGAGTCACCTACAAGTGGTGGAGACTTCTACCAAAAAATATACATATATTTTGCTTAACACTGAAGCTATGCCATTGGCTCTGGGGATTTTGTCTCCAGCCTCGTGTGGTCTGGGTTGTTTCAGATTTTTCTGAATGGGACACTTATCCCAATTTCTTTTCTTTGGAGCTTGTGACATTTCACCAGTCCAAACAGGCTGTCACATCCCATTGCTTCTAAGGTGGTGGAAAAGACTTTCTGCTGGAGGGCCTGCAAACTGTGTGCAAACCAATATTGCCCGTGACAGAGAAGCTGGGCATCCCCCTCCACCCCATGGACACCATGTCTCTTGTTTTCCTATCATCATTAGAGAGGTCTGATTCACTCTCATCTTCCACTTCTCTTTTTCCTTTAATTTCGTGCCACAAATTCAGTCTTTGGACTATGAGACCAACTGGGCATTCAAAAGTGTTGGTTATCACAATCCACGGAAGAATGTTCTGCCCAAGAAAAGATCAGATTGAAACAGAAATAGGAACAGAAATCCCTCACCCAAGATTATCATACGGTGTCCTTCTTCTGGCCTCTTCTGGCCCCTTGTCCACCATCTCCAGCCTAGAGCAACCTTCAGCCTTGGGTCTTTTCCCTTTTCATGTTGTTGCCTTATTTACATAGTTATCTCTTTGCACATTCCATGGACGCCACCTCATTGAGCCAGGCTGCAGTTTGGCCCTTGGGAACACCTAGCAGTTGCTGGGCAGCCGTAATGGAAGTGGGACATGTGAATCTCATCGAAGCTCTTGACCTATACTCCTGCTCAGCTTGTAGAGTCATTCATCACCCTTTTCCTTGTGTTTCCAAAAAAGACATTTGAATAGCGTCAGGTATTCCTCAGGACTGTTCAATTGCCTGAGTTCGGGTGCCCAGGTGTGTTTCCACAGGACCCACATCCTCCAGCGGGGAGATCTCCTCATGCATTCAGTATCCCAGCCTCACTCCTACAAGACCTCTGTGAATAACTCACCCTCTCCTCACCCTCACCTGAGACTTTCAGTGGGAACCATGGGTGCTGAGCCCAGGCGTGGTCAGCCCTATCCCACAGAGTACAGGTCAAAGCCAGTGGATTCCACCATGTCCAAGCAAGAGCCATAGCCTGCAGAAGCCCAGGGATCAGCATCAACATGGTGAAGATGGTGAGCAAAGATTATCTCACATCTTACGGACACTGCCATCTGGCTTGCGTGCACATGTGGGAGATTAAACATGTAAAAGCTAGCAGCAGCAGTAACAGCAACAACCATTTCCATAATAGTTCTCTTTTTTTTTTTTTTTTTTTTTTTTTTTTGAAGGAAAATGCATTGGCCGTCTAATTTGGATTCATAAAGGAAACCTATTAATGAAAGGCTTCAAAGAACTGTCTCAGAACTTTTAATCAGTAGTTGCGTTTTAGCATGGAAAAAAAAAACAGAGGGGGCTGGGTGGTGGGCTTTTTTGTTGCTGTTGGTTTTGTAGTTTTTGTTTAAAGCATCAGACTATTTGAAAGCAGGCTGGGTGAGGGAGCCCAGCGGGGAGCCTCTTCTCGCCCACCTGGAGAAGAGGCCCCCTGAATGCTTGTTTTCATTAGCATGGGCCTCTCTGGCTCTTCAAAACCCTTTCCACCCGTTGCCAAGGCAACCCGGAGCCGTATTGCGGCACATGGGTGTTGTGCATCAACTGGTGTGTTGCACTTAACTGCAATAAATAACCAAATAAACATGGAAAATGGCCATGGGCCAAATAAGGGCACTGTCTTTTATCATGGACATCTAACATTTATAGGGATTTCAAACACTCTACTAGGCGTATCGGCTGAAAGGTAGTTGATCAAAAAAGGAAAATGCATGTGCACGCACAGCCAGTTCATTTCATTTTAATGGGTCTTCTTGCTTGAATAAGGTGAAAGGAATCGGGTCTAGAGCATGCAGTCCTGCTTGTGAGCCCTGCGTTACATTTTCATGTCATTCCATGGCTCCCATCTAGGCCTGGCCTTTCCACAGACCTTGGCTCCTACTTCATCATCATCATCACCATCAGCAGCTGCTTTTCCATCAGGCCTGGACACACCCAGGCTACAGGAGGAGCTGGCGGGCACTGAAAAGACAGCCACAGCAGGGGCTCAAAGTGTGGCTTTCAGGGTCCAGCTGCTCCTGGACCCCCACCTGAGTCATTTATACCATGATGTTACCCACCACAACTCCGGGCTTGTGAATAAGGACCATGGGCATGAGGCTTTGGTTTCCAACCAGCTTTGTGGAGAAGGAGGGTGCCAGGGGAGATACCACAGACTGCATTTGTGATTGAGAATCTGCCCCCGAAGCTGTGCTATTGAGGGGGCGTGAGGGGAATGGTTTCCACCACTACCTGCATGAGGTCCCTGGCACTGAGGGGTAACAGCTGCAACACCCCTTCAGATTATCACAGAACAGCCTGGGAATATTTGTAGCTAGTCCTGCTGTGTACGGCTGCAAAAATAGTTTTCATTTAGACTCAGGAAGGGAGGTGCTGGCTGCAACTGCTCTCAGGGGAACAGGGGAGGGAGTGGGGTGGAAAGCTGTGCAAGGAGCAGCATCCATTGTCCAGTACCATGCTGTACCTTGCCATACTGTGCTGAGCCATGCCCTGCCATGCTGTGCTAGCAGCCATCAGAGCAGGAGCTGGCAGCAGGAGCTTGGCAGAGGCAAGGCAGCGAGTTATGTGCAGATCCTACATGCTGGTAGGTGCAGATGGGAGACAGGGCAAGCCAGCAGGGAGGAGATAGGAGGGCTGCCATTCCTCAGAGGGGGCCACAGTGGATTCCAGTAGTCTCCCATTGGAAGGAGCACAATGGAACTCGTGCTTCCATCAAGGCGTCTGAGAGGTGAAGAACCGCAACCTTTGTGGGCACTAATTGAATGATTTCTGAACATGATCCCTGTGACTGAATGCAGACCCAGAGACAGATGCTTTGTGTGTCCAGAGTCAGTGCTCATTCAAGCCCTGTCTTCAGCCAATACCTTCTGCCTCACAATTTTGAAACAAAACAGAAAACATGGTGTGATGGCATGCCAACCATTTCCCTTCTTCTTGCTTCACCTTGAAAGCCCCTCTTGCAGCTTCTCCAGGGTGAGCCCCTCTTTGCCATCACACAGCCCTTTCAACAGGACCCTAATACCTGTGGGTTGCCCTTTTCCCTGAGCACCCTCTGTCCCTTTGCTCCCTTGGGAGCCTTATAGTGCCAAATGCAGTGTGTAAGCTGTCTGTCCCACCTGGGGTCTGCATTTTAAGTACATGCACAGGCCATACTATCAAACTGAGGTAATTTTGACTCTGTGTCTCTGTGTGTGTGTTTGTGTGTGTGTGTGTGTGTGATGTTTGCCCAACAGCTATGGTGTCTCAGGGTGTCAGCCTCCACGCACTTCTCATTCCTGTGGGGAATGGCAATGTACACCAAAAGTTTCCTCCAGCCCCTCATCCCCCAGCACAGCCCATGGTTTCCCCTGCTGCTCTTGCAGCTCCTTTTTTGAGAGGACTTGCAGTGCTAGCAGCTCCCCTGGCATGCAACAGCATGGCAGCTCTGTTATTTTAAGCTGCCAAGTATTATCACAACACAGCTTCCAGATGCATGGATTCAGAAGTATAATGGTACTGAATGTGTGGACATGTATGGACTCGCATGCCTGTGCTTGCACATGTATGTGCAGACAGGTGTGTATGCACTTTATATGTTGCACTTTATATTTTTCTGTCCAATATATTTATATTTGTTTTACAGATTTAAGTTCAATACACATAATACCTTTAAAATGTATACGTACCTATCAGATATACAAAACATGCCAAATATCTGTTCAGGGCTAAGTCTTCAGATGATTTGATTCTGGTTTATATTTTCATTTTATTTTACTTCTTAAGTGAGCTGTAACCTGTTTATTTAGGACTTTCAAACATGTAGCTATATATAACCATGATTGCTGAAATAAATATAAACATCATTAAAAAATGCATCTTCTTGTGCAAGCTGTGTAACTGTCACAGTCATAAATACACAAATGGAAATGATGATCAATCATGGGTGTATTGCAAAAAAATATTTACTCATACAGCTATGAGAAACTGTCCTGCTGTACAGATGCACCTAAAGCTGATCCTGGCAAATGCATCTCATGTAAGCCAAAGACTAAAAAATGCTTTTGCAATGAGGACTCCCACATTTTTACAAAGATTTCATCACATTTAAAACCTAAGCCTGCAGAAGCAGAAGAAACAGAAGAAAAGTACTGTGGAAGGAGCAACAGCATGCACCCTATTTGGGGTCCATGTTGGGTTTGGTTTTTGTACCTGCATTTTGCCTGCATCACCTGAATTAGTTCAAAAGTGTGTTAGGAAAAATAGGCAAAACCTCCCTCTGACATGTATGATAAGACCTATTTGGAATTGATACCACAGCCATACATTTGTGATAACTTCTGATCTCATGTAGTGCCCATTACTGAGTGGCAAAGTTGTATCATAATCTCTCATGCAGCCTGATTTTCAGAATCTGGCCCTGATTTGCTGAGGGTTTTCCCATTCATGCCTGAAGACAGGGAGCAACCTGTAGCCAGGGCTGTATCCCGAGAGGTGGGGATGTAGACCTGATCCCACACAGGAAGTGGAGTTTGGGTCACAGGGAGCTTGCAGTCCCACAGTCAGAGCAGAGAATTAAAGCCCCCAGATGTTATTAAAAAAAAAAAGACTAAACCTTCTGAGCTGCCACAAGAAGCAGGATTGCCGAGATCCTCAAATGGGAAAATCTGCCGCAAAACTCATTAACTGCACCAGAGTTCTACTGATCTGCACCAGCTGGGGACATGGTGCAGCAGAAGAGAATAGACTTATAACATATGTAATAGGGTACACCTCATCCTCTTCCCCAGCTAACCACCTAATGGTTCAGTAAGGCTGAGGTGATACATATTAGAGGATGTCCAGCATGATCTATGGAGTAGTTTAAATTGCATCAGACTTAAGGTGGCCTCTCACATTGCTCTCAATGGGGAAACTCAATAATTCTGAGCTGCTGTGGCTCTGAAAAATTGTGCCCATAAATCTCTTTCTCGTATGGCTCATCGTGTATCCAAGGATGATCATGGTGCAGCTGCATTGAATATGCACCCTACAAAGTGTGTGTGGTTCAAAGAAGCAGACTTTGTTTTTTACACACAGTAGAGAAGAGTTTCAGTTCACCTTTAAGGAACAAGCTCCATCTCACCAATCTGTTTTTCTGGTAGTACATCTGTTAGGAGAGAAAAGGCATATGGGTCTGCTCTGAGGAAAAGCAATCTCCTCTTGGTGAGCTCAGGTTCTGGAGCCTGATAGCACCAATTCTTTCCCACGAGATGAAACCCTGTCCAGCAGCAAGGAAGAGCAGGAGTCCCATGCACCACTTCAGCCCTATTTAAACTCGAGTGTGGAATGGGCAGGGGGAAGAGGAGGAAACCATATGTCAGCTGTCTGTGAAAGTATCAAATTAAGCTGATAAGTAATCTTTGCTCCACGAGGAGTGTGCTGTTGGTCTAATTAAGCCTCATTTTGAGATAAGGCACAAGAGTGAAGAATTGCAGGGCTTGGCAGTTTATTTGCTGATTGTTCCCTGGTTGTGTATTCCAGTGTTTTATAGGGGGTAGGATGAGTATTCTCCATTTCACACGGCTGAGGTAGTATTTCCCTGGAATGGGTAAATTAACCTCAAAATCAAATTAATCTCAATTAGAAGGGAAAAAAATCCATCAAAACCCCAAACTGGCTAAAACAAATCCAAACCACAGCCTTTGGGGCTCTGAGGAGGGTCCAAGCGGTAAAAAATAACTTCCTGTGATTTCAACAAGCCATGGTTGGAGTCCTACTTTCCTCACTCCCTGGACATCACCCTGTGATGAAATCAATGGCAAGTTTAAGGATTAGTACACTCCAACCAATGCACTTAAATACTCATTCAAACATCCAAACAATCCCTTTGAATTCAGTGGCAGCACTCATGGAGTTAAAAATAAGCATGCTGTTAAGTGCCTTCATCAGATCAAGGTCTAATTATTTACTCTATGTGAGTAGTTCCAGAGGAACTCCTGTCTTTGCTGTTGGGGTTACTAGCCTTAAGAAAAATAACCTACAATTGTGATTCATGTAGCAGCAAAATGAAGTGCTCTTGAAATCTTTTTGTGCTATAAAACCTATGTCAAACAGATTAGAATAAAAAGGCAAAGGTAGATTTCCTAAAAAAAAAAATCTTCTATAGACAAAGACGTTTTAACAGAGACCTTATGGATGATTTAAAGTGATATTTTTAGACAAGGCTTGTCTTTCGGGGACTGCAATTTGCAATGTATTTTTTAAAGCCTGTTGCTACTTCTGGATGGATTTGATACAGTGTGTCAATAAGGGGGAAGCAAAAATAAATACAAAATGAAATGCAGAGTCTCCACATGAATTTGTGAATATTGCTCCTGTCATTTCAAGACAGTTTGGCCCCATGCATAAGGTTCTCTAAAGCCTTCTATTACATATTATGTCCCTAATTATTTAAAGCAGGCTTTAAGGAATGCAATGCTTTTGTACCCCCCATTGCACTGGTCGCCTCTGGCCCAAGCTGGCAATCCCAGTAGTGAAAAGTCTTAGCTGAACAAGTGCGTTAAAATGCTTCTTTGAGTGTTTAGATCAAGATTCTCATGTTTGATCCTGACTCAACATTTTCCAACATCTTTTGTAGCCTGCAAAATCTAAGGGGAAAACCTGTGGAAGAGCCGAGCTCCTCCAAAAACCCCAGTATTACTTGCTTCTAGTTGAATTGGAAATGCTGTAAAGACAGGGTCTTACCTAATGAACAGGGCTTCCAGTAATGCCCCCAAGCATGTTCCTGAAAGGGACGGGTGGAGGCAAGAGTGAAATATCTTTAAAAGTTAATGAAATCTTCCATTTCAGTAATTGAGATGAGCATTTGATTTACGTTTGGTTCTTTCTTGGCTGGAGGCTTTCAACCAAAGCCAGGTTGTCCCATGCTCACATGTCAAGGCCAGGATTCATCTCACAACAGGGCCAGGATTCTCTCACAACCTCTCAAGTCAGGCACTTGGTTTGCAGCAGCTGGGGTGAAACACAGGGTGACTCCTGAGGGTGATTCACATCACGGGGGGGCTGAGGTGCCCTCGGGAGGTGCCTGCCTTGACTATTATGGGAACCAAGGACTGACAGCACTCCAAACTTAGCCCTCTCAGCTACGTGCCTACAGCACAATAGGATGAATCTGGGCTGATACATGTATTTTCCTCCCTTCAGGTAAAATTTCACTTTGCATTGACCTTCTGCACTGCTCCTTTCTCAAAAGCAGTCTCCAGGGCAGCACCAGGGCTCACAGAGCAAATAGACACTGTGTTGACCCTGCAGACTTTTGCCATTCATGCCCTTCCCTTGGGGGTTTCAGGGGTGTCTTCCAGAGTTTGCATCCTTTCCATGAGACACTGGCACTATTAATATTCCTGGTCATAAGCCCCAGAGAAACACAAACAAAGCTCCCACACTCCAAGAATAGCTCCAGTGATAAATATCGGGGATTTTTATTAATCTATTTGCCACTTCCATTAGTCAGGGCAGAAATACATTATTGTAAGATGTCTAAGCATTTTGTCATTGCTCACTGGCTGTATCAAAACCTAGTCTAAGCAGTTATCACTGTATTTCTGATTAATATTATAACAACCACCGGCTAATCACAGAGTCAGCAGTGAAAACTGCTCTAATCGTTATCTTTCTGGCCAAGTAACTTCCCTGTTATTTGTTGTATACTGCAGATTTTGGCGCATGGGGGGTTCTTTTTTCTTCTAATGTTAAATGTGAGATTTTATCCTCAAAGGAGTGATTATCTCAGAGCAAAATTGGCAAGGTTAAACACTATCTATAAAAAAACATTCAGCAGTGTGCCATGAAATGAATTACATAATATATCACTCATCTACCTGGCTTTTGAAAAACTGTGAATATGTGTTTGTTCAGTCTGTGTGAGTATTTTATATTAGGCTTCTTTTTCATGAAGGTAAAAATGACCTTGGTCATTAGAAAGTGAAGATATATTGAACCGGATAGAATCAACACCATTCCATTTCATTTAGTCCCCTCTAAAATTGAAAGAAGAGAAAACACAGATTGAATTTATTTTACTATATATTGCCTCATTTGAACTTTACTAAAGCACTAGCCACTAAGGAAAACCCTTTTCCCACCTCCCTTCCATAATCTCTTACAGATGGCATGCTAAGGAAATTGCCTTGACTTTATTGATTCCTTGCTATAAGGTTCAACTAACAGTTGGTGTGTTACTGGGGAAATATATGCTATACTATAGTTACAGGAAGGTAGCTCTTTGACCTGGCAGCTCTGTGTACCTGCACAAAAAAAAAAAAATCCTTGCCACTTTAAAATCTCAAATTGGTATTTTTTTTCCTCTTAGACATTAGTAGATTTTATCTTTAGGGCCCTATTTTAAAAAGCAGTATCGCACCAATCTGAGTATTTTGCAGAATGAAGGAAAGCAGTGTCCTCCCAAGATGGAAGGGCACAGGTAGAAAACCAACTGCTATATTCTGCCAGGTCACTATAATTTTCCATTAGTTTCTTTCCAGAAATACTTATTTTGTGGATATTATAAAAAGGCCAGTGTGTGGTGTTGTATGCTACTGGCTTCTCACAGCTCAATAATTCATCAGCTGGAGCTTCAGACATCTCCAAATTTAAATTTCCTGTTCAAGTCGAGGGATCAATGTGCACTCTTTCTTCTCTTTATTTTGATTTTAAGATTAATTGGTGTCTTAAAAATTCTGAGGAGCAGTTTCATCTGGCACGAACCACTCTAGTTCTAGTGGAGCCCAGAGTCCACCCATTTCTACCAGCCTAGCAGCTGGGCCTCTGAATGTGAAAATCTACATTATCACCTGTTTTATAGGTGATAATTGCTGCCTAAGTACTGCAAGAGCAGGATATTAGCACTAGTTCTGAGAAACTTCACAGTGGGTCAAATTCATCCCTCTACCAAGGAGCTAGTGGCACATCTTCCAACACATTTCATCTCCCTTGGTTTTCCTCAACTCCATGATTCCCCTCCGTTCTTTGTCTCCTCACTGTAATGGTCCTTTTCCTGCACTCTGGGAGGCTGCATGTTGCATTGCAGAAATGAAAAGGTGGCTGGGAAGCTATTGATAGAGAAGAATGAAAGCATGAAGCACCCAGCCTGCAACTCCCACAAGATCTTTGAAAATCAATATGGATTATGTGGCTCTTTTGGCCCAGAGATTTCAGACTGGGTGGGCTTTTGTTTGTTTGTTTGCTTTTTTAAGTTGTGGGAAGTGTAGAGTTGCCTACAATAACCTTAAAATATTTCTTGTTCTCATGACGCTGCATTGTTCCCCACAACATTCGCTGGTGTCCTGCTGAAACACTGCATCATGGGATATCTCCATTCCCATTTTAAAAAATACACTGCTACATTTCACCACAGGAGGGTTCAAAGGTTGAAATCACTAAACTTTTATGGTGCTTCTGCTTCTCCTAACACATTGCTTTTTAAATTAAGTTCATCTTCCTGTGGGGGCTTATTTTTTAGCTCATCCTTTTTTTGACACTTTGGCTAAATTTTCAGAAGAGTGCTTAACAGGGATTGATGCACTGCACGGAGTTTGTAGTGAGATGGGTTGTGGGAGAACTGGGAAGCAACAGACAATGTGAGCCACACTCCTATGTCTTAGCAGTTTGGTATTTGTCATATGCTATTTTGGGGTCTGAACCCACTCCCTGGGAGGATTTCAGTGGGATGGATTACAGTTCAACGTTGCATAGGTATACTTCTATTTGACATGTCTCCACAAAATAAGTCTAATATATTAGTGGTATAAAATCTCCTAAGAGCCTGATATGAAATTCTTCCATTCATCAGTCAAATTGTGTCGCTAGTACGAAGTGTGGCTGACCTAGCCTACTGTCAGGGCCAAATTCAAAGGCAGTATGTACAGCAGTGTAATTTAGATGTCTTGGCCTCATTCCTCACCTCTGCTGCAGAGCTCAGCACTGCAGAGCTCACTAGCACCAGCAGGGAGAGGCTTCCCATTTTGGATATAAAACCATTTTCTCCCCCATTAATTCCCTCTCTCATGCACTAAGTCTAGGCTGAGGAAAAGTTTTGCATTTGATCAGGTGCTCCCTTGCTGCTCCAAGGCAAATCTTGGGTAGTTCCCAAGAACAATCTGTACTCTGTGACCTTCAGCCACACCTGAAGTTTAACTTGAGAACTTTTGTTGGCTCTGCTGATTTCACTAGCAAAATCCAAGATGAGAAGGAAAACCTTCAAGGTCAGCATGTGTCTCTTTTCAGTCAATGACTTCCTTTCCTTCTACCTGGCTTCCATCTTTGTCCTCCCCAATTGCTCTAGGGTTTGAGTGCCTCACAGTGGTGCAGGTTTCTCTTCATCCCTTCCAACAGAGCAAAATGTTATTGCTTTAATTCTCCTGGTTGGGTAACTGATGTACAGTGAGATTAAACAACTTCCTGCAGGCTCTATAATAAGTCAGTAGCAGAGTAGGTCCCAGACTCGGCTCCCATGCTGTCCTTCCTCCTGTCCTTCTCTACACACCAGCTGCATACAGCCCTACCAGGCTGCTCCACCACAGCTTCATCTCACTGAAATCTCTGCATATGAGGGCATACCCCAATTAGTTTCCTTTTTCTTCTGCCAGCGCCAGTGGAAGTCTCTCCATACCATTATAAAAGGAAGGATTCTTTTGAAACACTTTTTAAAGCTGCCTCTGACAATACGATGCAGCCTGGAGATAGAAGGATTCACAATTTGGTCACCCCATGGGCCCAGACACAGAGGCTGCTGTGACACCCTCATGTCACCTTATTGCAAGACCTCTGTGGTCCCTCTCCTGGCAGAGCAAATGCCAAAGAGTAGGAGGCTGGCTGGTTGAGGTTATATTACATTGTAGGCGACTGTACTTTCCTCAACTTAAAAAAGCCCATTTTGCCTTCCACTTTTACTTTATCACTGCCTATTTGTGATGTTTAAACGACATATGACATTGCACCAAAACTCTGCCAGCGTGGCTTTGTTCCCCTCCTTCCACAAACCCCAGAAGACTTTGAAGAACAAGGAACCTGACTCCGAGAGCTGGGCCTGCTGCAGGCTGCGATATTCATGTGGCATTAGATCGCGTTAATGTTAGGTATAATCCAGTACAAATCCTCTTAGTGTCACTGGCACTGTAAGGGCTGTTATAATTGCTCATAGCTTAAAACAATTTTGCAGCTTTTCTTCACCCCCGCGAGTCGGTTCCAATTAGAGGAAGGGAACTTTCCGAACCTGCAGAGTTTCTATTTAGGACACAGCCCTGTCCTGACAACACGCTGTCAGCCCTGCCGAGCAGACAGGAAAATGTCCACTGTATTACAGAGACGTGACAAAAACAGAGGGAGAAGAGGAACATGTGTGCTCCAGTTTCTTTCAAAGTCTCTCGGAAGCACCTCCTCAGGAGTTTATTTTGTTCTGCCTGACACGGCGCTCGCAGGGCCTCGCGGCCTCCTTCTTCACTGCCTGTTTTTCAAATAATGTTCCCATTCCAGAAAGTTGGAGGAAAGAGAGAGCAGAGAAAGGAGAGCAGATCAAGCGGCAGCAAGGCTGTAAAAGGGCCTTCGACTGGAGGGGAGGCAGGATTTTGGCCAGTGTGAACAAACCCCATCGCCCAGATGCAGGGGGAGCACGGTGTGGGGAGGAGTGCCCGGCCACACCGATGGGCTTGTGCTGCCCCACACAGCATGGAGATGTGGGGTGACCCTAAGGGGAGCCAGGCACCAGGGCTGTGGCCATGAAGGCAGGTTTGTGCGGGATGTGCACACTGGTAAGCAAACCCACAACTACAAGGATAAAGATTTGGGCCCTGCTGGCAGCAGCATCCCTCCATCCCACCCCTCCTGTCCCTAGCGCTCACAACTACGTGTGTCCCATGTTCATGGGTGAGCAATTGCAGGAGCAGGATGGCTCACCTGCTCCATGCTTGCAAGAAACTGGCTGCCTGAGCACCGTAAGCAAAACAATGTTTCCTACCAGGCTGTTTAGCTGCCAGGGACCCCGATGCCATCAGTGCTTTCCTAGGAGTGAGCAGATACAAGCACTCGCTCTATGCTGAAGGACCAGGCAGCCAGAGAGAGCACCTGCCGTGTCTGGGTCTGCCTCCAGGATAACAAGGGAAACCTTCTGTTGCCACATCCTTGTTTTCAAGGGGTTCATCCTAACAGCCTCCCATGCTCTTAAAAGTGTTGGCAGAAGGAATGACCATAAACATGACCACAGCACTGGCCAAATACACTTTGTCAGAGAGTTCAATCTGAGGCCAGCTTTGCAGTAGAAAACTTGAAGTACATGGGAGCTGAAGCTTTGTTCCAGGCTGAAGGGGTGGTGTTTGAAATTGATGGGCCTCCTGAGAGCCTGGGAAACAGCAATGTGCCAAGATATCAGCTGGTTAAGTTATGCACAAGAGTGGGAACCAATATAGCAACGTCAAACAGGAAAACTCTTTTTCCTTCAGTGGTTTCCCCTTTCTTGCTGCAAGTCTCTCTCTCTCTCTGCTTGGCCTGTCTGAAATAGCTCTGCACCAGTTTGGTTTGTAAACCCAGAGAGAGAAGGTGTCTGCCAAGGTGAGCTGCTTCAGGCTGGTGAAAGGTCCAGTGACGGGGGTGACAGAGGAGCTCATGCGCCTGGCAGCAGAGATAGACAGAGTGAGGAAGTGGAGTGGGAGACAGTGGAGCAAAACTCCCCATCCAGCAGAATCAAGGGCTTAGAGCAGCTCAGCCAGAACAGATGCATAGGACATGCAATGCAGAAGCGAGCGGGTACAAAGTAAATAAATAAAGACTCAGGGGTGTGAGATCCAAGAATAAACCAAAGATTTTTGCTTTCTTTTCTTCCTTCCTCCCTCCCTATCCACCCACCCATAGTAACAGAAACACATAAGAGGAAATGAATTTCAGGAACCAGGTCTGGAGAGGAAGACGCACTCCTTGCTGCCTCCTGTTATGCTTGGCTCGAGCTGGACGGACACACCTGGCCTTCCAAACAGGCACTATTTATACACCTCCTTCCCCACAGTGGTGTGTTCCTCTCCCCACTTCTCCCCCCACCTCGTCTGCTGGCAGCCTGCCAGGGCAGGATGGAGAAGAGACCCCAGTGCTGCGTGGAGCAGGCGGTGGCTGGCCACTTTCTGCTGCTGACACATGGAGCTGCCAATCCATCACCTCCCAGCACTGGCCGAGCCTTTCCTTCTCCAGTGCTCCTGGTGCACGTGTTGCTGCTGTGGCTGAGCTGTACCTTCCCTCTCTCGGATGCCCTGGGAGCATCAGAAGGGGACCTGCTTTGTGGGTGCTCCCTGCTTGCAGCAGTTCTCCCAAAGCTCCACTTCCCTTAGTTCCCTGGTGCTGGAGCTTGTCCCCAGCCCATGGTACCTTTCATGCTCAGGTGACTTATAGCAAAAATAAACTTCTCTAGATGACAAATTGGAATTTGGATGCCCCAGATTGGGGATATCATGCCGTTTTCAATGCTGTGCAGCAAAAATGGAGCAGGTAACTCCATGCCAAAAAAAGAGGGAGTTAGACCTGGAAATACTAGCTAAATGTGGGCTGTGGGATAGGAGCAGAAAAGAAGCAAGTCAATAGGCATGGTCAGCTTCATTTCTCCTTGCAAAAGAAACTGGCCAAGTGGAAGTAAAACCTAGTTTGCCCATACCACTAAATCTATTTTTCTAATGGTAACAGAAACCAGGCTTAGAGGTTTTTCTTGACCAGCAACTGCAGTGGAGACACTCATCAAGAAATGGAGCCAGTCCTCCACATCTACTTTGTGCCCCATGCTCAGCTTCCCTTAGACTTCAGAACAAAGTTGGCTAAAGCTGTTTTCAGCCTCTGCATTGCAGCTGGTCCAGCATCAGGACCTTGCTGGTGGATCTGCAAATCCTGCTCGATACAGCAACCAGGAAAATTACCATGGAGGAAATTAGAGTGTAAACCTGCCGAGCCAGCAGCTAGTCAGCAGTATGTGCCCATTCCTACCCTATAGTACCTGCAAGGTGACCTCCCCATAAGTGGAGGAGAGCAGTTCAGTTTAATAAACCAAACTGGGTGTTTCAATCACCTTGCCTTCCTCCTGCAGTGATAGCTAGCATTAAAATGAGAATATAAAGAATAAGCCAGTAAATTAAAATGACCCAGCTCTATGATGTTGAGAAAATCTGCAGTGGAGTTCTGACTTGCTGACACACAGAGCATCCTCAGCTCCCAGTGGCCTCTCTGGGGTCTGAAAGCATGCCTGATAGACAACAAATTACTGACTTCTTTCTGCACATCTCTGGAGATTTTCCAAGAATTCCTGCAGGACTTTGTTGACTTTGCAACAGAAAAGTTCACTGTTCAGGAAACTAGTGATTCGTTCTGGGAAGAGTTTTCTTCCATAAGATTTGTTAACAAGGGGGAAGGGAGGCTGAAGATGGCCGTGTAGGGAGATAGTTACTTGTGTTTGAAACATGTCTGTTTACATGAGCAGGCTGAGCGCCAAGCAAGGATGTCCTCGTATTCTCCTGCAATTGAATCTTTTTCTTGTGAAATGCTTCCTTCCCTCCCAGCTCCCAGCACATTCTCAGCCATCGGGTATGAGACGACATTTGCCCAGAGGATGCTCCCTCCCCTGGCTTCTTGCAATCAACATACTTTACACAAGGGAAAGTCACACATTAAAAACATTTTTTTTAGCAGCTCTGTCATTTATACCAAAACAGACACACTGATAAATGAGGAATGATCCTTTCCCTGTGATGTCATGGCAACATGCATTTAAATTCATTTGGTAGAAACAAATGTGCTTAAACTTCTGCAAATGATAGAAAGCTTCCTCTGAAATGATTTCCATTTTCAAGGTCAGTAAGCAAAGAGTTGGTCCATGTTCCTTGGAGACAGCCTCCAATCAGAGGAAATGGTTCCCCTGTCAGCCAGCTGTTATCTGCATAGTCCTTCTCTGCTATTTGATGTGCCACGGGCTTCTTGTCACTTGACTGTGAGATATTTTCATCATTCCTCTAGCTGACACCCTTCACGTTCCCTCTTCCCTGGTGCAGAAATCCCAACATCTAACAGCAGCAGGGGATTAGGATGGATCTAAACCAGCCCAGGCTCTTTCTTATACTGTTACCACAATGCTATTTTCCCAGAACATATTTGCTATACATCTTACAACCTCTTCAACACTTTTTGCTGCAAATAAATACATTGATTTTAATAGCCACTTGAATTTGACCCAGAGGGGAGCGATTAGGTTCTTAATGAGCTATGCAGGGTACTTTCTGTATTGGCTAAATCTTGAGGTGCTTACTCAGGCAGATCGCCACAGAGGCTGAGGCCGTATAAAGCACTTCCAGATGTGGCCTGTTCAAATTAACTAGAAGACTAAGCATTATTCATTTCAGCACCAAGAAAGGAAAACCATCCTAGCTCACTGGCTGATTTGCAGCCTCTGATCTCTCTCTCCTTACACCTCCTGCCCTAATTGTGCAGGGAAAGTTGAGGAAGAACAGACAGGGATTCTAACATGGTGTCCCCCCAGCTGCCAGTGTCTCCCTCCACTTAACTCCATGCAGCCTTGAAGGTGATGTGAAGTAGTTTCAAGAAGGGAAACACCTTCCCATGTACCCCTTGGAAAATCCCAGAGTGAGCGGGATGCCCACATCAGCCTGTCCTGAGAAGGGTTGCAAAACACCTATTTGTGCGGGAGCAAAAAGCTGCATGAACACCCTGGCCCTGCTGCAGAGCAGTGTGTGTACACATGTTTGTGTAGGTTAGCATGTGGATCCCACAGCAATGAGACTGTAACTCCCTGGGTTGCCAAGCACTGGAACAGGCTGTCCAGGGAAGCAGGTGAGTCAACATCACTGGAGAACCCGGGTCTGTTTTCTCCACGTAAAGAGAAGGCTGGATTACAGGGTTGCTCTTATGCTTTCCAGGGTGTGATTACACCACACATTTTCAGTGTATTAGAGGCAACTCCCTGATGTGCTTCTTTGGCCCTGCCAGTTCCAGTGCACACCAGTGAGAATCATCCCCGAAGCCCCCAACACCATGGAGTGACGCAGCAAAGGCATTTCTCCCACATCAGATCAGCCCAAGCCTGTCAGACACAGCGCTGTTGGCACACTGCGCATGCTGACAGCAGTGTGGACCCCAAAGCCCCTGTTGTCTGGGTGACCATTACTGCTCCCAAAGTGCAGAGTTTGGGCTGGCAGTGCTCCCACTGTCGGGCCCGCAGAGTCACCTGGAGGGCAGCAGCCTGACTGCCATGGAGTGCTTTATGCTGAGCTCATATAGGGAAGAAGTTTACACACTACAGTCACTGTGAACAAGAATTGCTTCAAAGGGCTAAAAGGCAGAAAAGTTGCAAAGTTATATGACCAAAACCATATTGCATTTGTTTGCAATCCTAATAAGTTTGCTTCATTAGGAATGGGGCAATTTTATTTACACAGCACGGAGACAAGAGAGCAGAACAGAATGAACCTCTAATTTTATCAAAAGCAGAAACAGTTGCTGCTAAAGCTCAACTTTTTAATCCGGGAATATTCATGATATTGCAAGGGATTCTCTCTCTTTTGTATCCACCTCAAGAACCAATGGGAAATGCACCTTTATATACTTACAGGCCTAGAAAGATCTGTAAACAGGGAAACAGACTGAAATATCTCACTCTCCTTACAGAACTGTTTTAATATTGAGAGATACCAAGAAGAAAATAATTCTCTTAAGTTAGATCACACAATATTTCTATTAATATCATAATATATTTCTGTATTATCCATAGCTGAATAACTATAGCTGAATAGCTTGCACATAGAGCAGAAGCAACCTTTCTATATATCATAATTCTATGTGTGATATAAGCATGACGGATGTACCGTAATACAGCATAAATCAGTTTAACACCATGTATAGCCTGTGTCTGATTGTCATCAATATGTGATCTTCACAGCTAACACAAGTAAAAGTCACAGGAAAGAAAAGTGTGAATAAAGAGGGCAAATGTAATATGGCCATGGGACACTCAATACAATTGCCCGTACAGGGTGACACCCACCACAATCTACCCTGCCACTAAGACCAACTTCTGTGGGCCCCTACAGCACCAACGGCAAGGCAGGGCAAGGGGTCAGAAGGAGCTTTTGCTAGGCAGGCAGAATTTGGTCTACATGGACACAGAACTCTGCAGAATCTTTTATAGCTTTCAAAAAGGTCTTGCAAAGTGCACAGGGTCCACCACCGTGACCCAGCTGCAGCCCTGGAATCATATTCAGGGGTTGAATCTCTGCTGATTGGCTCAAAGTTGCCTCAGCACTCCTTGAAGCCGATGAGGTGGCTTAAAGCAACCTTAACACTGGGACTGTCTCAGGCAGGCACAGTAAACTAGAAGAGAAATTAATATATTGAAATGCAATTAGAGACACAAGCCTTACTGTAGTAGCAGTGATCTTATTAACCTTAATACCATCCCAAAGAGAAAAAGGAGAGAGAAAACTCTCTTCTGTCTGTTTCTTTTGAACAGAACAGGTGAACAGAAAGCAATAGCTGGTCTGAAAAGTGATGATGAGACTGGTTTCTCTTTTTTCTTGCATGTTGCAATTTTCAAAGAGTGGCTGCTAAGTCAGCCTGCGCTTTGCAATTTGTTGTATGCAAACAGCAACTGTTTCCTCATGTATTTACTTTTCTCTTTTATTTGACCAGTTCAACCAAATGCTGCCTTACCGAAAATTCAGATGAGTTCTGCTCAAATAGTAAAAACAAATAAATGAGTATATAAATACTATTGTGAGTAAAGGAGCTAAATATTTCTCTCTTGGACTTGTAGGAAGTCATATTTATTACTGGTTTTGAACACTCAGAAACCTGTTAGCATTGGTGGGAATGCTCACAAACCCTGATCATCTTGTTGATTTTTGCAGGATTGCCGGTGAATAAACACATTCTGAAAATGCAAAGCCAACCATCCAGTACCAGAAACAGGACTCTGTGACTTGTATGCTCACTCGTGGGCTAAGAGGGTCATACTTTAGCTCGGCTGTTGAAGGTTTGATGCAAGCACTCTGCTGACAGCTCAATGCATATCCTTACATGCAATAACAATCATGTCTTTCTTTGTATTGGTGCCTCATCAGTTGATTCACCTCCTCTGGATGTAACACCGATGTAATCAATGACAATTCAAACAAGTGGAGGAATTAATCCAGAGTCTCCCGTGACCGAAATCATAATTGGGTCAAAAATGATTCATGTTTCAAAATGGCAAAATCCACTCTCAACCTTAACTAAAATAACCAGCATTGCTAGAATTCAAAATGAGATCCTTCCCTTCAGACCCCAGCAATAAATAAGCCCCCTTTTCCCACCTCAGAAAGACGTATCTTTTTCCATCATTCTTGATTTTAAAGACTTTGACTCATGAGCTAATGTGACTTCAGGAAAAAGACAGAGAATATATAGCTATTCTTGTTTTTCTCTAGAAAAATTTTCTGTGGGTCATTGCAGCTTTAATTCAGAATTGTATTGACTGATTTCTTTCTGCATCCTAAGGAGTTGCTAAGCAACATGGATTCTCTCTCACCATGCATTTGTCAAGACATAGAAAAGCAGGAAGAAATAGGAAGAGATTCACCTCTTCTAATATATCTATCAAGCCAGAGAGTACCACTTACTTCAGTATCACCCAGACTTATACTATTGATATATTATTCAATTCCTCAGTGCTGTAGCCAGTTCTAGAGTCTCGGTTCAAAACCAATGAAGGTCTGATTTTTGTTCTCATGCATAAGACACTGTTGAATGACAACTTTCACCCAGGAGAGCATCCTTAGCCTGTGGCTCATAAATCCACTCATAAATTAGAAATAGGTAGTGGTCTATTGTGCCAAATTCTTAGGCTGCTCTTCTCATGGAGAGCAAAGGGCTGGGAAATGAGGGCTTGGCCATACTCAGCCTGAAGCTCTCTGAGGTCTTCAGAAAAGGCAAGTCATTCCAGGCAGTCAGCACAGCCTGAATGCTACCATTTTGGACCTGACAGACATTGCACTTGTGGCTTGTAAGCCTCTGCAGTAACGTGATCAATCAGAGAAAGGCTGGCGATGCTGTGATGATCACCATGCACTGTAGTCTATATATTCAACATAGGCTCTCGATGGTTTCTTGTCCATGCTGCTTGAAAGACCTGTCAGAAGCCTTCATGTAGTCACCAAACTTGCTGAAAAAAACCCCATATATTCCATTTTAACATCTAACATGTTCTCCAAGACAGCGATCACCAAATTTTATGGATTTTCTTATTTTCTTTGCTTTTTGGGAAAATGATTCTTTGCTGAGTGGTGCTTCATTACACTGAATGTTTTGTGTCTACCTCACCTGAGAAAGGAGAGCTGCATTTGCCACCTACTTCTCTTGCACTTTCAGAGTTGTACTGCAAATAGATTTATACAAGCAATAAAAATACCCTTTTGTTGTTGTTGTTGTTGAAGAATTCAGACAGAACTTGGAATACAGAGAAGTGAAGCCAAATTTTGCAACACATCACACTAAGGAAAACTAGGAAAAAATCTATTGACCTTAATGTCTTGATGCTATGTATAGTCAATGAAGCCATTCCTTACTTACTGAGCACAGAATCTGGGCTTCTTTGCTGCACTTGAGAGGCAGATTTTTTCCCCCTGAAAGATCTATTTGTAACTTCAGTTGACAACACCTGTCTGAGGCCTCTCAAACTGGACAGCAGATAGGTGTTATTGATTGGCTTTACCCCTGTAGTTTGTTATACGGTAAGTTCTGTTTCTCCTAAACAGCCTTTTGAGGGGCAAGACGAGCAATTCCATTCACTTATTCTGAAATTAAGATCACAGTAATGTTTGGAATATTGTAACAGAAAGTTGTAAAAGTCTGCTCTCATTTCAGAAACTTTGTCAAATGTGGATGTGGCTCACTGTGTCTTGTGGGACACTAACTGCAAGATTTGGAGTATGGCTTTAGAAATGCATTCATATTGTTAAACCGGTTTATTTTGAATGTAGTTATAGCTCTTGATGTCCACCTCCTGTTGCTCTTCCCACATTTATTGTCAGACACTTGAGTAAAAAACATTTTAGTATATACTGTGGGTTTTAATTATATACTGGATGATGGTGTATAGAGATGTATAATCACAAATGGGTACACCAAGTCCCTAACTATAGAAATTAACCTAAAGCAAGTCAGGAAAAGGAAGAATTATGTATGACCCCCTGTGGAGATTTAAAAGAACTTGAAGTGCTTCCATCAGCCCACCCCATGGTGTGATGGATGAGACAGAGATCCATTTTCCTTTGGGCAATTCAGTGAGGATTTCCAAATTCTCTGGAATTCTTCAAGGTGCAGAAAGCTCCACCAAATTTCTCAATCTCAGCTGGATGACTGTAGACAGATTGAGTGGGTTTGTAGTACAAATGCAATCACTGCACACTGGGAAATTCCCATCAATCAATAAATAACAAAACTTTTCAGGTCTGAAAATCTGAATACAATTTCTGCAATCTCAGTCCCTGCTCTTGTCTTGAAAAATCAATATGATACACAAATCCAAGCCCTGCTGAATATACAATTCAATTTACTGCTCTGGTGAAAATTTCTGTGCTTATGAGCCACTCTATTCTCAGTAGGTTTGAATACTCATATGAACAAGCCCTGTAAAAGGGATTTTGGGATCAGGCTGTATTTATTAAAAATTACAAGCTCCCATTTTTTCCTTATTTTTTCAATTGTGCTGTCTTGGGCTGTAGAGTGCTGGTAATGTGTCTGAGTCACAGCCTCTGTGTATGTATGTGTATTTATATATAGCTCGCTGTATTTATAGCTGTGAATCTTGAGTCTGGTACAGCAACGCAGCGAACAAAGCAAATTGGAAAAGCACTTTTCTTAAGCAATAAGAAGATATGCTATCAGTGCCTTTCTGCACAATTACTGCCTGCCCCAGGCACTGCTCTAAGGCACAGAGTCAAAGGTTGGCTTTCTCAACCACTCAATAAATACTTTAAATATCATTCTTATTGCTACTTTGACATGAAAAAGGGAGGGGAAGGGGCAGAATTAATAAGTGTGTGTTCATTAGAAGTTGTCACTGAAGTTCTTCACCTGCTCAGATCATCCTATGAGAACCTCAGAAATTTTTACAAACACTGTTGAATCACATCTCACCACACCTGTGAGACTTATAAGCCTGATCTTGAAGGCAGCACTTCTCTTTCCATGAATGTGCCTGGAGTTTGGCTCAGTCACTCATTTTAATAAGCATCTGCAATTTTACAGAGAAAAAATTAGTAGGGAGGTTAATTAACTTTGCCAGATTCACGCAGCGAGTTGTAGCAGCTGGGAACAGAGTGGTCTCCTGACTTCTGGTCTGGACTTCATGGTTGGGTTGACATTTGCCACCTCTCCTAGGAAAATAGACTAGGAAAATAATCTAGATCAAAAACTGTACTCTTCCCCAAGCTAATTCTTTGAGAGCCCCTACCCACTGATGTGTTTGAGAAGAACCAGTTTTCTGTACTGAAGTTTAAACATATTAGTGGAGATATCTGCCAGCACCCCCCATTTCCTGAGACACAAGTCTCTCTTACGAGGAGATGTTATGAGTCAGTAAGAACAATGCTCTGTTCAGTCATCCTATGACAAATTTGAAAGATGAAGTAATTTTACGAATACTTAGAAATGAACAAAAGCTGCAAAACTTGGTAGACATAGGATGGAAGATTTCAGCCTCAAAACGATGTGAAAGAAATTGATAAAACTGTTACCTTTGACAGCAAAATGGAAAGAGAAACTGCTTTGCAACGTTATTGGTAATATCTGGTAGTGCTTGCACACTAGAAACAGCACATCACAATGAAAAAATATTCATTAAAACGTTTAACATACCCTAGTCTTTGCACATCATGTTCACTGTCTTTTTTTCCCTCTCGTCATAAATTCCAGAATACACAATGATGCAATGCTCATATCTCATTCCCTACGATTGCGCTGTAATGCAGACCTAAACCCCAACCTCATATTTTCCCCCAAGCAGAACAACACTGCACAAAGTTTCCTGGAGCACAGCTATATGCCAGGCAAGTTCTTTGAATACACCATGGTTTTGCATCAAAGTGAGAGAGTGAAATACAGGCCGGTATTTGTTTCATTTTCTGCTTGCCAGTGACCAAAGTGCCCTTCGATAGTTCCCTGAAAACTCAAGGAGAACTTTCTATCCTGAAAATAAATAGATAAATAGATTTTTTTTTTTTAAAATCTATTTCATTTTGGTGCTTCAGAATGCTAAGCCAAATTTCTCAGTATAAAACCTGCTGTGGAGCTACTGACACTTCTTCCATAATAGACCCAAAATGAACATATCCCCCAGTTCACTCTAATTCTTCCCTTGTAAACCTTTCAAAATCACAGATGTGGGTGTAGCTGATGAATGTGTGCTCTTTGCTTTTTGCAGAGGGGATTGCAGCATTTTTAGGGTGCAACACCCTTCACTGTCACAGAGTAAGCAGCATTCCTGCATGGAATATATCCTCTAGGCTGAGTTATAGCCAAATCCAGAGGTGGACAGCAGAGTCTCTACCAGCAGCTGGCATGCAGAGGTGTGACTCCAGGGTCTTCTGTGCTGCTGGCACAATGGCAGGGGCTGCTTTTGAGTCACCAACTCGCTGTGGAGCTCCTCACTGTCTCTGCATCAGGTTGTCATCCCACCAGCTTCTCTGAGCAACACCACCATGAAAACATCATTATGAAGATCCTTCACAAGTTACAATAGCTGCCTTAGACCTGTATTTTGGTTACACGAATCTCATTATTTCCATAATAGATATACACATATACGTGTATATATTTCTGTGCATGTGTGTATCTGAAGGTACAACATCTGCACCCAGGAGGGTGCGTATTTTTGGGTGCAATCTGAGTTGAAATGCGTTAGGCATGTGTCTATACTGTCCTTTCTCTGTCCCTGCAGATACAGCTGTGAGCAAGAGTTGCTCCAGTATGTCTGGTGTTTGACCACTGTGTGAGGCTGGATCCAAAGTCCTTTGAAGTCAGTGGGAGTATTTTCACGGAAGCTGCTGGTCTTTGGGTTTGCTTGATGTGGCTTTAAAATCAGAACTGAGATGGAGAAGGGGAGGGCCACACCACTGCCACCAGGGTGGATATCACCTCAAACCATGGCCAATGGCACAGGGAAACTGAAGGAATGATTGTCATGGAAATTTTCCAAGAGGCAGAGTGGGGTTTTTCCAAAGTTTTGGTCTCAGGGATTTACTGTAACAACAACCAGGGAAAAAAAAAAAAGATTAAAAGTGACATAATGGTTCCTGCATTTGTGAAGAAGAAAAAGCTGTGGAAAGAAATGTTGACTTCTCTTCATCTCTCTCTGTGGTGGAAATAATGTCTGATTTTGCTCTGTGACCTTCCCATGAACTTCCTTTGAAATCATAATTCACCAGACATCTACAGTGACTGCTGCCTTCCACCTCCGGCCACTCAACAGGGGAGAGATGTCAAGTTTTTCCTCTCTCTTGGCCTATAGAGATACATCAGTCTTTTTGGGGACTGTGGGTGCTCCTCACCCAACATTTCTGTGCAGCTGGAGCACCTGGTGAGAAGGGTGGGAGAAGACATCTGGTGTGCAGTCCCACTGCAAGCTGAGCCACCTCCCCAGAGCTGCTCCTCTGTGGGGAGCATGAGGAAATCACCAGCAAAATCCAGTGCAGGTGGTCCTTCATTCTGCCTACAGAACGAATCTACAGTTTCTGCTACAGAATCTACAGTTCTTCTGTCAGCACTGGAGAACAGAGTCTGCAAACTCAAAAAGCACATCATTATCACAGGTATTTTTTGTTTAAATTACTATCTTTTTGTCTGGTCAGAGAGCTGCTAGTACCCACTGGCAGTGGAAGAGATACAGAAGAAAGCATTTCCCCTCTGACTATGGGAATTTCCCTTTGTTGTAATCCAAAATCATTGCAATAAATTGGAAGGTGAGGGGAGGTGGATTCTCATCTCATGCAAAACTGCCTCATCCTTTGGCTTCGTTTAAGTAGCAAGAATTCACATCCTCTGAGGGCACAGATTGAGCTTGGCTGATCTTATAGCCAGAGCTGATCTTATGGCCAGAGCTGATCTTATGGCCAGAGCTGACCCCCAGGCACAGCAGGTGAAAGAGCCTCTGTTAATGGCTGCTGTGGATGAGCTGCCGTGCCTCGCCATCTGGGCACGAGCTAAAGCTGGGAATGCCCGTGCCCTTCCCCTCTGGCATCAGGAAACCAGACAAGGATTATGTGCAGTAAAACTCTGCTCTATAAATGCGTGTTTCTTGGCTTGTTACACTGATGACTTACACTCGTGTTTTGGTGCAAACCTACACTGTTTGCTCTCAGATTGCCTTTAAATGCTTCAGGCTTTTAATTAACAGCAGCGGCAACAAAACACTGTCAATGTTGGTGACATTCAGCTGCCATTCTGATGCCAGCTGCTGTGTGCAGATCTCAGGGAGAACATGGCATTTTGGGCACTTCAGCTTCCCTGAGAAAGTGGCTGGTGTATCACGATAGATGATATGTCACAATATTGTGATAGGTGACAATAGCTGCCATACTGCCTGCTGTCAGTGTCAATGCAATGGACAGTAATGATGACGGCAAGCTGTGTCCTTAGGAGAAGTTTGGGCATAAGGAAAGTAACCTGGGTAAGCTCTTAGGTGCACAAGCTAAGGTCATAGTAGAAGAGTGAAACATTTCAGAAAAAAAAAGAATAAACCTGACAGGTGACTTCCCTCAGCTCCTCTCTTGTCAGTTTTAGGAGCCGGAGAATTTCCACCTGACCCTGTCTGTCCTCACAGGATGCAACAAAGTCTTACATTAAAAACAAGTACAGGCTGATCAACATAGTCCTCTGCATTTTCACTCTGTACAGCCTCATCATCTTTTAACTCTGCTATATTTCTGATTTAACAATGGATCCAGAGAATTACTTTGGTAACTCACAAAACCTTCTTACCCTGGCTTTCAGTTTGCCCCAATAGCTCTGCCAAGCACTTCTGGAAAAAAGGAGTACCTGTGCAGCGCTGAGGGTCCCCGAAGGGCACATTCCTCCTGGATCTGCAGCACCTGCTCCTGCGGTCAGCCCTCACTCCTGCTGGGAGTCTTGCCAGCCTCAGTGTGCTCACTCCCATGAGTAATTGCAGCTCGCCCCATAAGGATTTAGCCTTGTCACCAAATTTAATCCAGTTCTGGAGGGCCAATGACTGAGCCAATTGTTTTGTTTTGTGGCTGGCTTCAATAATGCCTCGTATTGGCTGCAGAGACTCTGGCTATTAGCAGCTGGCCCTACCTGGTTTGTAATGGATGGGTGGAAGAGACAGTATGAACTAACTCACTCTCAGGGTGCACTTAGTGCATCACACCACATTATCTCCCATTTTCAGCCATTTGTTGTTGAAACCTTTTCTCAGGTAGCTCATTATATATTAATGGGAAAGATCCTAGAAATCTCTCTTATTCTCCTTTGCTGTAAGAAAAAAATAAAATTATGAAAGCGCTTCTCTTGAACTAGTGCTTTCTTTTGTAAGAGAAATATTTTATCTAGCCACTGAGACAATAATTTGTTTTCAAAAACAGGAAGAAAAGTATAAACAGTATGCAGCCAGAGCAAATAATAGAGGGGGTATGCCAACTGCATTCCCAAATGCACACATACAATGTCTGTGAACAAAACTGCAATAGTTATGATTCCTGACATTCAGAACTGTCACACCATTTCTTTTAGGCTTAAGATTTATGAAAGATTAGTGATGATAAAGACCTACCGCCAGTTCTAAGCAATCTGGGGATCTCCTGCCTTTTGGAAACTGTCCCCAGTGTTTGTTGCAGAAGAACAGAAGCCGGAGTGGTGGATGCAGAACATGGGGAGGCAAAACTCTCTGTCTTTGCAGATCTTTGTCACCCTTCCCGCTGTTAGGAGTGGAACTTCTGCACATGCAGTGCAGAGTCTGCAGTGGAAGAAGACAGAAGGATTTCCCTGAAGAAAAGCACTGCAGGGCTCTGGTGCACAGGCTTTAGCAGATCCTGATGCAGGGCTGTGGGATGTCTCAGACCTCGGCTGTCCCCAGCCCTCTGCAAGAAGGTACCAACCCCAAAACAGCATCTGCACACCAGCTCCTGTGCCAGCATTGCAGCCACCCACATTCAGCCCTAACATGAAAGTGCAAACTCCTGAGGAAGGTGAGTTTGTGGAGTTGAGAGAGAAAGAGCAGCAGTGGGACTGGTGTTGACAGTGTCAGGGCAGTGATGCTGGCAGAGGGCAGGCAGAAGCTTCTGGGTTGCAGATATTGCTGCCCAAAGAGTCTCATCAGTGCATGCCAGCCCAGACCCTCATGCACTCTTCCTTCTGCTGAATTTGGCTATAGCAAAATTCAGGTAGGGCTGCTTACATTTTCTGGGGCATGGCCCACTCTTATCTGTAAGGAAAGGGCCAAATGCAGGAGGACAGGCTGGCATGAAAAGCCAGTCATGTATAAATGAGGTTCTCACTGCCCGGTCTCACCAGTGGTGCATGTTGTAGCCTGTAAGAACCTTCTTTGCTCACACCAAACTGCTTTAGGTGATGTGCCCTCTCCGGCCCTTCCTTGTGCCCTGTACATGGGGTTTGTATAACATTTGTTGTAGCATTGGCTTGAAACCTACTAGCCTGCAATGGGGCTCGGCATCAAAGGGCATCCCAGTAGTGCTGGCATTGGTTAGACCCAGCCACAACAGAAATCCACATCTCCACACAAAAAGTGCAAGTGCAAAGCAGTGTGATGATTTTGGCTAAGAACAGGTTCTCATCTCTTCAGTGAATAATTTTTTCCTTTCTTTCTGTTTACCAGTCCCAGGTATGAGTAGGCTGTCCCAGCAAACCATGTTCCCACCAAGAGGACATCTTGTCTGTGCCCTGGAGAGCACTTCAGTGCCTTCTGCCACCACACAACATGCAGCCTGTCACCCAGGGGGTATCTGCTCTGCCACTGAGTGGGGACATCAGTGCTGATTTGGGGACATCTCTTATGGAGTTTCCTGTCAGGCAGCGCTCATGCTGACTGGCATTGTTGTCAGCCCCTGAAAGGAGATGGAGGGGTGACCATCAGAGGCACACAAGGCTATTCAGTGCTCACATCTCAGCGGAAAAATCAGGGCAATTAATTTGAGATGAAGAGGCTATGGTTTGGTTTAAATGCCAGTGAAGGAAAGAGGAGGATATTTGGAAGTAATGAAGAATTAAAAAATTAAAAGTGAGGGAAAAACCCTCATGATATTATTGTTTAAAGCTGAAGAGGTCCTGGAAGCATGAAAAGCGTGAAAAGGTGAGCAGGCTCTCCTCCCATGCTCACTGGAAGATTGATCCTCATTCTCAGCTATCAATTATGTATCCATAAGAAATATTGACTCTCGCTCTACAGCAGGACTTACATAAGTGCTCCAAACACGTCTGTTTGCAGACATTGTGATCTGTGTCTTTGACTCTCTGTACCAGTCTTGTTATAAATGATGAGCCAATAAATACTCTCGGAAAAGTTTTTACGATGTTTCAGTTGACATTTGGGAGCTTCAAAGAATCACATAGGGCTGGCTTCAATCTATATGCACTGTTCTTCATTGATTAGGTGAGCTCATTGATTTCTAGCAAGATCAAAGGTAGCAGACAACCACTGGAGAGGTTAAATATGGAGAAGACCTACTAAACCCATTTGCTGGTTACTTGCTGTAGTAGAAGTTGCTTTTCCCGTACAGCAGCCAACAAAATATCACTTCCACTTTTACAGGACTCCAGAAATGGTCTGAACATGTACTGGCAGGGTTTCTTCCTCCACCCCTGGCAGCTCCTGGGGTTAAAAATTTTCTTATGCAGTTTGTCCTCCTACTAGCCACAGATTACTTCTTCCATGTGCTTCCATCATCTCTGGTCGTGCTTCTCTCTTGCATTGGGCTGCCCATATGAGCATCATTTTACTGATCCCCTATTGAAGAGGAACCCTCGGCTTGCAGGAAACAGGGAGGTTCAGAGGGAAATAAAAGCAGTCCTATTGGACTAATCCACACGGGTCTTATGAGAGCGTTCCTAACAATGGCCAGCACCAGATGAATTGAAGAAACACATAGAAAGGGTAAATGAAAAAAAAAAAAAGAGCCTTTCGTGATGGCATCTGGCAGTCCGTAGATATCTCCTGAGCTGGTGTTTATGTCAGGGTCTTTGAGTGTGAAACCCTTTGATGGACTATTTTCCCATGAGTCTGTCTTCTTTTTGAAATGATTTGTGGTACTTGTTCAGCCCAGACAGGTGAGATGCATTTTGCCTTTACACTGCCCTCCAGACTCCTTTCCAGTCTGTGGCCACTCAATATACAATATTTTTTTGAGTACCATTGCTGAGTGGGTTTTTTTTTCAGCTAACATCTGCATTTGGGGCTATTTTCTTCAACTCTATTAACTAGCATTTTTTGAAATGAACATCCTTAATTGGATCAATTTGAAAGGATATTAATCTTCTGTCCATTTATTCAATCTCCCATTCTCCCCACTGGGGTTCACAACCCCTCTGAATCTGAGTGCCGTGAATGAATACAAATAATATAGAGTACGCATACGATCTCAGATCATTAGTGAGAATGTTAAATAAGATTGGGTCTAATACTGATCTCTGGAGCACCTAACTTTCCAGCTATTCCCCATCTAACCATGCTGATGACTAATGATGCCTTCTACAGCTAGGCAAATGAGGTTTTGGCTTACTGCCAATCCCAAAAAATCAGGAGAAAGCAAGAGAGGAATTGGTTTCAGTCATGCTGAAAAGGGGAAAAAAAATAAACACTGTCTGGTGAGTCAAAAAATCACCTGTATTCAGTTTGGATCAGATGGGGTTTTTTCTAACTTCATTTAAATTATGGTTTCACTTTTGTTTAAAACATTATCAAGTATTTTAATACTTGCTTAGCTGCACATTAAAGCAAAAATTCTCAATAAAAATAGTTCTGAATTTGAAAATACAAAAGCTGCTTCCCAAGTGATCTCATTGGATGTTGGATTTTTTTAATATGATTACTTTTGCAAGACTGAAAAGTTTAGGAAAACTCAGTACGTAGAAAGGGTAACTTGGTTCCTGAAGAATTTAAATTTTTCATCCCATCTAATCATGGCCTGGTACAAAATAAAATTTTAGTTAAAAAATGTCATCCATTTCTGATCATCTTCTACCAGGTTTTAATTTATTTTCTTTTTTGATATCTGTGGCATGTAAATGGAACAGCTAATTACAGTGATTTTTCTGAGTTGTGAAGCATTATTTCTTGCTGTTACAATTAATAGTATTTACTGTATAAATGCCTAAGTGTACTTATCTGTGGCCAGGACCCTGTGACTGGGCTCAGAAGCAGCACAGGAGAGTAGTCTGATGCTTCCACCGAGAGAATGAAGCTGGACACTGGCTATAGCAGGCTGCAACACACAAAAATTGAGCCCTGGGATAGCAGGAGTTTGGTACTTTTTACTACCTTACGGTTTGTTTCCATTGGATATAGTTAACCAGGGATTAACTAGTTGAAAAAAAAAGAATAAAGGAGGGTTAGACTGTCTGTGTCAAGGCAGAACCTGCTGAGAGGTGCAGGTGTGAACTGAAGATGAGCTCAAAAACCTTGAGGTACTGTGAGACTCTGTTCATTTTTGTCTTCATGTCTAGTGATATACAAATACACTCTATGACTACTGGTTTTATATTTTGTGTGAATCATGTAATTACAATTTTTAAAAAATAAAATTGATGACATTTATTCACTTTCTGCTCAATCTGTGAATTGGTTTTGACTGTATCTTTAGGCTGATGTCCTCTTCTGGCCAGGTATTACACAGCTTTATTTTATTTCTGAGCTTTTTCTCCTGTGGTCCCTGTTCTTATTGAGAGCCTGAGGATCAGAGCTAAATGAGCTTTCCTCAGTGTGGGAGTTGGCTCTGGGATAGAGAAATCAGTGGTGGCTGCACAGCAGCACTGTGCTCCTCATTATGCAGCACTGCCAAGCTGCTCCAGGGCTGCTCTCCCCTTTCGGGCAGAAAGTAGCCCTGAGCCTCTTCAAGATGAGATGCGGCCTGAACTGCTGCCTCCTCTCACCCTCCTCTTCCTGCCAAAGTGCCCTTTTTGCCAGCAGGACAGGACAGCCCTCCTGCACAGGTAAGGCAGCTTGCAGCCTTGCAGTCTCAGAGCAAACAAAATCTAGGACACCTGTGTCTTTGCGTAAACTCATTCCTCCCTCAGTGGATGTGAGCGAACCCAGTCTTGCCAATTACTCATCCCCTCACACATGCCTGCCCTCTCTGCAAAGCTTCCTCCTTGTTTTTCACTGATGCCCCAGTTAAGAGGTAATGGGATATAAAGCTTCAGGCAGAAAAAAGGAGAAAGATGCTGGAGAGCTGTCCCAAATGGCAGACCAGAGCCTGCTGATTATATCCAGACTGAGAGTCCTCAGTACGCGTGTGTGGAGGAAGGGGAGAAGGGAGATGCTTATTAGACCGAATGGGAGTTCTGCGCGCGGAAGAGGAGCGCTCTGCGGCCCTGAGGATGTAAGGAAGATTTGCTAACTTTGCTTTATAGTATTCATGCAGATAAGGAAGACTCTCAGTCTCCAATCATAAATCGGTATTATACAGTATACTCCCAAAGGCCATAATTACTTCCAGAAGCAGAAATTTGAATGACCCAGATAATTAGTTCAGTGCAGCTGGTCCAAAAATTATTTACATAAAAGCCAGTTTTACTTGAGGGGGAAGAAAAACAACCTTGCTACCAAAAGCAAATGACCCAGTTAGCTTCATGCAATGAGTCTGAGGAGACAGAGCATGAGTGGCAACACGGTGGCCTGTGCCATCGTCTCTTCCCTCTTGTTTTCAGAGGACAAACACTGACACAATGAGCCTCTCTACAGACAAACAGGCAGGCAGACAGTGAAGAAACAGTGCGTGAATTTGACCTTATGCTTTCTGTGAGTCAGTCTCAGGGAGATGTGAAGGTCCATGGCATCCAGAGGAAAACCCTTCCCCTGCAAGGTGCAGGCACCTAGGGAGCAAGGGGCAAGGAGCAGAACAGCTCTGCTCCAGGCGCTGGGGCAGCTGGTGTCAGTCCTGCCATGCAGGATGCAGCTGGAAACTAATCACTGTGGTTATCTGGATTAATTTTTAACCAAAACGAGTTCCTCTGTCCAGCTTAGCACATAGCTGGGCAGCAGCAGGGGTGTCCAGGAAGGGAATGCCCAGCAGCAATGTGGTTAAGTTCTCCAGGGGCCTGGCACTGATATTTCAGAGACTTCCCTCTAACTGCTAGGTTAAAAAGCAAAGAAAGGATATGCTTATAGAAAACATTTAATTTTAAAAACACTTGAGTGATTCAACCTTTGCTAGTGACTGTGAGCACTTTTAGCATGCACTAATGGGCACACAAACCACTGCCGGGTTAACCACTGACGTTTATTTACAATTGTGTCCCGTGTGGAGAATCCTGAGTCTCAGCTCTGCAGTGCTCTGACCCCATTCCCAGGGCCAGATCCTCTGTCCCTGCCTGAGCTTTTACCCTGCAGGCAGTGAGGATGGTGGCTAACCCCTTGCCACACCATGGGGGTCACCCAAACGAGCACTTTGGAGATGAGGTGGTTCTTGCTTCTCACTGCCTGGGACTTCCTGTCCCCTGCCCATCGGTGAATCAAGATGTGCTGCCGCAAGCACAGCAAGACACAGAGGTGCAGGTAAGCATGAAGAAGAAGGAAACCTGAACTATATACCCCCATTTATTGTGTCCTTGCGTCTTTGCCATCTTTTCAATCAGGCTGTGACCACAGAATCTGACCGTTGCTCTGCGACAAAAATATGCCAGGAAAGTGGCAAAGTTGTCCTCAGTGTGACACAGGCAATCAACTGGCATTGCCACTTCTAAGCACTGTCTCAAGGCACAAGTGGCTTTGTGCTGCTGGTTCTCAGAAAGTTTGCTCACCCTCAGAACAGAGCTCTCATCCCCCAAAAGGACCCAGAAAACAAAAAAAATCTGTGAGAAACAAAATATGATAACAATGATCTTTTGTATTCAAGAGAGAGCACAAACATGCTTATTTCAAAAAAGCTAAATTGTTCTTCTGAAATCTAGCATGTACAAATAATAACAGTAAATTGCTGTGCATCTCACCAGCACCCAAGTGCTGTTTGGTATTGCTATGGGTAGCACTTGTTACTTAAGAGCATAGTAAATAATCAGATAACATCCTCATAGCGCCACTGGATCCAATTCACCTTCCACTTACACAGCTTTTATGCTAGTATGTGCCCATTGCCATAATCAGGTTAATCTTGATTTACAGTGCAAATTGAAAGGTGAATTCGAGACCACAGAAGGCAAGTTGGAGAGGATATGATTTGCTGCAGGCTGGATCCTGATTGCAGCAACACTCGTCTGGGGTGGCACGATATCTCCACCAAGCTTAAGAGCTTCACGATTGCCGGGGTAGATACAATAGGAGTTCAGGCCCTGCCGTTCTTTGTTTGCAATGAATACGCACATCTTGCACAACGCAATGTGCCAGCAGGTTCCCTTCCCCTTCCCTCACCCCACCCTCTCTCCATGTGTCCCAGGGACTGAGGAAGCATCCCTCTTACACAGTCTGACCCCATGGGGGTCTTCATGATGTGCGTGCTGTAGACATTTTGTCCTGCCCCTTAGCCTAAAGGTGGGGCACACAAGGTTCTGGAGGAACATATTGCAGCACAGAATCCTATGAGGTGGACATGAGATGACCTTTTGGGGTGGGCGGGCATTCAGGAGACAGTTCATCTGAAGATTGGTGTAAACCCTGGTGCATTCACTTTTACGTGTGCTGCAAAGTACAACAGAAGTCAGCCTCATCCGTCAAAATGGAGCTTGCTCTGGCTCCTGGCTCTCATGCTCCTGACCCCAAAAGCCTGAGCTCACACCGCTAGTGTGGGCACCTTGCACCTCATACAAAGGCTTGGGATCAGTGGATGACAGGTTCTGGAGGAAAGATATTAGTGAACAGAAGAGAGGGTAGCTTCTGGCAGTATCAGGGAACGGATGAGAAAGGGGTCTTCAGGAACATTTGGGTGAGCAAGCAACACCATTCTCCCCAGGCTATCCTGATTTCCCAGTTGTTGTTGGGGGCCTATGTGTGGACATCTGCTGGGGTGTGTGTATTTGCATCCATCTCTCTCTTTCAACGCATGAGAACCAACCAGCTCTTCCGATGCTATCAGGCAACAGCAGCAGCAGTGCTGGTCCTCCAGGATGCCTCTCCTGGAGGAGTAGCACAGCCTGGTTTTCTGGAAGCGGCACTGTTGGTAAATATACCCTTGCTTACATTTCCTGACACATGAGGGAAATGTTTCCTCTCCTGGCCCCTCCTTGCCCCATGCAGTGTGGTGTGCTGGCAGCAGAAGGGGGCACATGGATGGGACGCAGGATGCGCTCCAGTACCACAGTCACAGCCCTCCCACCACACCCTCACGCCGTGCTGGGGCTGCAGATGGAAAACGCTTCTCTCAGTGGTCTAACCTGGCTCCCCGTCAGGGCGGCAATTCCGCTGCTGTAATGGGTATTCCCAAAATGAATCGGCCCATCCAAATTGTGTGCTAAGCAGGTCCCGAAAGCAGGGGCAAGTTCGGCAACTGCAGCGTGCCAGGAGCCAGCTGTGGGTGGTGAATGCAAAGGGCACCCAGACGGATGTGAGGAGCAGATCTGGACCTTGCACTGACCCCGACTGCAGAGATAGAGAGCAGCGGGTGCTTCGGGGCAGCTGCTTCCCTGATAAAACTCCTCCTGTCATGCAGCAGAAATAAATTTGCCCCTCTGGGCCAGCTGCTCCCCAACGTGGGAAGTTCAGGAACCTCCCTGAGGTACAAACAGACATTTCCAGCAGCAACAAAATATACATAAACATTTTAAAAGATCACTTTAAAATTCCAGCTCTCCCCCTCAGCTGCTTGCCACCATCTGATTTCTAAATGAGCAGGATTTCTCCTGTGTTCATCTTCATACATATATATATACATACACATAAGCATGCCCACCTCGTACACAAAGTACTCCCCATCTTCAAGTCAGTCTCAGCAGAGTACAGAATTAGATCCTGTCTCCACTTCATAAACTTGCCCTCTCTGTTAGTTTATATAAAGCCATTTCCACCCTGAAGGAGCTGGCATCTCGCACTCCTGCCTTCTGAATGTACAGAGCAGAGGAGTAAGGAACAAAATAGTGGGGGTGAGAGGGGATGCTCTGATTCTGCTCAGTAACATGAAACATCATGGAGTTAAATACCAACAAAATATTCAGTGTTAATGTTTAATATTACTGGGAACTTGTCAACTCCACTTACAGTCTTGGAGCTGCCATTCTCTCGCAGACTCCCATGTCTGAGCTCTGGGCCTAACATGCTTTCACATTATGTACTAGAAGGAAAAAAAGAAAAAAATCCAAGAAGTGGGGAGAGTCAGTTACTCTGTTTCAGCTACAAAGCTGGGTAGGGATTTTTTCCCTTTTCTGTTTGCAGGAATTAAATGACTCACATGGCAGAGCTCCTGAGCTGCTCCTTTTCGGGGGTTACCTCTTTTAAGCACCCCTTCTATAACGCCTGTGAGATGCTCTTGGACGTATGGAGATTTGCTTTGCTGTGCTGGGTAACCAGTCTCACCCCCACTCTGATCCCCCATTACCAGCCAGAACCGACACAGCTGTTCTGCAGACTCAGGAGCACAGAAACTGGGTGATCTGGGGACAGAACAGTTCCTAAAATAACATGAATTAAGACTTTGCCTGCCACACTTTAAAAACGACTTGAGGCTGATTTGCCTCGTGAGGGTCCTCTTGAAAAATGCATGGATGCTGTTTCACAGAGCTCGTTTCCAACCCAGGGAGTATTTCTTGGTGCAGCTCGGTGCCATCCCAAATGTCTCTCTTTCACCACTGGAAACTCAGGCGCCACAAAAACAAGAAGTCAAACCTCTTCATGATCAGTGGAAACACTGTGCATCACACTGCAAACAGAATCTGCCTGTCTCTCTGGTTTCTGTAAAATGACTTATTATCCCTCCAGGCTGAGTGGTTAATGAAAATTCAAACTCTTCTAGCTTATTCCAGTTAGGAAGAGAGATGGGTGATGCAATCAGGTATCTCTGCTGCAGTTGTGTTTATTTGGAAGGCTGTACAACCCTCTACTCCTTTAAGCAGAGGAGGAACCAAAATAACAGCAACAAAATAATTATTTTCCCTGCCCTTCACTCTCAACCTCCTTTTGTCACTACCCTGACCCAAAACTGATGCCAATATTCTGCCAAAACTATCAGACTGTTCAAACTCTCTTCTGCTTCTGTGAGCTCCGCTATTCCCTCTACACCTTTAGCCTTTTTTTTCCCTACAGCAACAAGCATGTCCACCACACCCCTGAAACAACACTCAGCTGAGGCATTGCTGTGCAGAGCAGCCAAATCCCTAAAAAACACCCAGGCTGCCTTTTGCAGGCAGCTGGAGAGGGGGAGGTGAGGCATGCTTAACGCCTCTTACAGCTCTGTTAAATGAAAGATGTCTCTAAACTGTCTTTCTCACAAAGGCTTAACCCAGCTGCAGCAACACTCCCCACATTTGTGTAATTCTTGCAGCCAAAACTTTTGGTTAAAAACCAAACAAGTAAACAAAACCAGGCAAACTTAGATTTTCGTAGTGTTTAGTGACCAGGTGCATCAGGCTCAAAATACTCATGAAGGGATGTGCTGTCATCCCTCTGAGCCCCCAAATAAGCCATGGCTGCGGGAAGATTGTAAACCACCTCTGCTGTTTCCATGCCTTTCGGCATCACTTTTGTTTTGAGCATGATCCAAGTGCCACTTCACTACTGATCATTTGGATACATACCTGCAAAACATCCAGAGGGGTCAGACCAAATCACCCAGAAAGCTGTTTCTGACAGCCAGTGAGAGCAGATGCTTCAGGAAATGTGCAAGAAAAGGGCGAAATCAGATTCATCCTTCCTCTACCATGGGCTTCCAGCTTCTGACAAGCTGAACTGAAGGATGTCTTTGTTTTGTTGTATTTAACATCCCTCAAGAGTCTTTTCTGATCTCAATCTGTCCAATCACTTTTTGCTTACATTTTGCTTTTGGCCTTCATGGCACCCTCCAGCAATCAGATTCACGATTTAATTACATGTATTTGTTAGAAATTTTCTTCCTGGTCACCCAAAACCAAACCAACCCTGAGCTTCTGGACACCAAATAAAGTGCTGAGAAATAGTAAACACCCATTCTTGGTTCATCTTCCCTCTGATATAAATGGTTCAATTTCTGTTTATCATGTTTTATCATTCTCGTCCCCTCAAATTTATGCAATAAACTTTCGAACCTGTTTGTACTTTTGCCATCTAAATTTCCTGTGGCAATGAGTTCCCAGCATAAGACTCTGCTGGTGACTTCTTTCGATTTGTTTTAGATCCACTCCTTGATTAATTCACAGGGTATCCCATTTGCAGTGTCAAGAATAGTAAATAGTCCTTCTGTCTATTCCTTCCCCAGCCATTTGTGGCTCTATAGCAGCACACTGCTGTAGTCTACCCTGGCCCCAGACATCTCTCTCTAGACCAAGGTGTCCTGGTCTCTTTAATAATAGATTGCTGCTAAACTTAACCATTGCTGCTGGAAGAAGTGGTGAGTGTGAAGGCAGCTTCTGTGGCTGTTCTCAGGGTCTCATTTTCCTATCTAGTTGGCCTTAGACACAGTGTCTTTCTGGGAAGTATTTAGGTCATAGGAATGTTAGATAGTGGAAAAAATGGGAAAGCCTATGTAAAGAAAATTTATTCTAAAACATTTTGGGAAGGGGAGGAAGTGAACTTTATTTGCAACTTTAAGAAACAAGATGTGAGAAATGTGTTCTTAAATTACATTCAAAAGTAGCGCATCCAAGGTTTTGTCAGGCACTCATCTGAAATAATTATCAATCTTTTTTTATTAATAAACTTGGATCAGAGATGGAGCTGCACTATACTTAAGGGAGCTGATGATTGTTTTTCTGTTGACATATCTTTTAAGCAAGGGAAAAGAAAAAATGGAAAGCATCTATATCACCAACTTGCAAACAAAAAGGAAAATTAAGATGGAGAAGTTTGCACAGAAATGTACAGAGAGTGTGCAGTGCAGATGCAGCAGCTATTCATGTTTACAGGTGGATAGAGAGACTATGTATCAAATATTACACAGTGACTCAAAACATCTTTATATTTACCTGAATTAATTTGGAAGGAGAATCACATAGTACTACGAGTTTTGAAATAAGAGTTCTTCCATGGAAGCTTTTACCAAAAACTACTTCTGGAAGAATAAGCAGCACCAAGAGCATTTTGAACAGAATTCCAAAATTATTGTGGTGTTTATGGATGTTTCTGAATCAGTTTTGAAAAAAACAACATTAAGGTTGTACTTAGGAGTCTGAATTATTAAGGAAATTTCTGTTTTGCTACAGCCCTATAACGTGGCTACAATTGATCTATGATCGATGCAATATCGCCTTGAATTCCTTGGTTTGTAGTTGCCAATTTCACAGTTTTGATGAATATCCGTGACTTCATGTTTCCTTCATGAGCTGACCGGAGTCATATCCTCTCGAGCATTTGTTCATTCAACATATAGGGCCTGAATTCCTGTGCAGCACTGGGTATGGTTTCCTGGCTGTGGGATGCAATTTTTAGCCAAAGAAATAGAGACTTGAAGAAACCACCTAAGCTCCCTCAGCATAGAGAGAGATATTTCCAGCAGCCACTTTATCCCAGCCTAAACTACCTGTGGGAGGTGGCTTAAAGTGTGGTGAGGCTTTGCTTCTCTCAGTTCACTGCAGCTGGACACTATTTAGCTCAGGCAAAACTACCCTATCATTTCACACATGGGATGTGAAGGAGATTTCTCATGTAGATAGTCCCCAAGGGTGTGGGTTTAGGCAGATTTATTTAAAACAGTGCAAAGGGCTGAATGCTTCCCATTTACTTAGGCTCATTATCTTAGGATGGCTGGGACTTGACTTAGAGTCATGATTCTCCTCCTTCAGTTTAAGGGCACAGGGGCATAGCTGATCATCTCAAAACAAAGTATGTTCATGGAAGAGGTTTAAGCAGATGTTTTTTGTCTGGCATTTGTATGGTCGAAGTTGGTCACTGCAACTGGGCTGGCACAGAATTACTTGGGCTGTGAGCCTGATGGTTGGGTTGGGCTGAAGGAAAATACACCAATCTTCAACCCGAGCAGCAGTGCTCGTCCCCAGATCTGTCAGCACCGATGAGACAACACTGGTGGGAACAGAAGCACAGATTGGGCCTTAAATCTTTTATTTATACTGTGCATATATTCTTATTTCTAACTGGGAGGCACTCACTTCATCGTGCCTCTGGCCCCTACATTTTGTTTCCCCCTTGAGAAAAGGTGAATATTGCCTATAAGAGGCAAACATTTTGGTTTTTTGAGATCTGCATGTATTTGAAAGCCCATTTTCTGCCCAAAAAAAAAAAAAGAAAGAGATTTTAACTACTACTCCAATTGGAAGTCGGAAGAGAAAGCTGAAAGAGATAAAAAGAAGGCCTTACTGAACATTAATGCTCTGGCACACTCATGTTGGTGGGCACTGGTCAATGCTAATACGCCATGTGGAGAGAAATGTGTCCCTTTACAAATCCTAGCACGTCAGTGGTGTATTTGAAACATATTCATCACCAGAGGACACCAGTGTGAGAAGCATTTTATTTTGCAGCCACAAATAAGATGAAACATAGCAAAAGGTTGCCAACAAAATGGGCTCTGTGGTGAACTGTTGCTGCTCCATGGAAGATCAGGAAAAAATATGGAAACTTTTAAGAAATTAACTAAAGGGGAAAAGCCCCTGCCAGAAGGAATTACCATTAATTTGGGAATTACTGGTAGCACTCTGGAGGGGAGTACCTGGAGGAGGATGAGCAAGGGGTTACTGAGGCAATTGAATGAGCAGAGAGGACAGCGCAATGAAGGGAAGATGGGCTGGAGATCCATGATTTTGGCTCTCCTGTGGGTGACAGGATGTCCCTGGGGAGGCCAGAGGCCATGTGCACCTTCCCACACACCGGGAAATGTGTCGCTGTGCTTTGGGAATGGGATGGGGTAAGTGCGTGCCATGGCAGCCCCCCTCTTCCTTCTCCTCTAGAAGAGGTATGCTGCAGTTGCTCTTGCACACAAGGTTCAAGGATTATGGATTCACTTTCAGGGTGCTTTTCTTCACAAATTAGGCTCACACAGCCTGCCCAAGTGCCCATCCATGAGTCTTCCCTGGTAACTCTTGAAGCCTTTTGTTTTCAGGCACATTGGCAGAGAGGTGAATTTTCAGAAATTTCTCATCCCTACAGCTTTTGTGAAAATAAAGGACTGTGTAGAGAAGAGAGACCCTCTTCGTTTATCTGCTGAAGGACTGACTACAAGAGCTTGGCTGTTTTTAGGCATCAGAAACCCACACGGATGAGTCCCTTCCTGGGCTTCGTTGCTTCTGCTCCACAGGAGCTCACTCACATATTAAGTGAATTTTCTCGTCCTTCCCTTTATAAAGCCAGTGCTCCACTGTAACAGGGATAATGGCATATTTCACCTGAAATGTGATGCTTATGAGAGCCTAGTTTGAAATAAAGATTATAAAAATGTAATGTCTAGCAATTGTAATATCATCCATGGAGTGGAAGAGAAAGAGACAAACAGGTATATGGCAGACAAATAGATTTCTTAATTGAACTCTCTGCTTGGCTGTATTTCCTTTAGGCAAGAACCACAGATGACTAACAATAAAGGACCATAAAGAAGAAGATTTAGGTTTTTTTAACAAAGTTAACTTATCACAGACAGGCTTTTACACTTGCATCAGCCTATACTGAAAATCCCTAAATAATTCAAAGCATTCAAGTGGTCTAACATTAGCAAAATAGTATTTTCCCCACAAGTGTTTTGTAGAAAACACGTAGAAAAGTATAAAACAAGGTGGCAATACCTTCCTCTTTTAAATACTAATAATATTTCATTCCTCTACTCCAGAGCATTTAATATCCTACATAAATCAATACCTACCTCACTATCTATCAATAAATGAATAATTACATTTCTGCCTATTCCCAGATGCTCTGAAACCATTTACTCTAGCCATTTAATCACAAAGCTGTTATTGCAAGGGAAATTCAAGCAGACGTGAATACATAAAGCCAAAAATAGAGAGCTAAGCTGAGAACTTCACCATAATAGCAGCCTCTTCCGAAGCAAGCTGCTGCTCACTTTCCCAGGAGATGTAGTAGGTATCTCTTCACTTTTCAAAACAATAACTGGCACTGTAAAGCTCAGTCAAGCAAAACAAAACTTCACTCGCTTTGCTTTTCCACAGTCAACATTTGAATGCAACAGGGAGGCCTTGCTGGTCTGATCAGGAACTCTCTCTTTCCCTGTCAAAGGACCTGGGGTCCCAAAATGTCCTCACACTGGAGCCTCAATTTGAAAGGGAATTGTATAACAAGACCCATCTGTCTCTATAGAAAAACTCGTTCATCTCAAATCAGTGCTCTTCTTCTGTGCTTTTTTGAATGACTGTACATCTGGGAAAACAGAAAATATTCATCTTCACCGCATGGAAGTTTTGGTTTACCCACAACAACAGCATCACTCGTCCCGGTTTGTTCAATGTCCTTTTGATGCCATGTGCCTGCTGTTAGGAGACCAGAGATATGCACATTAGAGGCAGGGGGTGAGGGGGGGAGTGTACACATACACACAAGACATAAGATTCAGAGGAAGACTCTAGATTTGATGTGAGAGTGGTAGTTTCTCATTCACTGAGCAGAGTTTTCCTCCAATACCATGGTGAAAGCCTTGGAGATTACTAAATTAGGCTATGCCCAAGTCAAAACACTCAACAAGTATTAACTATATAAACCTCCCTCCCACCTCAATTAAATACACACTTTTCTGTCTGTGAGAAGCATCAGACGACTTGCCAGAGTTCAGAAAGCACCGTATGTTCTCCCAACTCCCCATCCTATGCAAACCTGTTCTTCCTTCCAGACAGGCTGGGTATGTTTACCATGTCTCTACCTTTGTTTTTGCTCACCTTCCATCCCTACAGGGAGCCCTCGAGCACGTATTTATTTGCACTTTGAACCTGTGCTTGCTTGCACGGCTGTGCTTTAGCTCAAGCTGGGACCTGATTGCTTCAGGGGAGCCAGGGACGAGATTGCCTGAGCGTCAGTAAAGCTTCGGTGCCTTTGCCCACAATTCCCCCACTCACCCCAGCACATCAAGATCTCCTGCAGCTGATATCAATGAGTGGAAAAGAACCCTCCAGCAGTTCAGAGCAAAGGGTGTGCAGCACAAACACCCATGGGCAAGTGCAAAACAGTCTGATCAGACTAATACGGACTGAATGTAGCTTTCAACAACAGAAATAGTAAAAGCCTCGATGCATATTCTAATGTGTACCATGAATGCTTCTGAATGTATAGATGGTTAATATGCTGAATTTAGCTCTGGGAGGTGTCTTGCATCCTATAAATGCTAGGTTACAAAAAGCATTGACAGATGTGTGCATGTATTTGTATAAATACAGATGTCTGATGGCTGGATGGATAGCTGACTAACTAGCTAGTCTACACATCCTTAAATCAAAAAGAACAGGAAAAAAAAAGTGCCTTTAAGCTACACTTATCTTTTAACACCAACTTGACTTGTAAACCCCCAAGTACGCTGGGAGGGCTGCAGCCTTCTCTGGTTCCATCAGGTTTCCTTTTCACCGAGAGTGTGCCTCCAGATCCTGCTCTGTAGGTTCCAACACTCCCAGCAGAACAGGGAGACATGGCGGGTCAATTGGGTAGCTTGGCCTTCCGTTATTTGGCTTTAACCTGGGCAACAACAGCAAAGCTTTGGTGGGTAGGCTTTGAATGGTAGCCAGGTAAAGAGGAACTAATGACAGTGCAAGAGCCAGGAAAGGCTTGGCAATGTCTTTTTCTAGTCTCTGTGGTATCCACATTAACACGTATTTTTCAAGGGTGAACCTGTACACATCCTGTTCCTGTCACTCAGTGTCCAGTCTGTGCCCTCCACAGCTCACAGGCAGGCCAGCAACAGCCCCTGCATCCCAGCACAGACTGTTCAGACATGATCCTACTCTGAAGATAGAACTGGACAAGGAGGTCCTCTCTGACCTAAGCTATTTGCCAATGCTAAGCTGAAATCAGTGGATACTTTTGTGGTATGTCTCAGTCCCAACATGGAGTGTACCCTGCTCATTTTGAGTCATGGTGGGATACCTGTGACTCAGCAGCAGCAGAGAATTAACATCCAATTTGAAAAGAAGGAACGCTCTTGATGTGAGGAGACTCCTGAACAGCTTGGGCCAGTTGTCTTCCCTACCATCAGTGTCCACATGGGTGGAAGCAAAATAAAGAAAATTTTGGGCACAACTGCAGCTTCACTACTCCTCGTTGGGAGCATGTGGCAGCTCCCATCTGGGCCGAGTCCAGGCTATGAGATCAGGAGAGCCACCATGGCTTTACGGGGCCACAGTGCTGCTCCAGCTGCAGGGGGCGCTTTGGCTGGGGAGACACACCTGGCCTGTTGTCCGGAGCTGGGAGTTGATCCCAGTCCAAATCCACTGTTGAGATAGCATATCAAGACTAACCCTACTCAGAAATCACCACTCTGCGCAGATCTGTCTGCTTGTGGGATTTCTGCTTGCCTGGTGAAAGGGTTGGCTCCTATCCTCAGCTGAACTCTCATGGTTCAAAGTTGTGCTGGCTTTTTTGTGTATCCTTTGGGGTGAAAAATGTCTTGCAGCTGCTGCTTATAATTCTTTCCCCTATGTTTCAACATTCTCCAGATGAATGTCACCCGAAGCAGTGCTCCAAGAGCCTGCAATCATGATTGCCAATAGCCAACATCCAAACTAAAAATAAAAAGCCACAGCATGGGACTGAGAGACAAGCAATACATCCCCTGGCAAAAATCACCAATCACTGGAAAGAAAAGGACTCACCCCTCCAGTCCTATCTTCCGTATGCTTAAAGAAGCTTCCCTCTACAACCATCCTCTTCTGATGTCATCAAGAAATCAAGATGGCTTGTAGAAACCACTAAGTGAGCTGACCTTTCCCTTTGCCAAGTGTCCATGTTTAAGACGCATGAAATTTTTGGCTGGTCAATAAATACAGTGGAGGAAGAGACGATTTTTCAGTAGAACACATATTTGCTCCTTGAAAGAACCTGGGCAGCTGTTACCAAATACCTATTTTTGCCCCCAGAGCTAACACATCACCCTTTTTTTTTTTCCCCCCTTTCCCCAGTGCTTTCAACAGCCACCTTTTATGGAGGTTCATTAGACTGAAAAGATCCCACTAGAGAAAGGAAGGAAACCTAAGGAAAATATTTTCTGGGAGAGAGCCACAGTTCCGGCCTTGCTTCCTCCCGGCTGTCAGAGCCCAGAAGGGAGGAAGAGCTGCTGATGACAATGTCTCCGGGAGTCCTGGTGTGTGGATGGGGAAGGGGGCAGGAAGCAGAGCCCCAAGGCTTCTTTTCCCTGTGGAGGTGCTCAGTGCAGAGGGTGTTTGGGGGCACAGCATGGCCGTGCTGCACGAGAGGGACACTGGCTGCACACCTCGGGCTCAGGGAACATCAGCTCTTTGGACCAAGCCGTCAGGTTGCCCTGCCTCATACCATGTGTGCCACATTGCCAGCCTGGCAGAAAGAAAACAGGACAAGATTGCAAGGCTTCTCAATTAGCTCTCCACTACGTCTCAGAACTGAAACCTCAGGGTTTTGCTGGTGCATTCAATTTTGTGTATCATGCCTGAGATGGGCTGTAATATTTATTTCCCTTCTTTCTGGTTAGTATTTAACACACAAGGAGAATCTGTTCATTTGTCAGGCTGACCTTGCTCAGAATGGAGTCTAGAGACCAATCCTTTACACGCTGCCAATAGCACATATACTTTGGCTAAGTAAAGTGGTTGGTGGCAGCTGATCCACCAGTTCACCACAGTGTTAGGGCTGATCTGAGCCCTGAATTTGTGCACAGTTACCTCACAAGAAAAAGACACTCTAAAAAATAACGTGACACTCTTACCCTTGTGAACAGAAATAAAAGGCCACATCTTTGAGCAGCAGTGGTGAGATGTTTTGTTTGCAGTCATTTACCCCATGCCTGGGAGACATGAATTCTCAATCACTATTGCTACACAGTCTTAAATGGGAAATAAAGTGCTTCATGTGAATAATAATTGTTTCAAACCAGACACTAAATCCCCCAGTTGAGAACAGATAGAACTGCCTTTGAAATGAAAACATGGCTCAGGAGGGAAGGAGAAAGCTTCCAGTTCTTGTTCTCCATTTTCACAGCCTCCTGAGCTCTCCATCCCAGTCTGGGCAGTCCTGAGCAGATCATTATCCTGACATCTTGCTCCTTGGGGGAACCACAAATCCTGGCATATTCTCATTCAATTGAAAGGATCCCCAGTCAAAACTGCAGTACCTGGGCTGATTCAATAACTTGTGGCCCACTGTTTTTTGAGAGGTTGCAGAGCTAGAAATATGTTGTTTCAGGGGAGGATTTAAATGACAAGAACAAAGAACTGATATTATGTTATTAGATTCAAGACTAGAAAGAATGGAGTCTAGACATTCCCTTATTAAAAAATCAGAATTTTTGCTTAGCATTTTCTCTTTGAGCTGTGAAGGGATAATTATGAGAAATAAGTGTCTAATATCTCAAGTCAAGACTCAGTCCCACCTTCAGCCTTCTTCTCCCTCAGAGGTTTACACAGCATTTGAAGACATGTCTCCTGGGAAAAAACTTAAGATAATATTTACAAAGTCTATAACTGCTTTACAAGGGGCTCCCTTTACACTTTTGATAAGACAAGGGGATTTCAGACACCAAAGGGAGAAGAAGAAAAGTTTCAGATCTGAGTTAGGGGAGGACCAGAAAAACTTTTCTTTAGCTGATGTAGTGAAAACACCTCTTCTCTTTGGTCATTGATACCCAGTACCCACGAAGGGCTTTCCTACTTATTCTGCTGGCTGCACCCCTGGCAAGGAGCACTGATGTTACAAGTTTGCAGGCTGGTGGGGCCCATGTGAGCCATAGGAAATAACAGACTCAACTTCCAGTTAAAAAGAATCATGGTAATTTTCTTGGAGATGTGGGAACTTCCATTAGCTTTGCTGGCCAGATCCATACCATTGCAAGGAGGTAGAAGGGAGCTGTTGAGTCCTTCTCCACGTGTTCCCATTGGAGGCAGCATCTGCAAAACCCTTCCCTCCCAAGCACAGTACATGCAGGATTTGAGAAGATCCCATTTCCAAAGAAATCCTAGGAGAAAGAAATGAAAATCAATAAAAAGCAGAAGAAACAATATCCAAGAGACACATCTGACAGCTATTGCATGCTCAGACCCAACAGAGCATTTAGAGCTTTTATCTGTTATTTGTGCTCATAGGCAATAGATGCCTCTCTGAACCAAAACTACACAGAACAAACTCAGAAGGAAAATTATTTTTATTGTCTCCAGGCCTGCTTATTTAGGGACTCTGTAGCCACACATATCATCAGTTCAACCCCCATGAACACAGCACTGGTGCCCATGGCCCCGCTAAGCCTTCCCCTACCGTCCCAAAGCAGCATCACTCTGACCATCCATGTCCCAGTGACCAAATCCACCTCTGCTGAAGTTCCAGACAAAGACCCTTGGATGGATCATCCTGTGAGGCAGGAAAGCATCTCACACTGCTAATGTGAGTTTCGGCAGACCATTCAACTTGGACTATTCTGATGGGAATCAGAAGATAACACATCCTAAAGAATCAGATTTAGGTGCATGGCTTTCATGACCAAGAGTATGTTGCTCCACAAAAACAGCTTACTATGTATAAGTATTCCAAAAGTAAGGGTCTGTTCAAGGCATGGCTGCTGCTAATATTTTAGGCAGATTGACTATGTCCAAATTCACACTTGCTAGACTACGTGATTATCAAATCTTAAAGCAACCAGTGTTTCTAGTCATATTTTATCCTAGAACATGGTTATCAGCTCATATCTATGCCTTATTTACACTAGAATTTGAAATCATATATGCAAACATATGCTAAAATGCAAAGAAACCTCCTCAGCTAAAAGCCAGGCATCAGCATACATTAAAACACCTTCATCCCATCCGGAATATTCTGCAGCACTGTAACTGCATGATGATGCCAAGGCAGCTTCTGACCTGAGAGCTGAGTGCTGAAGCAGCACAGGTGACATCTCTGGCTTCCCCAGAGATCACTGCAGCACGTCTTCCAGACTTTTTCTCCCATGAAGGTACAGTGGAGGGGACAGGCTGTGCTTGCATCCACTTTCAGCAGGCCAGGTGGAGTGCAGAAGCTCTTGTGGCAAGAGGACAAGCTGCCAGAGTAGCAGGAAATTCCACTTTTCCAAGTGTCTCCTAATTAGCACCATTTCTGGAGACAGAGAACGGAATCCCAGGGTGCAGGAGTGAACTGGTTATTGAAGGAAGGCATTGTCTAATCCTGGTTGGTCTCTGTTTTCCCTGCTCTGGACAATACTTATTACATGCTGGCATAATCAGACTCTGTATTTCTCACTCGGAAATGAACTGGCTGGGGCTCAGAGAAGCACCCCTGCTCAGCTGGTGTTGTCTGACGGGGTATTCTTGCACAAATACCAGTGGTTCCATATAAATACAAAAAGAGGTGCCACAGGGGAGCTCACTGCCCTGCTCAGGATATTCGTCCCCACAAGTGCTCCAAATGCCTGCTCACGATGTGTCTGCAGGCAGCAGTTCAGCCAAGCTGAATATATCTTAATGCTTGTCAGATAGCATGATTATCACATCTCAGAGATCACGTTTTCCTCCCTAGGCCGGGGATTATCAGCCCAGCGAGCTCATCATTCCCACAGTTTTAGGGGACTGTTCCCTTTTCTCACAGCTCGCTCCCGGTCTCTCACAAACGCTGGGAAGTCTGCGCCTGCAGGTGCGGCAGCGGGAGGTGTTTGCCGTCGCCCTGCCCCCGCAGCAGCCCCGGCCCACAGCTTGGGAACACCCTTGCCTTCTCCTGGGGCCTGGCCGCCCCTCCTAGCTCTGAAGTGCCCCATAACCGAGCCCTGGTCTCTCCTTCCAGCGCTGCTCCGAGCAAGGCAGCCCCAGCGCCGAGCGCGGCTTTCCCGGAGCCACCGGGAGCATCTCCCGGAGCGGCGCTTCCAGCGGCGCCCGCATGTAAGGAAGAGCACCGCGTGAGCGCTTCTGGCAGGCGGAGAAAGGCTCGGGAGGCAGCAAACGTAACCAAAGGAGGCTGTGTACATCTTATCTGGGATGCCAGAATGCCGCCTTTATGAGCGGAGCCCTGTATTATCAGAAAAGAGGCTATTTTCGGCTTCTTAGCTCACCCTCTGGAGCAGTGGGTGACCGGTGTTGCAGGAGCTCATTTAGGAGTCAGGAGATAGAGAGGCACAGCAAAGCAGCCAGGGATTGCTGGGAACGCGGGGTCAGCCTGCATCCGCACCAGCTTCTCTGCATGCTTCCAGCAGCAGAGCAGAACCGGAATAAGGCAGGTGCCATTAAATTACGATAATTTAAAGCATCTTTTGCCTAACCTGCTAAGCTACTATTTTTTTATTCTCCCTGCACCAGAGAAGAGAGGGAATGCAATGAGGATAAATAGACATAGAAGACATTATTTAAATACCAGGATTATTTTAACACACGGTATAAAATTTAATTCTGCTCAAAAAGTTAAATAATTTATCATGTTTCTACGCATAGTGCAATAAAAAACACACTGTTACAGAATAATTTATTTTTTGACAACAGGAAACAGCTGATAAAAGAAAATCTCTTTTGTTTTGGGTTTACAGACCATTTCCCATGTGTTGTGTTTGCTTTGGCTGTCTCTCTGGCATCCGCTGGTAGAGATGAGAATGGGGGAAAGCAAGGGTGTTGCTCAAAACACAGGACCCCCAAATGTTTTTGCTCCTGTTGTCCTCTTCATAAGTGCAGCAAATATCTTTCTAAATACTTTTCCTCCTCCACAAAGCTTTCTTAAGGTAACTGTGTGAGGTGACTGTCCCAGCAGAGCTCCAGAAACTCTTTGGAAATGTATCATAAACTTCCCAGGAATACATGGGCAAGGAAGCCCATAGTTTGGAGACGGGGGGGGGGAAATTAGAGAATAGCCTAAATAAACCAATATGCAATTGCTCCCATGTGTTACCATGCAATCCTTTTGGGCTTGACTGATGACTTTATTTCCTGAAGGAAGCACTCCTCCATGATGGTCACACCTGTGTCACTGCCTGTCTAACCTCCCTTTCCCCACCTGAAGAGTGAGCTTCCATGTACTTTGGGTTGTGCATGTCCCTACTCTGCTGCATGGCTGCAGGAGCCTTGCAGACGCCCCTTCACAGCACCTTAGGTAAGAAACCACTCCCTGTGTGCTGAAGTTGTACCTCTGCCCTCTGCTCCAGCATTGGGCAAACAAGGCAGCCCAGTGCCTGAGGAGCCTGGGGTCCATCGCCTCAGAAAGGGCTCATGAAGGAAGGGAAGAAGGATTTCTTGTGTTTTCTTAATAATGAGCAAAGAGGCTTTGAGAGTACTTCCTGTTTCCTTGTTACCTGAGGAACAGCAGGACTGCTAAGTCTTGCAGTGGGTGATGTTTTTGTTCTTTCTTTTCCTCTAGAGAACCTTACAGAGGTCTCAGAGATGGGAAAAAGCAGGATGTTGAATCTTCTCTGCCCAATAGTCCTTAGAGTCTGAAAGAAGGACTCATGTACCCTAAGTTTGTCTCTGCTTCCTAACGCTCAAGCAGGTCCTGCAAAAGCTTTGAAAAGCTTTGACCTTCCCATACAGCACGAAAGGTGCTGTCAATACACTGTTGTTTTCCAGGCTTTGGGGGTTTTGAATATTGTAATGCAATGATAAAGTAACTGCACCATGTATTTAAAACTGTCTGAGATTTCCACTGTAGACCTTAAACACGGTGCTAAATAGGGCAAACAAAAATAGCTGTTACTTTGACAAGTGCTTATTTAAAGCCTGTTTTGTCAGCATTGCTGCCCTGGTTATGACAGGGAAGTTGTCTAGAAATTGCATAATTACCAATATTAAAGGAAAAGAAAACAGCACCACACAATTCAATAATAGAGCAGGTCATGTTTGCCATGGCTGTTGCAGGGTCTATTAAGGCTGCAGCAACTCCATCTCAATCCGTGGCCTCAGGAAAATGCTGTGCTGCTGCTGCTGCTGCTAGTCTGCTCTCAGCCCAGGAGATTGCTCCACTCTGGGCACTCAGGTGGCCACGATGGAGAGTCAATAAGGACCCTGTATTCTTGCTCATCTTCATTCTGCTGAGAGAAAGCAGCATTACTGCCTTTAGTGACGAGTGTCCGGCATTCGTCACCAGAATCTCAGTGGACTCCAATATAATAAGCTTGGGGACTGGAGATCGAGGGGAGCAACAGCCCAAAAACATTAGGTGCTCCTTTTTGCACATAAAAGAATTCACAACAAGTTCAGCACCTGAGCTTCTGTGAAATAAAGAAAACATTCAGTGTTCTTTCCCTCCTTCCTCTTCCTCTTGCTTTGCCTTGCCTCATAGAGGAAAGGAGGTGAGAGAAGATGATCAGCTCAGAGACGCTGTTCTAGTGGCTTGATTTCAGACTTTGTGTTGCTTACATAGCACTCATATTCCTTCTGATCTCCAGGGGCATTTTCAGATGACTTTTCCTTCTATCAGCTCAGCAGGTCAGTGGAAGGGCCTATCCATGGGATTGGTGTATCAGTGCAACAGTAGAAGGAAACTTGCAGCAAGCTCCATACCAGCTTTTCCCCACCCCCTTCCCTCCCGAGGTTTATTGCGTGCACCAGAGCAGGTTTCTCCCCACCAAAGCGTGTCACATGTGTCACACTTATCTGAACGCCAGCTTGGTATCGACGTGCTCTGCACTTTGGTCCAGCTCATTTGCTTTCAGGAAAAAAACATAGGGAAACTGAGCACCAAGCTCTGGCCTGCTGGGGAGGATTCTCTCTCCCAATGCGGCTTGCCCAGCGTCTTGCCTGGGGAGAGCAAAGCTGGAAGTGACAGCTTTGCATTCAGCATCCACCAGTGAAAAACCTGCTTTAAGGGACTTAGTCAGCACCACATCCAGATGCAGTGGCTAGAGCAAATGTGCCACCCGGTAGTCAGATTCCTAAGACACTGTGTAATCCTCTCCCTTCTTGTAACCTGCTGCCTCATGGGCTGCACGTTTTGTTTTCCAGCTACTGGAGCGCTTGGGGTGAGGACCCTACAGCCAAGGACTTTCTTCACAATACAGTCTTCATTAATTTTAACAGCACAGACACCCTCTGCACTGCATGAGGATGGGGACTTGGGGAAAAAATCAGCATCATCATTTAATTAAAGATGGATCATCATAATAAAATCTTTGTGAAGGGACTGGCATGGGATTATGAAGAGAACCTTAATTGTGAAATTCTTCCTATTTGACTTTGAGTCTCTGATTTTTCAATCTCAACACAATCATTTTAACAGCTTTGGCTTTTAATTTCCTGTTTTTAAAAAATTAGGAAAGACTGAACTGTTGTCTTCAGCTTCACACTGACACCTGTACGTGCCATCAGTAGTTGGAATCTCTCCTATTCAAGACTCTTTTCACTTCACCTAAAGGATTAACTGACTGCAATGACAGGTCACATTCTAGCCTGCTCATTGCAGGTCAAATATCAGGGGACTTTGGCTAAAATACACTCCTCTGTGGAGAGCGTGTGCAAACTATCAAATGCTACAAATTATATTTTAGTACCTTTAAAATAAATTTTCTTTGACTGAATATATAATGGTGTTAGACTTTCAGACCCTGTGTCAAATGAGGGTACTGCTAATGCTTTCCAAAGATAAAATTGCCAGCTTTTATTTTCCCATGGGTCAAAATTCTTCTCTTTCACTGTGTTTGGGAGAGCTGAAATGTTTCAGCTGAAACTGCCTATATTTAAAAAAAAACCCAAAGAACAAAACCCACCCAAACAAACAAACAAAACCCCCCAAAAATAATAAACAAACAAAACCACAAAAAACCCAATCCAAACCGAACCAAACAAAAAACTCTCAAAAATGACAACAACAAAAAAACCCCAACAATACAAAACAAAACAAAAGTCAACAAACCATGCTTCAGAAGACATGCTGGCTGGTCAAAGCTTAACAGAAGTTACACAAAACTGAGAGCAGGACCTTCTCATCCAAAACTCTGTATGCCCTAAACAATCCATTGTGATCCCCAGTTGCTGTATGGACACCTTGGCAGGCAGAGGATCATCATCCTCACTTCCTTCAGCAAAACCTTTTAGACTTACTGGTGAAAATGAAGAAACTGTCATCATCACCAGTCCCAGTGACAGTGATTATTAATGCTATCTGGAAGAAAAGCAGGGCTTTGTTCACACACAGGATTTCCTAACAATGGACCTGGGTACAGCATCCCATACGTAAGAGCAGAGCTTCCCCTTTCTCCTGGGCCAACAACCACGTTGCAGCCCAGGCTCTGCCCCACGGGCAGCACTTGCAGGGCAGCTGAAGGTGCTGTGCAAGGAGCTTCAGCTCTGTCATGGCAGGCACGAGGCAGGGCTCAGCCCTCCTGCTGCCAGGTGCTCTGCGCACCCCTTCGGTGCTGGGTGCAGACGGGAGGGAACCAGGTCCCTCTGCCTCTGCCAGCATCCCATCAATGGACAGCAGTGAGGATGTAAAACACTGCCACTTGCACTTCTCTTGTGAAGAAATGTAAAAGCAGGTGCAAATAATACTCTACTATTTGGCACAAAGCACCTGGAGAGCAAACAGTCATTTGCCTGTAAATTATTAACAAACACGTTTCCAACCAAGGTGATTCAAATATTTTTATTTTTGCGGCTACAAAGATCCCTAGCTTTCTTTACGGTGCTTTTAATTCAACAAAACAGAGGAAAACTGCTCAAGTTCAAAGTTCTTGGCGTTATTGTCAGTTTATTTCCATGAAGCTGAACGCTGAATATTATGAAACAGCTCAGGAATGCTGGACATAAAGGGAGATTTCCTTTTTCCCCCCTTCAGCTGAAATATCTTTTGGCAATAAATCCCAGCCGGAAATGTGCTTTCCCTGATTCCCCGGCTTAATTAGCTCAAACAATGTAAGATATGTAACACTGACCACCATGGGAAACCTGATAACAAAGAGCAGTGATACAATACAAGCCTTTCAAACAGTTGCAGCCAGTACCCTGCTAAGACAAAAGTGGATTCAGTGCAGTGTCAAGCCTTTTCTTCCTTCACTGCTGCAGGAGACACCAGTGCTACGGTGAGACAAGTTAATCTTTGCCATGTTTTTCCCCAGTAATGATCTAAAATTGCCAATTCCTCTGTAGTATGCAGGTCACACATTAGTATTTTCATCAAGTAAGAGACAGCAAATAATGCTGCAGCTCCTTGGCACTCAGCATGCATTTGCTGCTATTGCTATAGGGAAAACTATGGGAAAACTGACCCCAAAACTGGCTGCTCGTGTGGAAACAAGCAGCACTCCTGGTTGGCGTGACTGTGTGCCCTTGTATGCTCCTCTCTGAGAGAGCTGAGGCTGCAGTTCATCAGGATTTCTTTGCTGGGCTGTATCCTGAGCAGCCCTACCCCCTGTCCTTGCTGAGCACTCAATCCTACCCCTGCATCATCCTTCCACAATGGTTTGTGCAATGGACAGCAAGCAAGAAGGATGTGCTGACTCAGGCTGTGAATATCCTTCTTCCTTTTGCTTTTCCTCACTGCTTTACTGCTAACGGAGTGAGTTCTCCAGGACCAGCCCCTGCCCAGGGCTGGGGGACTGCAGTAGCTGCAAAGCTGAAGGAAAGGTGGCACATCAGGAGCATGAGCAGTGGGTGAGCAAGGATGATAGCACTGCAAATTGAAATACAGCCTCTCCTGCAGGCAGGCAGAACTGGAATCACACTGAAGTCAGAACAAAACTGATGTACCGTACCCAGAGCACGGATGGTCCCAGTGTGTGTTAAAGCTGCTCTCCCCTAGTATTGTTGAAGAGGCCAGAGGAGAAGAGTTGTAACAGGCTTTTGCCTATTTTTCCATTTACGGTTTATAATTTTTGAGTTCAGACATATTTACAGACCTATTTTCTCTCATACTTGCATTAGAAGCTTGAGTCTTATCACTTCTGCTCCCCAAAATACTCAGTGGACACCAGAGAACCAGCAAGTATTATAACTTCACAGAGACACATGTAGGCAAGCGCAGTAAACATGGGAACAGGGATTTCTTAATCAGAGTGTTTATATTTGCTGCTTTTTTTGGTTTTGTCATTAGCTCTGTGACTCAAATGCCTTCCAGGAGAACAGCAAAATTACTTTGTCCAGGTCCATCTGGCAGAGCTCTGTTGACTCAGCAATGTCCATCGGGGACATGAAGCCAGTCAGAGAGCCAAGCTCCATCCGTGCCTGGTGCTCTGGGGCCAGACACACCAACAAGGCTGTGCTTTACTGGCTTGACTTGTTTCGCTGGTGCACAGGTCCAGAACTGCACTGCTGCTGAGAGCATGGGCCCTACCAAGGCAACCTTTCCCATATACACCCGGCTCTCCAGAACAGGTGAGAAACTCTAAATCCAGAAGGATTCCTTCAGGAGGGCTTCTAGACAAAACAGAGACAGCGAATCACACTAGTGTAGGGCCTAATAACTTGCATATTCCTAATATCAAATGGAGTAAAGAAAACCCAACAGCCACCTCTTGATCTTCTTTGTTTGTTGTGAAGAATCAAAGGTCACTGGCTCACTTTTCTTCCATGGGTTGTCTTTGAAGTGCAAGTGTCATCAGTGCACTGCAGGGTCCCACGGAGCAAGTCCCATTTGATCTGAGTCCGTAGGTGGCTAGTTCTTTTTGGCCTCTCTGGTTATCACCTTTGTTTCACAAGGCCAGTTGCAATCTGACTGATCTGCTAAACAAATTAGATTCATCCCTCTGGCTCTGCTAAAACTCAAGTGTAGCCCTCAGCTGGGTAAAGCGCAGACACTCCAGCTTTATTTATATTAATGTAATTATATATAGACCAATATTGAAATGGCCAACTTGCACTGTAGGCAAAATAAACAAATGCCTCTTTGGTGATCAGTGAATCATGGAGTTTTTTAATTACAGCCTGCATGCTAACTCTAGACCATGCCTAGAAAACGTGACACACTTAATTGTCAGAGAGGGTAAATGTTGCTCATTTTCCAATATATCAAAGCAAGACAGTCTACAGAGTATGAAATTATTTTATACACCAGGCATGAAAATATTTCATGCAGCTGTTATTAAATCTCAGTCTCACAAAAGTCATTGGCAAAATTGTCAGTAGCCAGGACAGACAGCACTTTGGTCTAGGAGGCTATGTTTGCATATGGAGTGAACAAATGGGAGAAGCCTAAGGCAAGGAAAAGAAATATCAGGAATGCACAGGAGATCACAAAATCTACCATGTCAATAGTGAGTGCTGGGCAGCCACATATGGCCTGCATCTGGTTTTCCAAATGAGCCCCATACATGACTGCAGCATCACTTATAAAAAGATCCCACTTCTTGGAGTCTTATTAAATACTGTTTACTAGACACAGCTGTGCTTAATTTCTGCCTATGGCTTCAGCAGAGATTTTGAAGATGCTTCCATTATCACCACAACTCTGGAAACAAAACTTACACAAGAAAGCAAAGATGTAGAGCTCCTTCTTCATCAACTTTTCCAGGCAGGCAACTGACTACACTGTCAGTAGAATAACACCAAAACCCTGTTTTTATGCAGAAGAGCTGGTGTGAACATTTTCTTTGGTTTGCCTCCAGAGGGGATAACAGTCTTCCTGGGATTTGGGCCTGATTGTTCACTGTTTTCTCAAAAAGAGCTCCCCCAGGGCTCTGGCAGAGTTTGGTTTGCAACTTCTGAGGCTCTGCCCCTGGAGATCTGCCAAGCCTCTGAGTATGAGTGATACACACTCCCATTAAATGGGAATCTACTGCCCCTGTCCCAAACACACACTTGGTTTCAGGCAGGGGGTACTACTCTTCCTTGGAAAATTTCTGCTTCGCAGGCACACGACTGCTGCCTCTGAGCAGCCACGGGGCTGTGGGACACATCAGCTCTGCTGGGCACGTGGCAGATGGTTGGATGCCTCTCACACGGCAGAACCTCTGCATCCCATTGCTCGCTTGTAGGGTGGCTCTGAACCTCAGGTTCAGTGAGCTCCTCTGGGCCTGGCCTGGCTGGAGCTGGTGAAGCAGCCAAGCCTCCAAACCAGCACACAGCACTCTGTCAGTGTCACCACTGCGCTTGGCATGATGACTCAATTAAACCAAGATTTTCAGTCTGTTGCTTGGTGTTTCTTTGGCTCAGGTTCACTTAAACAGACGTCTCCATAAGGTCAGCTCAGGAAGGCAATGAAACATGAGCCAGAAAAAAAGTGTGGCTGCTTAGGGCACTTCTGCCAACCTAACAGAAATGTGCATAGGGCAACTTCACCCCCGCCTGATTCAGCTGGTAGCAAAAAGTGGAGAAATGTCAAGGAAGATTTTGGATACCTGTAGATACTATAGTAAAAAAAAATGCAAGAAATAGGTTCCTAAACTAATAAACATATGATATATTTTGCCACTAAATTACATGATATGATTTGCATCCAGAGGAATATCAGTTGTTTTCTTCTTGAAGCTTGCAGCTGGTTAAAGGAAGACAAACACATTGAATCATTTTAACTGATTTGTGTTACTGGGGAAAATAGAATATTTCAGTACTTCAGTACTTATGCACTTAAATTTACAGAGGCTAGTCAAAATGAAGATCTGTTGCAGGCCTACAAATACTCTTGCTGGAGATGCACACATCCTTCTCCTGGTACACTTCCAATCTTTATTTACCATGCAGCCAGAAAAAACATTTTGCTTTCTGGGAAAGTGCAGGCAGCGCTGAACTTGCACAATAACTTCTTCCCTAGTGGCACTACCATGGCACTGGGGTCGGAGGAGGCAGTGGCTGATGTAGTTAGGAAAGAAAGCCTCCCTAAAACCAAGTTGTCTATCTGAATTTTTTCTTTCTCTCTCATTCCTCCCAAAGGGATTCCTAAAGTTTCATGTGAGCTGTGGCTGTGGATATCAAATAGCTTGGCTTCTTCTCCATGTGCAGAAAGCCTCATCGTGTCCCTGTAAGTTTATGGTCTATCCCTAAGTAATTGCTGGGCCTAAACTCAGGAGGTGGCTGAACAGGACTGACACAACATGAAGAAAGAGGCTCCACTGATATGGCAAGGAGTCAGTCCAAGGTCTCTGGGCTGAACATCCCAATCTTTCCAAACATCAGGCTACAAATTATGTGGCTCATGGCTGTGTTGTATATACATATATGCATGTATAGTTATTTTTTTGCTACTGATAGCTTCACGTCTTTTAATAATGAAGTCTCCCACTCTGAAGGGCAATCGATTGTCACAGGAATTACTTTCAATGCATTCAATTTGTTTGCACCTGCCTCCAGGTAACCCCAGCATTCCATCCATATTGCTAACCACCGTATTTTTAAAATTAAGTCTTTTCTCATGAACACTGCAGAAGGACAAAATCAATCTGCCTCCCATCATACTGTGTGAATACAGCTGAGGCTGTAGAATGATGCCAGACCACATATCTATGGCAACATTTAAGCATTTTCTTAGCTCCCTTGAACTGTCTTGAAATTCAAGCATGTGCTTAAAACCCTTTGCACTACTGCAGTTTTCAAGGTCAAAGTATTGGCAGGGAAAGTGGCCAGAGAGCTGTACTTATCCAACAGGTCTTATCCATGACTCTAAAAATGCTGGTAGATCAAAAAGCCTTTCACTGATTTGTTTTAACTGATGAGCTAAATCTTGGTATTCCTTTTTGCCAGCTGACATTTTGAGTAACTCATGATCCCTAGATAGATGGGATGATGAGAAAATATGAAGAATCCAGCTGATGAGATTCAGGGCCCTGGGCATGCAAGTTGCCTCATGCAAGAAAGATGTTGAACCCCAACTACATTTCAGTATGGACTGTACAAGCTTCTCTTCCCCAGATCAGGTCTGAAACCAACACAGGATTCGCTGCCTTATGGCATTGTATTGACACCAGCAGACAGTAACCTTAAATAAAATAGGGTTCTCATTCACATTCATTGAGTAAATGTTGTTATTACCTTCCAGCTGTTTGTTACCACCCATCTGCCAGGCTACGATCTCCTGACAACAAAGCCGACAGGAGGGACCTGGTGTCTGAGCCTCAGCCATTATAATTTAGACACTGCTCGGTCTGGCACCTTAGCGTGAACCCTCCCTTCCTGGTGGCTCAAACTGAATAGACAATGAGGCACAGCCTGGCGTGGTGGAGGGACAGGAACATGCTCCCCACTATTACTTCTGTCCCAGAAGGGTAATTGATGCCAAAGTCCCCTTCTTATGTAGGGGAACAAATACGTGTAAAAGGCAAATGAAAGAGTTCAGTACTGTACTCTCAGCCACTTCCACCCTCAGATAAATAAACACGAGTGTGATTGTGGGCTCTACGGCAGCACTCAGCAAGTAACCTCCCACTCCTCCTGGCTGGGTACCCAGCCCAGCCCACACCAGTGGAACGAGCTCCTGTGGGCTCCCAGCAGAGCTCTGCTACAAGCCACAGCACCAGCTGCTGAAGGCACAGCCAAACCTGCACCAGCAGTGGAGGCTGATTCCAGAGGCTGCTGTCCCTGTTCTGCAAGATCCCAACCCTACGTCGCTGTTTTATCCCAAATTCCTCCATTTCTGATGTGTCAGTTCCCACCAGGCCTTTCTCCCATGCTCACCCACCCACAATGTCTGTGGTAGCACTCGCCTGTGTTTCCAAGAACAAGGCTTGCCCTTCAAGGAGACTTTTGCCAATTGCTTTAAAAAATGCAAACTCAGCCTAAGTGCTCCACAGTTTTGAGTGCTGCCATCCCTTCTGGAGCCATTGCTACAGAGTGGTATAGAGGACTTTTATTATGGAACCCACATTTGGATTTTAAATGTTCTTTCCATTTTCTCAGCTCAAGTTCGGAGTTTTATTATATTATTAAAGATTTATTTTTGCAGTATATTTTTAAATTACTCTTGCTAATTATTACTTAGCTTTATTGGTTACTAGGTTCATCACTGCTTGGAATCATCTGTGTTAGATCTGGTCTGGATAAATATCAAAGGTTTGGATACTTTTCCAAAAGTTTTGAATATGCAAAATTGTCTATATTCCTGGAAAGGAATGGAAGTTAGCATATGAAAGAGGAAGAATCAGACAAAGTAGGGCAAATTAAAGGACAGACTCTAGTACCTCCTGTCTCTGGGAGAATTTCCTTAAAACTGAGACACAGCATCCTAGTGAGTCTGCTCCTCCATAATTTGTATTAAAGTGTTTGTGTTGTATCGTTACTCTTTGTTATACAGCTTTCTGTAATGGTCAGCATTACATATCTCAAGCCATGAGAGCTATTAAGTCAGGAACTGCAATTTTTGGGTGATATCATCATCTCAGACTCTGGCTGTTCTTACAGAAAAAGAAAACCAAATTCACTTTTGAAACTGGGTCTAGTTTCAGTCTTCACCCAGTCATCTGTGCGAGGCCTCCTCAAGAGAAAGATCTGGGGAAGCCCTTTGTTGGGAATCTTAGAATAGAATACCTGTTTATGGTTAACTCTTGCAGCACATCTCATGTAACTCCCCTGGAAGAAAGCTAAATGACAGTGTTAAAAGCTGTGTGGGCAACAGCCAATTCTGTGTCCCTCCACACAGGGAGCCAGGGAGGTCCCCAATGTAGGCACACAGGACACCTGCCCGGGGTTGCTGGGGCAAAGGAGCAACTCTCCCCCTATCTTACCCATCCCACTTGGGCCTGGAATGGATTTGGGGTGGGTTTGGTTGTGCTAAGGTCACACCAGGTCCTGTCAAACACAACACTGTCATGGTAGTCTGGAGCCCAGCAGAGCACTTGGCTGAGCACACAGGGATGGCCCATGAAATGCTGAAGACTTGAGACAAAGATAACTAAGTCTGAGAAAATCTTACATGTTTTGTCTTGAGTTTGTGTAAAGATAGGGGTGTGAGATGAGCTGGATCAACCCAGAAAGTAGATTTGTGTGGAACAGTGAAAACTCTTACACCCAAATCTCTCTCTCTGTCTGCCAAATACCAACTTTAGCAACAGCTGAAGGAGAAAGGGATGGGCCTTCATGTCATGGAGACAGAGCAGCTCCCTAGAGATCCCCTGTTATAGCTAATGAAGTTACACAGAGCTATTTTGAGGAAATTTGTGCCTGATTCTGTCCATTCACTATGGCTATAGAGGAACATTTGGACTTGGATCAACTTTTTGAAGAGTCACTTTTGGAAGTATTCGGATACTATATCAGTTTTGCTTTCTGTAGAAGAAAAGGACCCAAGAAGACTGGCAGCTTAAAATCATTTCACACAAACGCACACATTTTGGTGAAAAAGTTTACACCAAAAATTTACCAAGATCTAGCATGATCTAGTGTAACTGTGCAATTTCCTTGTAAATTCTGGATTTATTTTAGTTATTTCTGCATAGGAATGCCAAGCAATTAATGGCACCATCCACTAAAGCATAAATGTTTATTTCACAAAATGCTCTGGCAGAACTGACATCAATTGACCATTTCAAATATCCCATCGCTTTTCTAGCTTTTTTTTTTTTTTTTTTTGGCCATACACACATATTTGATTCTTAGTGCTGGGAAATGCTCCATACCGGGCGATGTGCACGCAGAATTATAAACAGTCACGTTGTGGTTTGCCTGCTGATACACAGTTCATTCTGTAGTCTCTTTCAAGTGAATTTACACCCTTCCATCTTCATGTAATGCCTTTGCATGGGAACTTAGGACATGTATTGGTTTGATTACACTAGAAAATGCAATCCAATCAGATGAATTAATCTGAAGTAGAGGAAATTTTGATACCTTCCTCTACCTTCTAAAATGGAGCTGAAACATGGATTATTTGTGTTTCAATACACCCACATAAAGCAACAAACTGCGTTCAACTTCACAAGGACAACCTTAATGAATTTTCCCTCTAGGTATAACTGAGTGGAGAATTTTTCCATGTGTAACAGACACTTTCTTTTTCTGCAGCACTTTGGTAACTGACAGAATCTTTGTATGTTATTTTAACTTTTTCAAGAACAGGACAAAATTGATTCACCCTTTAGAGAATGTGTAGTTCAATTTGATTAATTTTTCAGTTTACATCATTGGTAAATTTAGTTTAAAATAATTTACGTATAACATAGCCAAATATAGCATTCTGAGTTGAGAATGAATTGTAATTACTAAATTACAGTTTTCTCCCAGACAAACTTACACCCATCTTAAAGAGTACTTCCATACTTGTTTTCCTTGAGACTTAATTATTGTACACCCTAAATATGCCGTCTTCTACTTCTCATTCGGCTATGAATAAAAGTTTAAAGTATTTATTTTCTGGATTATTAAGGAGAAGATTTTCAATTTCTCAGCTGTATATTTGTGACAATATTTGACCTGAAATAACATATTATACATTAAGCTGTAATGAATAAAATTGCCATTATTTCTGCTGATGATGAGAGAGTTGGAATTTAAATTCAGACATGTTGGCAATTTTAAATTCCTTCCTCCCCCTTGAAAATCAATGAAAATGAAATCCATAACTTATAATCCACATTTAGGATTGTACTTAATAGCTGATGACATATGATATGACCTATGGGAAGAAAATAACAGGAGGACTCTCAACTTGCAGAAATTTGAGCATAGACATCTAGGGAAAATAATTCAAAACTCAGTTATTCCTCAGAAGGGAAAATGAGGAAAGTAATGCTGAAAGAAGCCTGAGGGTGATAGTAGAGAGTGTATTAAATGTGACTGAGCAAAAAAAGAGAAAGGGAAATTTTTGGCTGCAAATTCAAAGACATCACCTCCTGGAAAAGGGAAGAAAAGATTCCACTCCATATGGCTTTGGTGTGACCACACTAGGAATACTAAATTCACTCCTGGGTACCTTATTAGCATCTAAAAGGGCAGGTTCAGTGGAGAGCAACAATAGTGTCTAAGGGATTGTCTGGGCTGACTTTATGGAAAGATTAAAATAGTTTAGGGGTGGATTGGGGCACCTTTTATTCCCGTGGAGTAGCACTTTAATTTCTATTCCATCCTTTTCCTCTACATTTTAACAGGCCTACTTACAGAGCAAAATATTATGGGGAAGTGAGTAAAAGTCTGGCCCTAAAGGGGTATGTATTGGCTAAGCAATGAATGGGGGAAGTTCCAATAGACATCTGTGTATGTCAGAAGGATTATTAACACCAATGGGCATAACTTGCAACAGGATGATATTCGTAATGGCAAAAATGGGAAAAAAGAATGAAAACTTATTGACAGGTCTTTTAGGGTATTGATTACTCTCATAAGTTAAATGATGCATCTCTTGATACGTTTAAAACTATGCTTGTAGAGCCAAGAGATTGTACTCAAGAGAGCAATCCTGCCCTGGACGGGGGACGGACTAGAGGGCTTAGTGGGTCTCTCTATTTCTACTTGCAGTGACTTAGAAACCTTAACAAGAGATAGGGTGTTACAAGACACTTAGTAATAAATATGCCCCACTGTCTAATGTAGTATTTGGCCAAAGCCCAGATAATTCCTGAAGTACACCTCAGGGCCCCATAATGACTCCAGTGCTAAGTATCTTACAGTCTCACCTCTGCCTGGCTGGAGCAGTGAAACATTACACAGCGTAAACAAGAAATCAGTCAGTATTCATAAGCTGCAACCTCTAATGTTAGTGTTGGGGAGGCTATTTGGATCTGCTATAAATGCTGATTAGATGAGTTTTGTGCAGAGTTTAAGTCTACTAAAGCCTCCCTGGGACTGTTGCTTTCAGAGAGTTTCTCTGCCATGCCCCCTTCATGTAGCATCTTCCCCTTCCTCCTTACCCGGGCCCAGTACTTCCATCAGGAGGTGGATCATCACAACTTCAGTCAGCAAAAAAAGTTCAGATCCTCTGGCAGATGGACCTGCCACCCTTTGACCCTGCAGACGTTCAGCAGTGACTGTCGGTGTTGGCCAAAGAGGGCTCCTGCACTGACCCCCAGCAGCCCAAGGGCACCCACAGCAGGATGCTCCTCACCTCCCCCAGGATGCCCTCTCTCCTCCAGCACTCAAGCAGGCTTTGTTCGCAGCTTCTGCTTTTTGGCAGAATGGTTTGGTTTACCTTCATAGGTCATTAAATCTCTATTGATTTCAAGCAATTGGTTCTCCACGCTGTGCAGACTTTGTTGCAAATTACTGGTAGGGGATGTGAGTTGCTTTGGCTCCCCATCTGGTGTATTTAGCAGTGAGTTTTCAGTGTACACTTCTCCCTTCACTCTTGTCCAGTTCCCACAAAACAGCAGAGCTAACTTTAGCACAAGGCAGAGGTGAGCTTCCACTCTGGTCCATTGGCTGGGGAAGAAGGTGCAGTTGCCATGTCACAGGGAGCAACAGATCTCCTGTTATCTTGGACATTAGACTCTCACAGAGGCACTTGCCCAGTGCAATGGTCTGATCTTGAAAAAGAAAGAGCTTTTCCCTGGAGGTTCCGGGACAGCTGATTTCAGAGAGGCCCACTGGGATTTTTCATCACTATTTAGAAATCAAAATTATTCAGACTGGACCTTAGTTTAATATTATATTAAGGGAAGTGTATTGCCATCCTCTTGTGACAAACATAATCTTTTTAACTAGTAATATTTTAATGTATATATTTCGTTAGGCAACAGACTGATAGAGTTTTTGGTCTTTTAAAGCCACATGAAACATTTACTTGCTTTGCTATCTGAGAGCACTACAAGGGCAGTGCTTTTGTTCAGCCCCATGAACATGAAATGGCTCACATTCACTTCAAGTGGTGTTCTGTGTGTCCATTACACACACACATACACGTACATATATGGGTATATACAGAAAATTACACACAAAGGCCTGCTACAGAGAGGGACTGTATATGTATAAAATCATTACAAGTACTTGTCTCTCACACAGCCCTCAGCGTGTGTGAGTGCCAGAAACTAGACGTGACATTCCAGACTGGAATGATGCAAGGAAGAAATATATTGCATTTATGGAAATCATTCATTTTCCTTGTCTGGGAACCTCTTGAATATAAATAATATTTTCATTTATAAATTTCAAAGTGCTGTCCTAAGAATGGGTAAGAATCATTATCTTCATATGACAGTTGGAGAAACAAAGAGCAGACTGTTTTAAGCAGCAGTCTAAGGTCACATGGAGTAAATGAAGTCAAACCTCATCTCCCGAGCCTGACTTTCCCTTGGGAGAGCACACCACTCACAACTTTATCAGCTGAAACTCTTCAGCGGGTATGCTAATAGTATTGGCAGCCCTGAGCCTTCACAGATCACAACTGAGTTTTCAAATCATGAAGAAATTTGCTTTAAATGCATAGGATTAAAACCTCCAAATAAATAAACTTGTGTTTCTTATATTTGTCTTCTCTTATCTGAGCCTTTGGAGTATGCTAAGGAAATGGTTTCCAGGTACTTTTACCACTAAAGATCCAGACTTCTTTCCTTAAAAAAAGAGATGGGGGTGGGGAGGGCAGGAGGGAAGAGGGCAATAGTAAGCAAACAGCTCTAAATACTGTAGATAAAATCTGGAGAGTTGTCAAAACAATGCAGAGATCATACCTATTTCTGGCACACACCAAAGGCTGCTCTCTTTAGTAAATGATCTCCCCACCCTACTCTAACCTAACAGCAGATCTTGCTTCCAGGTCCCAGTGATCACTGCTGAGAATGACAAACATCCATCACCACCTCCGTTTGGATCCTCCAGAACTTTCTGAAAATGCAACAGCTTGGGGTAGAACTCAGACTGTGCCACAGGAGCTGTGGGTCTTTCTGAGTTGTTTTTAACCCAAGAGCTGATGAGACCAGAGCACAGCAACTTAGAGCAGGGCACACCCCAGCTTTCTTTTGCAATCAGAACTGTTCTTCTCCCAGTACAAGACTTTTCCTCATGTTCAGATTGGTAATGTGGGACCAAGGGTGCCACACAGAATGTTGGTCCAGCCTGAGCTCATTTCTCCTGCTAAAATTTGCTGATGGGTTACTCTGTGCTGTGAAGCTTTACATCAGATACTGTTTATCTGCACCCTTCTTAATTCATGCCAGATGAAATTCACAACTCTGAAGCAGTGATGTTCAGTTTAAGGGGTTTTTTTCCCTCTTAAGACCTGTCTTTTTCAAATGTCTCCAAATTACACAATCGCTAGGGGCACTGATAGTTGTTTTCCTTTTAAGTCAGAGGCACTATTTGCTTTTTCAGTTCCTCAGTTGTTTTATCTCTTATTATGTTGAATCATTTTGAAAGCTATATCTTCCATTTAAAAGTCATATCCCATTATCTAGGAGGGAATTTGAAAAGGTCGGTGTTAAAAGAAAACACAAGCTAAAACAACCCCAACATTCAAGCCTTCAACACTAACTAACCCATGCGATATTGAAGGTTAATTAGACTTTAAGAAAATGTGCAGGCAATACATGTGGCACACTACTGATAAAATGACATTGCTTATAATGATTTAAATTGTTGTAGAACCTCAGTGAGGCACTAATCATGGGCAAACCAGTGGAAAAATATTAATGTTTCTTCAGGCTGGAATATCTTTTAGCCACTAAACAAAACAATACAATGTATTCTTGTGTGTGGTCTTCAACAATTACAGATCAGTTTTACTCAGTGTTAAAGCACTTCCATATATGCTGCACAAAATAACAGCTGTAGTATATGACAGTCCTGGAAAGACTGGGTGGTCTCTGAAAAGTGTGAATTAGCAGTATGTTGTGTTTTGCTCCTTTTTACGGAGAGCACAAGATATCTCAATTGTTTCTCCATGTCTGCCAGCATTTAGGTATTGAAACACACATAGCAAGTACTGGGTGGAAGCACATATGGACATGCGAAAACCAAAATCAAGTTAAACATGTTATCCAGCTTTCATTTCTCTCTCAAAAGTCTTAAAATTGCATGCTGGTGCACACTTGCTGGAGTGTGAAAAATAAAGTATATGTTGTGACTGGATCTCATTTTTAGCAGAAAAGGTCTGAATGTATGCCCTGTATATAATATGGGCGTATAATATGCTCTGGTAACAAATAAATCAATCTGATCTGAGAATCCGGTTCTTGTTTTTCAGATAACTTGTTGACAGACTCTGGTAAATGCAATTGCTCAGATTTCTTCATGCTGTAACCCTTGAAAATGTTACAAACTCTTTTACAACAGTAAGTCTGAAGACGCAGCAGCGGCACACAGAATCCATATTGCTGACACATGAATGGCCTTAACCATCTGTAGCACCTTCAGTCAACTTTATTATATGCCTCTCAAAAACAGACATGAAATGCATTTGACACTATCACAGTTTCATTAGCTAAAATTTCACTATGTGATCTCTCAAGCAACTCTCATCTTTAGAGGAAAATTCAGATCTCATCTACTTGGCTTTGCTGCTTCTGAGAACTCAGAACTCCAGACAAATGAAAATCTCATGTTTGAAAGAAGAGGGAGAAGGACTCAGAGAAATAAAGAATAATTAGTTCTACAAACTTTGGTTTGATGGCACTTGGATACGTTAAGACATATGCTTCCTGAGAACCTGCTGGAGAGCAAAGCCACAGATACTCACAGATACGTAATCACAACACGAACACAGCTCTGCAAAATGCTTAATCGTAAGGAGCATGCAACATGGAGTCATCGCAACCTTAATTCAAGCTCTTAAAGATAAGGCACTAAAATGTCTTAAACCAGATAATGTTGGCTCCCATTTCAGTTGATCAGTAAACTTATTCCATCTGTTTGGGGTTGCAGCCCTGTCTGGCTCCCTCTGAATGGAAATTGATGCATGAAAGCATCACAGAGGCGGTTCTGTCTGTACCATGATTAAAACACACACGGAGATATCTGTTCGGACTGTTATACAAAATAAAAATGCATTTTCTTCCCTTTGCATTCCTTCAAAACACATCCCTCTTTTAACCCAACCCTTTAAAAGGGTGTCCTTGTCACTGCAAAACTGAAGAAAACACTGGAAGCTGGGGCACATCTTTTAACAGTTTCCAGGCAGTCTGTATCAGCCCGGAGCAAAGAAGGGCCTGGTAAGCTGCCTTCCATCTTCTCAACTATTCTTATCTCTAGTTCTGTTTCGAAGGTCAGTAAAAAACATACAGAAGTGATTATGCAGGAACTAGCTCTGAGGGATTACACTATTTGTCAAAGTAGTAACAGTGAATTCAATATGCGTAAATCTCTTCTCCCTGTGCAGTAGAGCTGTGCTCTGGAATACCAGTGGGATACTGATAGGAGTCATTTCCTAGGCAGTTTACCTTTGGGGGAAGTTTGTGGCTGATATATTAAGAAACCCATTTTTTTAAGAACCCACAAGTTGCAAGGGACAGTCCCATGGGCCCATTCTGCCAACAAAAACAGCTGATTTACTTCGAGTTTTTATCAGTGACCCGGGAAAAAAATTTTAAATCCTTGCTAAGAAATTCGGCAGACGACACAAAGACTGGGGGTAAAGAAAGAAGAGAGGCCACTGATGCAGGCTGAGCTATTAGTAAGCAAACAGCACATTTTCTAATCCGCCCCAATGTAAAGCAGCTATGACTATAGTAGGTCATTAGAGAATCTGACTCCGTCCTGGAAAGCAATGACAGCCTGATCATGGAGATTAGCCAATCCCTGAGGAGTTGTAGTTGTAGCCAAAAGACCAAGTCTTTAACACAAGGGTGAGAGAACCTTGGGACACTGAGGTTGTCTCCTGGGATCTCCAAGGGCACCTAAGGGATGCCAGAATATGGGTTCCCAGTGAGAAACATCAGCCTTCCATGCTGTGGTGTCCCAGAGGATGCCATGTGGATGTGTGAATCTGGTCAACAAGACAAACAGCTTTAGCCCACCACATCACCTGGTAAGAATTTCAGGCACCATCTAGATGCAACCAGCTCATCCCCTCCTGGTATCTGTGGGCTAGAAGGGTGTTAATAAGATGTAAAGCAGAGTAGGTACAGAAAATTTGCCTTGTGCAGTAAGAGGCTAACAATGTATCACCAGGAAAATGGTGGGCTGGATTTGATCAGCCCATAATAACAGAACTTCATTCTGGGCTGTGTGGCACAGAAGATGGAGGTGTAACACCACCCAGAAGCTACAAGTTGAAACTGGGCAAGTTCAGACTGGATTTTAGAAGCGCTGATGTTTAACAACCAGAAGAACCTCCCAAAGGTTTTGCTGGGTTCCCTGGCCCTAGTGATTTTTTAATTTGAGATTAGATTCATTTTAGAAGAGCATCAGATGAGAAACCTTTGGCTTCCTAGTCCACAATTTGATGAAGACTTCTCTGATCTTTCCTTTCTCTTCCCCCATTCCAGAAAATTAGATTTAGAGGGGGCATCAGAGATGTCTTTGTATACCTTCTTTCCAACTGGATGTTTCAGAGGACAGTCTTAGGCTGTGCTAGGTGAGGTGCCAAAGGAATTCAACTCCCCTGTGATACTATATTACTGGGCATGATAAGGATTTCAGGATAAGGATTTCAGGCAGGCCCAAATGGAGAAATCAAGCCAGCTTTCTTGCCTCATACAGACCAGGATTAAATCTTGCACTTACCACTTGAACAAAGATTTGTGTTTTGCAAATATTTTTGTATGAGAGCAAGAGTGCAAAGATGCAACTATCTGAGGGTCCCTCTAGAAAGGGAAGTGTCATTTGGGACTGGGGATAAAGCAAAGGTTCACCTAATAAAATCAGCTAGGGATGTCAGCATATATAGGAATTTAGTTGTCAATATATAAGTCTATGAGGCTATAAATAAGCTTTTGGAAAGCTTGGAAGCTTATACAGTTATTGCTTGTTATTCTAAAATGTTAATGTGGGTTTCAAGCTCATGAAAGAAATGCGATTGCTGATGAAGACCTGTCTAGCCACACAAAGGATCAGCAAGAAATTCAGGTTCTTCCATCCCACTCAGCCTTGCCATGGAGGAAAGACCAGCTCCTGGTAAGTTTTGGGTTTTATGAACAATTTAGCCCTCAGGGCCCTCCAATGGTCTGAGCCAACTTGGACGCCTCCTTTGTGATACAGATATATGTTACCAGCCACTCATTTATTTTTCCTTATTTTCCTTCTTATTCTCAAAAAAAAAAAAAAAAAAAAAAAAAAGCTAGCACTGTAGCACAGTTTGTCTAATGCTCCCAGGGACATTTACAGGACCTTCCACCACACCTGTAGTTAGCTTTGGGAGATACTTTGGCAAAATATGTCTCTTCAAGAGTGCCTCTATGCATTGGATGGTGAGGTCATCACTTTAGGTCGGTGGTTTCTAAAGAATTTGGCTTGTGCCTCTTGGCAGGTTCACCCACCTTTTGGTGCCCCCTCCCAGCAGCGCACAATCAGAGCCCAAATGGTTTCAGCCCAGCTCTTTGCAGATGCTGTGTCTCACTGTGAAATTTGTTCACATTAATTCCAGCTAGGAGGAAAAATCAAGCTGTTCAGGGATATATGCTTTATTTTATCTTTTGCTTTAGCTTTTAGCATTAGAAAAGAGCGTAAGTTCGTTTCTGGGCTGGATGAGTCAGATGGAGCTGATAACCATTAGCACTGCATTAAAGCACTGAAGTAGAAAAAAAAAACCAACTTCTTGTAAACATTGGATTTTTTTAAAAACCACACAGCAATGGTTAGAAGCCAACATAAATTATTAGCAATAAGCTCTTTTGCACAGAAATAGGTTTATTCCCACCTTTTTCAACCTAAACAATTCTGTGATTCCATGCACTTGCAGCAGCTGGCATGAGCCTGGCATGGTGCCAGTAAAGACCATCTCTCCACCTGATCCTAGGAAAAATATTAGCAAGCCAGGGTGTATTCTCCTCTCAATCCCTGCATAATATACTCCCATTGGCCCCTGCAGGAGTTTTGTGCATATGCAAGTGCGACAAGTGTGGTCCAAAGAATGAAAAACAGTCAGTTTTGCCTTTTCAGCTGGCAGACCTGTGAGCAAGGACTGGGCTGCCTTTAAAAGACTAGGGTAGAAGGGGTGTATTTTGCTACATCACTGAAAGCCAATACAGGCTTGCCCATCAAGGAAAGAATAAATGAATCACAAATCACAGCCATATGAAGTCCTTAGGTAAGATCAGATTTGTTAGAGTGTGGAGTGGTTTGTTTTGGGTTTTGTTTGTTTGTTTTTTAAAGTCAACAGAAACTTGCCCTCTGCATGATGCACTGCCTGCTCCTGGGTCTGCCCACACTCATATTTCAAAGCACATTTGTGGCTTGTTGAGCTCTAGTGTTGTTTGGTTGCTTTTTTTGGTCAAGGACTTTTCTGTATGATTACACTCTAAAAGTGTGCCATAGATTACATGGTCCATAACCAGGTTACAAGGAGAGAACACAGGTCTGCATTTAGGAAAACATCTTTAATCGCAATAGGACCAGCTTCAAACATTCAGCCTTCAAACTTTTGCATTATTGACATGGTTAAAAGTAGGGACAATTCCTGCAAATGTCAGGGATGTTCACAGGGGGGACAAAAATGATTATAATTAAAATTGAAAACAAAGCAAAATAACCTGAAACAGTTTGCAGGATTGGGCTTCAGGTATAGAAAGCATGATGTTAAAAACTTGGTGTAATGTGAATCCAGTGATTTTTACGTTTATTCTAAAAGGCCAAATCATGTCAAATTTTGTCAACTCTTTGGTTAAAAGGGGGTGAAAAATATTGACTATAAAGGAGGTGAATAAAATGGCCTGAGAGGCTTTACGGGTAACACAAAAATCACTATTGAAACAATGATCCACTCACAGTCGAAAACATTGACCTTTGCTGAAGAAATTCACGAGTCCTGAACACAGTGCTTGCTGCTTAGTCCAATTTCAAATCAATTGAAGGAAGCAAAATACAAAGAGAAAGGTTATATTGACTTAGTATAACAATCTTAAAGAATCTTGGCCCTCTGTTTTGTACTTCCAGTGGAAATATGAACTCAGTGGCTCATTCCCTTCCTCTCTGATTCCAAAAACACAGGTAGAAGGAATAAACTTTTGCTCAACTTGATCCCCCAACAGTACCATGTCTCTGTTTAAACAGAGCCTAAAAACCAGCCTCCTTATTTTTAGAAAAAATATTTACTAAAATGATATGTTTTTGACAGGAAAAATCACTCATATTTGAATATGAAACATTTCCAGCACTCTAAGTATGAGGGGAAAGGTAAGTAGTTCGAGAGTCACAATCAATAAGGAAGAGACTGTGAAGGATTTCTGTACAGGGAATTATTTCTTTGCTTCCTAATAGCATTTGTTCTGTGCTAAACCAGAGTATTTTTTGTGACTTCTGTTGCTTACAGGTGTACCAGTCATGGACCAGCATTCAGCCAAGTAAGGTACTGTACAAATGCAAAACAGAAAGACAAATCTAAGACACGAGCTCAGAGATGGGTGCAGACAGACAGCTGGGGGAATAGAAGGAAACAGCGACATTATAATATTTGAGTCCTATTTCAGATAAACAGTGACAGGGACAATGACAAAATTTTTTTGCATTTTTTTAAAGATGCTGCTTCCTCTGTCAGGCCCAACCCTGCCATCCCCCAAGACTAAATGAAATAAATCAGTCTGCTAATAATGGCTGAGCTGCACTGGCAGCCAAGGACAGAAGTCTAGTGAAAGACAAATGGTTAAAGTTTACTAAGCAGTTACAAACCACCAAAACCAGGTCTTAAAATGGGAAGTGTCAGGCAAGCCCTTAATAACAGGTAATACTACCAGCCCCACCTATAATTATGGTACTCGTCTCCCCACCCTCTGAATGTCACTCGTTTCCATCAATTGCAGGCTTTTCAGAGGACAGACAGTGCCTTAGCAATGTCTGCACACTGCCTTGCAAAAATGGGGTGATGTTTTTTATCTGAGCTTCTGAGAAGCTGCTGCAATACATGTATTAAATAATAACAGCACAAATAATAGCAATAATAACAAAACAGGAATCTGAGCCCTGCACACATCTAGCTATGCCGATGCTATCATATCCCCTATTCAGTTTCAGGCAACCTTGAAAGACTGTGTATTGAAAGGAATACATTTACAGAACATCACATAGTCACCATTAGGAGATTTTTATGATCACGTTACTATGTGCTTTGTCTTCAAACGGAGACTTCACTGGCTTTTCCATCCATAAGCAAGAAAAAATACTTGCCACACTCATTATCAGTCTCTTGGTTCAGATTTTCTCTCTGATGCACAGCTGCTTCATTTTGTTACTCAGTTCCAACAAGACATATTATTGTCACCTTTTCCGTAACAATTTCCTTATACTTCTGAAACTAGGCAACAGTCAAGGATATTACTATGAGCCTGAAACTGGTACATACTAAGAAATGTTTTAGACGTGAAGGGATAGTTGAATATTTTTGTTTAGTCATTATTTTACACATTTATTACCATTCGGGTTAGAGGGTTCTTTAAAATTATATCAGTACTTACTCATGATCCTCATAATCTGTTTACTCTATTTAGGAGGACTTAATGAGTGTGCAAATCACATGGAAAATTCTACATTTGCTGATTTGATATGGGGTGCTTTTTAAACATCAATTTTTTAACTCAATGTTCAAAAAAGAATAAAAAATAACAAACATACAGGATGAATTTTCAAATACATAGGGGTTTGTGAAGCAAATTAGGGAAGATTTTGAGAGACTTAGTGCCTCACTGAACAAGCTCCTGTGTATTTGTAATAATATAACTCACAAATCACAGTAAATCAAGTGTGGTGCTTTGATTTGTGAAAATATGCAAGAATATCCTTTTAACTATCTGATCAGCTCCATACTGAGCCCTCACACTACCAAAAGGTCAGAATCCAAAAGGGTTAAATATTGACTGACAAGAGGATGAAAGGGAAAGCAACAGAATGTAGGTGTATAAAGGTCTTGAGGGACATTCCTAAAAGTCAGTATCAGTTTTTACACTTCTTGCACAGGACCAGATATGAATTTCAAATAATGAATAGATTCAGATCATCTGTACTTTTCAAAAACGTGAAACTCATATTTATCTGTGCCCATGACAAAAAGTTCTCTTCTTTTTTCTTGCTCAAGCCTCCATTATTTTGAAAATTCATGCCCAAAAACCATTATTTTTACTATTTTTCACCCATTTTCACCTGTTTAGAACATCATACCCTCTCCTGTCTTTGACAGTATAATTTGTATAGTCACTTACTGGATTATGCAGCCCAAGAGTTTACAAAACAACACATGGATGAAATTTGCTAGTCACCTGGTGTGACAATTTGTTAGAAACAAATGGGTTTGAAAGCAAATAAAAACTCAGGTGCTATTTCCAGTACCGCCAAAAAATGTTTTGGATCCCAAATGCAACAAGCAGGTTAGTGAGTTACATAAATGGAGAATGTGCCCCTGCCCCTTAGTTCAGCTACAGCAGAGCCTTAGAAGAGACTATTGCCCTGTTAAAGAACCTTCCATGGTGGCAGTGGCAGGATGGGAGACTCACAGGGTGAGGGGTTGGCTACAAAAGGCCTGTGGTAATCTGTGTTCCACTTTCCTTTCCTTCGGGGCAGGATGCTGGCTGGCAACTTCATCCTGCCTCAAGTTGTGGAGATCTTCAAAGGACATGTGCTGGCAGCTGATGTCCCCCCTTCTCCTGTTGGGTTTTTCCCATTCATGCTGCAGATCTCTCCCACAACAGACCTCCTGACCAGCTCCTTCTTCTTTCCACAACACAAGCCCAGCCGTATTTGGGTCTCTTAGTACCACACACCACATCAGGAAACCTCACCATGTTGTTTATGTGGCAGAATGGCTCCACTGTACAGTGGTATTAACCAGCTTTTAAAAATACAATAATTTGAGAAGTTGTGTGGCTTCTAAACAGCAGCAAGGACCTGGTGGTTGAGAAAGGCAATGGCAAACAGAGCAAGACTGGGAAGGCAAAGGAAGAAGCTTATGAGGAGGAAATAGCAGCCTTTTGACTTAGGGTTTCCTAGAAACCATAGTAACTTTGCCTCTGTCCCACAGGATTTCACATGCACCAGAAATAAACAAATCTGCTGGCAAAGTTGGTAGAGCCCTTTCCCCACTCCTGCTCTAGAGGTTTTGGTGCCCAGAGCTAAAACCTTCACCCAAGGATGCTCTCCAAGCCCTTTGTGCTAGAGGAGATCTGATGCAAAGAAAGAGAGCCTGACTTGTCCAGCCCTGCAGAAGGGCAAAAGAAGAGCTCAGAAATTGTAAAGCCATGCCCCAGCTCAAAAACCTCCTGCCATACAGCACCTGTGCCCTGAGGTGTGGCACAGCCCTCTCTGGATGCTGAGTGAGCTCAGGATGGACAGCAGGAACCCCCGGGCACACATGCTGTCTCCCGTCCAGCCCTGTGGATGCTGCCTGACAAATTGTAGCCAGTCACACTGCTGTAAATGGCAATATCTCTTGGAATGGCTTTATTCAAATCACACTTCTCTGGCAGTGCACCGGGAGAAAGGTGGGTGGAAGAAAAAAGGCAGAGCCAGCTCAGTAGCAAATATTGACACAAAACAATAACAAAACATTATTGTACAAACCCAAACAGTGAACAGGTGAATCTATGGATGAGCACAGCCCAGGAAAGGGTTTTAGACTCATGCATTCATGTTCAGATTTCTAGAGCTAAAGAATATGCTTGCACAAATGGAACCTGTGTAAGAACAGGTTGCAGAAACTGAGAGGAGGTAAATAAAAAAAAAAAAGTAGTTTATAATTATGCAGGAGGGCAGATATAATAAAGCACTAATGCAATTGCTCGGTTTGGGCTTGCTTCTTTGTTAGTTTTTAATGAGGATACTCCTGTTGGCATCCCTCAACTCTCGGCAAATGCTTTCTTGATTGGGTGCTCAGCACCACAGAGGATTAGGCTCACACTCAATATTCACAGTAAAGTTTAACCTTGAGTCACATTAGCCCATGAACAAAAAATAATCTCTACTTCATTACAGTCATACTTACAGCAATACAAAGCTGACAGTCACACTACCTGCATTGTACAGGTTGTCCTACACTTTATTACCTGTTTTTCTCCTTCATTTTTGTTCTTTGCTGATGGAGGAGTGTTTTATGATGGAAAATAAACAGCTTGTTGTACCTCCTCTCCCCCTCCATTTAATTCATCAGGTTGCATGTGCTTTCTTAATGAAGCCGCCCATGATTCCACCACGCAGTGTTTTGTTGTGCAAAGTCGCTGTTCTCCAACACTTGTATTTCTGCTGAATAGGCCTGGGTCAATCACAGATTCTGTGAGTTTTCCTGATGAATGCCAAGCAAGGCATTTTACTTGGCAGACAGTAAATTTGCAAAAGCACCTGCTAGCAGGAGCAAGGGAGGGTATGGAGTACTGCACTAGCTGCCTAGATGACCTGAAAACCTGTCCCTCAGTCCTGCTTCAGATCTCCGGTTTTGATTTGTATTTTCCTACCCTGTGTGATGTGGTCCTGCTAACCTCAGCCAGGCGGTGCTTGGGTACTTCCAGCATGAAGCAGTTAGATGGATGTACAAGTTATGAAATATTGATCCAATTCCCCCATTGAAATCACCTGCCAGCAAAATATGGACATCCTTCGAGAACATGAATAGCACCCTGCCTCTTAAAAGCAAGATACCAGGAATCTGAGGGAAAGAGCCTAGAGCACCACTCATTTGTAGCACCAGCTTTACTGAGAAAGGAGACAGTGACTGGGCTGTGGAAATACCTACAAGGAAGTTTGTGAAAGCGCATTTTCACCCTGGGCTTCATATGCAGAAATGCTATACTATTTACTCACTTGGATGATGACTGGGAGACACATTAGCATGAACTATTACGGAGATGAATGCCTCAATTTTCGGAATTCACATCCCAGTTGTTACCCTGAGAAAATTGCTATGGACGTAGGTGGAAACTGAGCCCAACTAATAACTTAAAAATCAGATCTCTGGAGTAGACATGAAGAAGCCGCAGAAAACAAAACAGGAGTTTGATACAAAAGCAGCCTTAAAACCAGAACCATTTTCACTGGCATAGTATATACATCGTTGCTTAACTGATTATACATTTTCTTCATTGGGCAAAAGGGATTTGAGACCTGCAAATTCGGGCTTAGGGATGAGTTGTGTAACGTCACACTCGCTCATGAGTAATCCAATTGACCTCCCCAGGCCGACTCATGTGAGCAGGCGCTCCTCAGCACCACTGCGGGTTGCACAAGCGCGGGGTTTCAGCGCACTCCTGCATCCGCACCCTCCCGGGCAGCAGCGCGGCTGCCCTGCCTCGGCACCAGGGCTTCGTCAGGCTCCTGCGAGCACCACAATGCCGCGCCGAGACACAGGGGAGAAGTGCCCTGCGTGCGGCATTAGTTGGATTAGTTCTCTTAGGATGCGCGCGATACTTTTTTTCACGACCGTAGAAAGAACGTTTTAAGGTTACTCTGTGAGAATAATCAATCTTTTAAAACACACGAGTTCTCTAATTACATTTGCAAAGAAAAGAGAGAAAAAGCTGCCTGTGTTCTGTGGCAATGAAAAAAAAGCTAGTAAAGTCAGCACAGCTGAGCCCCTAATTTTGTCTTTTCACCCAGTTTCAGACAATTAGGTCCGTGAACAGTAAGAAAAAAGGGAGGGGGGAAATAAAGAAAGAAGCACATGGTTAATTTTACAACGCAGTGCCCAAATGAAAAGAGACCACTAGGCTTCATCTAACTTCCCATCTTCGTACTGAAGAATGCTGCAACATGCTACTGGTACATGCCTGTAAGGTAACTAGTAACTGGCTTCCATAAACACTATATTTACCAGAAGAAAAAACAGTAAAAATCCCTGCTTAGTTCACTGCTCATTATACAAGCCAAATTGCAAAGAGATTTTTTTTTTCTGCAATGAAGTAAATGGAAGAGTCAACACACACAAATATACATCTGTTACTAATGAGATGTTTACAGCCCCTGCCTTGCCAATTGCACGTATATAATACCTCGCTGCATCCTTACCTATAGAGCTCTGGTTAAGAGACAATAGGTGCAAATTAATGTCTAAACAGACATTATCTCTTCAAGCCTGGACATGACTTGAAGCCTCGTTAAATATTTTTAAATGCCACAGCTTTCTACTAAGGTTTTAAAACCCTTTCTTCCACTCTTTGCTGATGGTAAAAATGTTCGGGGGACAGGACAAGATATTTATAATAACAGGACATTTTGCTCTGCACTTTGTTTTAGCATGTGGGGGAAATAATAATTGTATTCAGACTTGAAATGGCTTGGGTTACGCAGTTCAGAGCACAAGCACCTGCAGCAAATTAATTTGTTGTAGCACATTTATTATCTCATAGCTTCTATTTAGGCTGCAGCTGTTGCTATTGTGTTAATAATGTTTTTTATCACCACTGTATACAACAGGTTATGGTAATACAGAAATTTTGGGGCGTGGGGTGTTGGTTTGGTTTTTTTTTCAATTTTATTTCTCAGAAAGAAAGAAGATGGGGAGAATATAACACATAAGCATTGATCAGGCATTTAGCCTTCTGTTTATTAGCTGATTTGAAAGAGAATGGGCAAGAGAAATTAGAAAAGAGTAACAATAGACAAAGATGGCGCGTGCAGAATTTGTGAAAGCAAAAAAGAAGAAGAGATGGAAAAAAAGAAAGAAAGAAAGAAAGACCGAACACCGCAGTGCTGGGGTGGTGAGTGTTCGGGTGGGGGCGGGGAAAATGCTGCAGTTTTCGTGAAATAATAAGGTGGAAAAAAAGGCATACAAAGAGTAGGTTTTTCATTGTCTGTAAAATATAAACACAGATGAATTCTGTCTTTGGTTTGTTCATGCTTTTCACTCTGCACAGCAGGGATGTTCTTAAGAAGTTGCCCTCTGCGAAATTTCACTAAATGGAAACCGTGGACCCTGCATGATGCGATTATAATCACACCAGCCATTCTTTTTACATAATTTTTTGTTTAAAATCCAGTAATGCTTCTTGTTTTTAAAACATATATCTATATCTATACACGCATCTAAAACGGTGCTGGTTTATGTCCCCCCAGCAAAGTGCAAGCTGAAGCTATAACTGGCTGTATCCCATCCGCAAATCTCCATGGACTCAAAAACAATATGAAAATTTTTAGCTGACAAGAACATGTCTGCTGCCTGCAGTCACTGCAATAGCTCACCATGTTGCCTACTAACCAAAAGATCAAAAATTATCGATTTCATGGCGCTGCGTGCTTGGGATAGAAAAGCTACTTTAAAATTTGCATTATTTAAGAAATGAATTAAGAGAAAAGACTCATGTTTTAGAGCACTTTGGAACACAAAAATGGCTTTATGTTTTAATCTTATCAATGATTTACTATAATTCTATTATTTTTAGCAGCTGGGGTCTGGAAATGATTTTTTTTTTGCCGATGAATTTAGGATTTTGCCGCAGTATACATCTGCAGTCCCAGAATCCTCTGGTAAGATAATCCCTCCTGCGATGGGGAAACGCCTTTAACCTTTTCGTGAATGAAAAATATGCAACCATTTTGAAATAAAAAGGGGGAAAGAATGATGATTTCTAAGAGCTGGAATGAAATTTACTGTGAATTGAAAGAACAAGGAAAGGAAAACATACTGTAATCGCGTTGTGGCGTTGGAGTTTCTAGCTGTTGTCTCCATTGCTCCTACCCTTTCTCCAACGGTGTCCGTAAATATGCCTGGAGTATGGTGTTACTCATATCTCACACGGGTGAGAAATCGAGAACCAAGACGCTAAGAAATGCAGCGCTTCCTTTCCATAACTGCAGAAATGCTACAATCACGACAACCTCCATGCTGCGGGCTTTAAGGAAAATTTTGATTACCGGTCATTGAAATTCATTTGACCAGTGGATTCTTAAGATGACCAGGCTGTGTTAGGGGAGCCAAGCCTCCAGAAAGCTTGAGGTGCTTACAGCTGCTCGGGGCTTTCAGCTAGAAAGGGAGAGGGAATTTTCTGCGGCATAAGGAAATTCTGAAGCCTTAATCCACGCACAACCTTGTTCAAATGAAACTACAACTCTGATAGTCTCATATTTTCAGACTGCACAGTAATTAAGAAAGAGTGGTCTGAGCAGAAAAATCAGGTCTTAATGATTTACTATCTTATGTTTTAAGATTACATATTAGAGGCGATTACTCGGAATAAGGAAATCTGGCCTAAAGCTATTGAAAGAAAAAGGCAAAATTATGTATCAACTACCTTCTTAAAGACAGCTTCCTACATGAGTAAAGCTATATATTTATATATTGAGTATTGACAATTAAAGGGTTACAACTCTCGGAAACCAGGGGTTTCATGTGGATAGAGTTTGATTAGGGAAGAAGGAGGTTGTGTCACACCTCTGCAACTGTTACTGTTTTTTCCTGTGTTTTTTTTGACATCTCTTTGGCCAAGGTGCCTGAACACAACCATTGCAATTGTTTTAAATGAGGAGTGTGAGACCCACAACCATTAAGAGACAGGCACACAGAAATTTTAAAGGAAAACTGAAGTGCTGCCATAGACACGATGATGACAATGTTTTGATCAGTATTGCGGATTTTTGCTTACATGATCATGCATTACATTTTGAATATAAAGCCATGTTGATTTTGGGTTTTCTTTGCTAGTAGTAATTAAAATATATGTATTGGGAGATGGAATGCTTCATGTTTAGTCTGCTACATTGCTTAATATGCCAGTAATCAGATATTCTGATGAGTAATGCCTCAGCTGCTAAATCAGCTGGAGACTTCTTTTAGTTTCTGAAACATACCTGATAAAGAAAGTTAAACTGTTGTAAGAATTCATGTAAACTGAATTAAAGAGGGAAGTATTAAGGCATATTGCATTTATCCAAAACAAGAACACGGAGGGAAAGAACAACTTTTCTTAAAAAATCAGATTGGTGGCCAATGACAATTCTATTTCTAATGCTTGCAGCAACATTTATAGACTACTCCAATTTATGTCATTTGAACCAGTTAACAAGATTTTTTGATCATTATCTTCTGTACTAATTTATTACTAATTTGTAGGGTCTTTCTTTCCCTTAAAATGACCCAGATACACACTCAAACCTTTTTTTTTTTTGCATGATTTTTGTGAAAAGTAAGATCTCAGCATTATTTTGATTTTGACTAACTCTATTTTTCTTTGTCCATAAAGAACAAATTTTTTGCACTGAAATGGAACCTGAATGGCACAGATATTTACTTTAACAGAGCAAAGATTTTGATGTGTATTTTGATGTCTCAAGTATGAGGCAGAAGTTACACTGATTAGTCCTGTGTCTCAAGGAGTGTTTAAATATTGCAAGCATCACCCTCTCTTTTCCCTTTTGCTTCTGTATGAAAGTGAGAATATATTACTTTTTTAATACACTACAACCTTACTTCACTGTAATAAGACTCCTTTTCTTTTTTTCTTTCTGGTTAAGAGGATCAGAATGATGTATTTTTTTGCTGACAAGTGAATATATATTTAGTCAGTGTCTGAAAAAAATATCTGTAGTTGATTCTTGAATATGTTCCTAGAGCATGCACAGTTAGAAGCCAATTATGCATACATTTTTAAGATCCATATGGGAAATCAAAGATTCAGGCCCAGAGCCCTGGATATTTCTGTAATTGGTAATTTTGCTTTGTCCTCATATTAGTACCACGGCTACTCATTCGTTACAATGCTCCTTACAAACATAGTTAAACACCAGGATTTCAGAAGGAAGGTGACAAACTAAGTATACCTTTAGCTATTTCTTATTTATAATTAGTGGGCTTCCTACTTTTTACCATACTGAAAGTTGACTCTCCAAAAGCAGTGCTAAGGATGTTAAAAAAAAAAAAAAGGGGGGGGGTTAACAAAAAGATTTAAATCATTATCTTTTAAAATTCAACCATGAAACTCTCCTTTGCACTGAGGATTTCTCACTGCAAGGATACACAATGGACATGTTAGGAGATTGCTTGACCTTTCGAAAAAAAAAATATGTCTGCAGCGTATTCTTCTAGTAAACTGCCACGAAAACAAACCTATTAAAGTATAAAAGACCTCAGAAGAAACTTCTGAAGCTGCATAGACACACTCAGTGCTTCTTGGAGAGGAAAGGAAAAAAACATAGAAGAGGAAGAATAACCGGACTGTTAGTGAATTTACTGATGAAGCCCCGCACTGTAAGATCCCATATAACATTTACTCTTCTTGTTTTGATAGTGGAACTTGACACACTGTATTTTAGAAAAATTAGAAATATAAAATGTATTTTAGAAACATTTTTATAACTGAAAAAACACTGACAAGTTAATCATAATTGCAATTCGGCTATTAAGATACTTGTTTTCCTGGAGTAGGGATTTGGGGGTTTTCTAAGGTGCAATTTTAGAAAATGTTTAGTTACCTCATAGCTAAAAATTACAAAGCTGATGTATACTAAATTTCTATAAGCAATGTGTCTAGATGCAAAAGAATCCTAATCACTTTGCAGTGAAACAAATACATTAAAATTACAACCACCCATGCAGAAGTAAAGCATCCAAAAATCAACAAGAGTTAAGCATTAGGTACTAAAGGCCTTATGAAATTTATATAGATATAAGTTGTATGTTTGAAACCTGTTTTTAAAAGGGCTAGTTCCAGTTGTCCTCGTCAGGTCAAAAAGAAAAGCGGTCCGCAGTTCAGGGGCCAGAAGCAAAGACACAGACTGTACCCCTCCTGCTCCTGCAAAATCCAGGCTCCAAAAGCCCCATCCCTACAGACCTCAGGGGGTGGGATGGCACACAAAGAGGCTCTGAAAGGTATCTGGGACCATGCAATGCATCAAGGGCATTTGACTGATTCTACTGTTGTTATCAAGTACCCAATGGAATTGCTTATAGTGAATTTGGCAATAATGCCCTATAGAAACAGCACTTTGAACTTATATAGTACCTTTGATCCAGGGATCTAAAAGGAGGGGTCTGTCAGTATTACTATTCCCACTTTATAGAGGGTGAAACTGAGGCAGAGCAGATTTTCTCAAGGTTGTAGAAGATGGCAGCTGAGAAAGGAAGGTGGACAAAGAAATTAACTCTTCACCCCACACCCTTTTCTCTTGTTTTTATTGCTCAAGCCAATCTTCAGGAATACTTTCTCTGGCGCTTATCTTAAATTGGAATAAAATTTCTGGTGTCAAGAATGACAAGGTTCTTCTGCTCATAGATGCACCAAGTGACTCCCCAGGAAGGTGATAACACTCACTGTCCACCGGCCTGATCTGGCAGAATTTTCTTTGCCAACTCTTGCCGACAGCTGCCCTCATTCTTGCCCTTCTTTTGATCAACATTGTCAAAATGGGCAGCTGTCCTAAGAGAAAACAGCACGACAAGGAAAGCTGCGTTTCTTGATTCTCCAACTTCCATGCTGTCCAGGTGGCATTTCTTTTCCTTACTAGTGGGCACGAGAGGTCACCCACTGCAGAGGGAGGCTGGTGGGTGGCTGATTGCTATGCCTTGTGGTGGCAGGGGCAGCAGGGAGGAAAACAGGAATTTTTTAATCACTATTGCCTTTCCAATGTCATATGAGTAGTGATGGTTAACTCACACTCGGGATCCCTCCCCTGCACTTGCCCCACTGGATTGTGGCCCCCTGTCACCCACGCCAGTTCCACCTTGTTTTTTGTGTGCAGCAAGCTTTATATTATTCTCCCAATACGCGCACCCCACCCCTAGCTCAGGAAAAATACCATTTTAAAAAAGCTCTATATTCAAAAGAAAACAGTTTATGTGAAAATCAAGCAGCACTGTGAAATAAGTTCCTTTAGTCTAACACTACATGTGACTGAATAAATCAACGGGAGAAAAAACAAATCTTCAAGTGCCACTTCCTAAGTAGAAACTTAGAGCCTGTTTAAAACAGATTATCATCGGAAAAAAACAGGCATAAAGGTGTGTGAACCGCGCATCTCCCCGCTGCAAGAACTGCAGAAACTGGAGGCTGGTGGGGGACAAGAGGCTGCATGAAGCAAAACAAGAATTCAAGCCCCCACATCACCTCGCGCCAAAGCAAATTTATACTGCGGGGGGAATAAAATAATATCCACCTTTCGCTAGCAACGGATGTTTTCCATAGCCACGTCGGTATATGGTCCTTGTTTCATGTGGAGGAAGGTGTGAATGTATTCCCCCACCCCCCCCCCGGTATGTTAAACACAGACTTTGCCAGTGCAAGACGGTGCACGCAAAAAGTCTGTAAAACATTCTGCTGTGCAAGCCCGAGCACGCCGAGAAGAGGCCGTCACGGACGTGCCTTCACACGCCGCGAAAAAACCTTGTGCAATTCGTATTTTCCTGTTTTTACAACTCTCTAAAGGAGCGAGGGCGGGCGGGGAGGAGAAGGTGTTGC